>JAWNMN010000951.1:0-563739 GCA_035044025.1 Drosophila paracracens
ATTATTTCTTTCAAAAACATTACCGATTCTGAACTATGTCATAATACCCGTCTTCTACAACAACAACATTACCAACTGTTACGAGGTGTGCAAAGTCTGATTTAATTATATATTCCGTATATATTTCAGTTTGGCTTATTATTTTTTAGTATCTGGAATTGCGTTTCAATGCCGCCACGCGGAAGCTGCAAACTTTTGTATTTATGCTTAATTTGTTTTTTTTGCCGCCGATTTTTATAGTTTTACCCTCATTGGCTTTTGCACAGGGTAAGTTTAGCTCGAAGAACTTTAACATGCACTGCAAAAAATTATCTTGATTTTGTTGTCTATATTTCTCTCCTCTCACATTTACCGGCTACAATGTGCATATTATCAATGCTATAGTTTCCAGCATTTGCGTTTTCTACACTATGATTGTAAGACGAGTTTTTTCTAGTCTTAACATATATTATATATATCTTCCACTCCTTATTTTTAGGGCGGCATTAAAGCCGTTGTTTGGACAGATGTGGTTCAGGCAGGCATTATGGTCACCTCGGTGATCATGGTGGGCATTATGGGTGCCCATCGTGTCGGTGGCATGTCCGAGGTCTTACGCATTGCTGACGAAGGTGGACGATTACACGTCGAGTAAGTTGTACTCCAATTAAATTAAAAACATCCTTTTTTGGACCAGAAAAAATCACTCTGAAATTTAGAAAATCGTTATACTTGAAAGTTGAAATAATTTTGATTTAAATCCTATGCATATATATATAAATATTCAATAGAGATCGTCGCATTAGAGAAGCTCAGACCAATAATCTCAACTGTGTAACTATATATTTATATATATAAAAATATATTTTTTTGTACCTACAGTTACACCTTTGATCTAAAAACACCGGAACCGGCGTCAGGTGAGAAATTGCCCGAGTTGACAATCGACGAGCAAAAGGAGAAAATGATGGATTGAAGACTGTCCGTGTATAATCGGAGCTATTCCCAAAAGGTCATCAACTTAATTAGAATTATATAAACATAAAATAAACACATAATGTGCGATGCGACGGTATTATGCTTAATAATCATATCTTTAGATTTTATATATATCGCTTAACGAATCTTCATTTAGATAACAATAGTCATAGTTGATCTTATAGGATCTTATCGTACATTAACGTTAACGCACATGGCAGAATATCCAAAAATATGAATATTCTGCTTTATAACTTCACAAAATATGGCCTCTTATCGCTGTGGTGCAAATATTTGAAGAGGGCACCGCGGATTATCATTTTGTCTGAGGTCTGTCAAGGTGACAAGCAACATCCAAATGTGCTCTGTCTTAACACCTTTGGATTCCCACAAATAAATAACTTGAGTTTATTATAAAACAGCATAAAATGTACACACTTAAAATAAAACAAATACTCGTATTTGACATACGAAAAAAAAATATTAAATTCCAACTGTAATAATATTTAATTAAAATGAAATTAAATAAATTAATGTAGACTAAAAAGCAATTTAAAAAAAATGTTAATGAAAATAACAAATTAAAATATATACAATTAAAATGAATAAATTAAATGAAATATTTTAAAAATAATAAATATATATGTTACATAAACTAGAAATTAAATGATATTAAATTAAAATGAAAAAATTAATGTCATAAATACTTGTCTTAGCCTTTGCTGTGATCGGTTGAGTTTTTGCTGTGCTGTGTCCAGTTCGTGCTTGTTATTAAATTTTAACTAGTGCATTTAATTTGATTAAGATAAAATATATCTGTGCTTTGGTTCTCTTTCATTTTTCTGTGATTGCTTTGGTAATTTGGGTTTTCTGTTAGTAATTTTGCTACAAATCACAAAAATTGTTATTTTTGTAAACATAAAGTGCGCGGTTTACAGCTATGTTTTTTTGTTTGTTTTTTATTTTTTGTTTGTAATTATGGACTACATAAATGTGCGTAGATAAAAACCACTTCGAAGCTCATCAAGGAAGTAATTTGACATACTAAAGAGATTTGCGAGATATGCAGATAGTAGATAGACAAACAGATAAGGGTCCCCAAAAAAAAAGATCATCATTAAATAACTACCCAAGACGGAGATGCCTCAAGTCTGCTGCCAGCAGCCAAGCAGAGCATTACGGTGAATGTAAAAAAGTCGATTGTTATTATCACCAAATATGTCAAGTTCAACTACGTCGGAGCCAGCTCCAGCCATGACTGCAGATGCAGCTGCTGCTGCTGCTGTTGAATCCCTTAGATTTGGCACTCCGGATTATACGGTTTTTACAATTACGCTCTGTGCATCGACAGCAATTGGAATTTATTTCGGGTTCTTTGCCAAGGCCAAGAACACCACAGAGGAATATCTGCGAGGTGGCAGGAAAATGAAAACACTGCCTATTGCTATATCCTTAGTGGCAAGGTGCGTTTGAATCGAAATTTAACATTTTGAAAGTGACTCTAGAAGTGATAACAAGTGACGTCAGACATAGTGCGTAATACTTTAATATCAGTGATGACCTTGCATAATGGTTGCCTGTCAACAACGTTACAAATTAAAATAAATAGAAGTTTTCGATGTACACTTCGAGGTATATCGAATTGTTATCGATAAGTCTGAACTCAAATTTTAAAAAATTGTTTTGAATCTTAGTAAATCGCCATTCGTTGGCGCCAATGGTTAGTCAGCCTGTTATTCAGAAGGTTAAATATTATTTATTTTTTATAAATATTCAAGTGCATATTTTATTTCAGTCAACTATCCGGCTTATCGATAATGTCCATTCCTGCCGAGACTTATGCGTTTGGCTTCAACTACTTCTTCATGGTGATTTCTATGATTGCTGTTGTGCCCATTCTGATTTATATTATTGTGCCAGTGTTCTATGAAAACAATGTTTCCAATAGTTACGAGGTGAGTGCAACATATTTCCAAACTATCTACTTTGTCTATAATTATATATATATATTTGAATTATTGCAGTATTTGGAGATGCGTTTCAATAAGTTCACTCGAAAAGTGGTGACAGCCACTTTTGTGATGAACGCGGTCCTCATGTTGCCAGTGTTTATGTTTATACCCTCTATGGCCTTTTCACAAGGTAATATACATATATACAGTTATATATATATATACGATAATCTATAAAATCTGAATCGTTTTTAATTAAATTTAAATAAGTTGAAAACGGAGATTAAAATTAGGTTGTTATTCTTTTAACAACTTTCTTAACTTTTATTTTTTTTAAAAAGACACCTTTAAAAAAATTCTTGTAAGAAAAATGCTATTATTCTCGGAAACTATATATATATATGTTGGGGCGAAGTTTCCCCTCGTCAGGGAATGCCTGGATAAGATAATAACACTCAAGTACCACCGTCGCTGTGTACTCAAGCAAAGTTTATTCGGGACTAAAATCAGCTGCTTAACATAATTCTGTTGCTTAACATAATTGTGCTGCTTAACATAATTAGTACGCATTAATGAGGGACTTAACATATGTAGGGATGCACGGTTGCATTGAATGTAAATTAACATAATTTTCAACAATATACACACATCCGTAGTATACTCGTATTTTAGACTGATTTTCATATTTCACGCACAGTTACCGGCTGGAATATTCATGTCATTAATGCAATGGTCTCCTCCATCTGTGTTTTCTACACAATGCTGGGTGGCATTAAGGCCGTGGTTTGGACGGATGTCATCCAGGGAGTTACCATGTTGATCTCAGTATTGATGGTGGGCGTTCTGGGCATAATGCAAACGGGCGGACTGAGTTCAGTGATAGAGAACGCCAGTGCTGGAGGTCGTTTCAATTTTGAGTAAGTTTTCGAATTACCAAAAAAATTTAAAAATTCTAACATTTTAAGCATTTTGTAGTCTAAGATTGGATCCACGCATTCGCATGACAGTGTGGAACGCATTCTTTAATGGACTCTTTATGTGGACGGGACACATTGGCCTAAACCAGAGCTGTGTCCAACGCATTGTTTCGCTGCCATCGCTCGCCCATGCCAAAAGGTAGAAGTGAATTATTTATTAAATTATTGAAAATTGTGTCTTTATTACTATCTTATAGATCGCTAATCCTTGTGGGCTTAGGCTTCATCATGATCATGGGTATTATGAGTTTTACGGGCATTGTAATGTATGCACGATATTTTGGATGTGATCCCATTTTGGCAGGTGTAAGTTTTTCCCCCCACGATATTTATCCTGATTAGATTTGTGATTTTGATTTCCTTTCAGTTGGTCAGCAAACCGGATAAAATGATGCCCTTCTTCATACAGGATATAATGGGTAATCTTCCTGGCTTGCCGGGTGTGTTCATCTCAGGTGTCTTCAGTGCCTCGCTGAGCACTCTTTCCGCCACTCTCAACTCCCTGGCTGGTGTGATTTATTTCGATTATATCAAACCCTTCATTCGGCACACGGAGGCAAGAGCGAATGCAACGATGAAGATGATCATTATTGGACTTGGTTTCTATTGCATCGCTGGTGGTTTTGTCGTGCAGAATTTCAGTTCCCTTTTGCAGACTATGAATAACATTACTGGGATAAATACGGGTGCCGTTTTGGGTGTATTCCTAATGGGCATGCTCTATCCTAGTACCAATAGCAAAGTCGTCGGTTCGAGTATTATATTTAGTATGGGTGTCATGCTGTTGATCATTACCAAGGGGCAAATGAACATCAAGGCGGGTCTCATCAGATACGATGGTCTGCCCAACACCTTGGATCAATGTGAGGCGCCTCAGTTCAGGGCGATTGCAAGTGCAATGTGAGCAATATATTAACTTTAAGCCATAAATTATAAAAAATTAATTTTAAACCTCTCTTTTATAGTAACAACTCAACAATTTCAACGACCACAGCATCGCCACAATTGTTTACTGGTGCATTTGGCAGTAATCGCGAATTTTCAATATTTGATATATCATTTTACGTTTACAAAATAATGGGCATTACTCTAACGATTGTGTATACTGTTATAATGAGCTACTTCTACAAACCTGATGCGAAGGAGAAACTAAATCCTAAACACTTCTCGACCATCGTGCAAAAATATCTGCATTTGAATCCAGAACTGGAATTGGAGGAGCTGCCCCTGAAGGGAGCCCCGCTGAAAGAGGATGGAGCGTCTGAGCATAAGATAGATATTACCAAAGTAGATAATACCAAGAATGATATGGCAACAGATCGTTAAAATACTATAGATGAATGCTTTTTAATTTTTTTAGTGCAATAAAGATTGGGTGCGTCCAATACTTTTCTCGGAATATTTATTTTAGTACAGGTTTCGAGAAGACCCACAGAATGTTTATTTTATCGATTTTCCTATTTCAGAACAACTTAATAATTTTATTTACAATGGCCAAAAGCCTTTTTTAGACCATAGACAAATTTCGCGCCCGAAATTTTTTGTCGATTTGTAATCTGGGCTAATCTGTCGGCCGCCAACACTATTTTATCGACATTCCCTTATCGATCCATCGATCGCCAACACTCTTTTATCGATCACTCAACCGTCAATACTCTCTTGTCGATTGCTTAACCGCCATACTTTCTTATCGATATCTTATCTGAAGTACGCATGTGAGTCATTTAACTTTGTCTACATTGTGCGTGATCTGTGGACCAGAGAATGTGCTTGTCACTCTTATTGTACGTAATGTTTGTTAGGGCTCCTAAAAGTAGGCAGTAATTTACCATCATCACGATCGTAAAAGTTTTCAGCTGTGTTTTTTATTTATTTTTGAGTGCGCTTGATGCTTTCGCTCTTCGCATTGTTGTTGTTATAGCGGTGTTTGTGTGCGCTTTATTACTCTCGCTCTCTCTACTTTCGTGTGCTTTCATAACTGTGTTTGACCGTGTTGTTGTTTCAGTGGCTCAAAGTTTTGTCTATTTTCGTAGATATTCTTACAGCGCAAAAGCTTGTTGTTGTTGTTTCTATTTCATCTCTTGTGCGCAGTTTGTTTTATTATTTTCTTTGTGCTGTGCCGAATCTTCGTATAGTTTCTCTTCTTTTCAAGCATATCAATTTATAAATTAAGCATGTCTGCGTGCTACCTAAAAAGCTGCAAGTGCCAGGCTGACCCAAAGGCCGATTTCGTCTGTTGTTGGTTGTGTGATAACGTGGTACACGTCAAATGTGCTGGTGTCAAGCAACGGATAAAGGATATAATCGGCAATAAGTCGGGTTTAAAGTGGTGTATTCAGGGTTTCATGTGGCAAACTAGACGGGGCTTCCACAATCTTCGTCTAGCTTTTAGTAGGCTCAGTGCTGATGTCGATGCTATTCCCCCAACACCAGTAACACCGACTGTTGATAATGGTCAGCAGTTGATGGAGTTTATTTCTCCTGCACCATTTGCAATCAACAGTGGTGGCTCAATTGTGTCACAGTCCATAGTGTCCGATCCGACTCCGCCACCTCTTCCCAGCAGTGCTCCCAAGCCTCTTATAGCGGTTGAACCTAGAAAGCAAATTTTTATTTCGCGTCTTGCCCATGATATACCTGTGGATGACATTAAAGCCAACAAACAGGGAAAAGTGCCATCCACTGGAATATTGGTTGAAAAATTTAAATTTAATTAAGTAAGAGAAATTTCCTCTTTTAAAATAAGTGTTTTGGCTGAAGTGTTTGGAACAATTTGCTGTGCTGATTTCTGGCTGAAGGGCTTAGTAATAAAGGAGTATACAAATAATAAACGTATTTGGCCTCCGATTACATTGCCTCTGAATCCTTCTGTCTTTCTCTAGTATATCATAATGTTAGAGGTTTTAAGACTAACCTTTGATATTCTAGTATTTACCGAAACTTGTGAATAACTTTTTTGCATGGAACAGGTGCTGGGGCTTAACTAACTAATTCTTACTAATAATTTTTGGTCTGATTGAGTTTTTTCTGGGCGTTCCCCAATTCATGTAACAAATGTTGGACCATTTTGCATTTAAATACCCCCAGAAATCATATAAATATTTCTTATTTTTGAATTTACTTATAATTTAATTTTTATTTTAAATTAAATTAAACTTCTTACTTTTTGTATTTTTTGTCGACTGATCTTAGTTGACAATAAATAAATAAACAAATAATAATTATTTTAAACTTCCTGATTGACTTGAGAGGCTGGAAAAAGATTAAGAACTGGATGCTTGAACTTTTGCTTTTTCCAGAAGCTGTTTGCGATAGAAACAGTTTTTTGTAATTATGTGCGTAAAATGTGCGTAGATAAAAACCACTTCGAAGCTCATCAAGGAAGTAATTTGACATACTAAAGAGATTTGCGAGATATGCAGATAGTAGATAGACAAACAGATAAGGGTCCCCAAAAAAAAAGATCATCATTAAATAACTACCCAAGACGGAGATGCCTCAAGTCTGCTGCCAGCAGCCAAGCAGAGCATTACGGTGAATGTAAAAAAGTCGATTGTTATTATCACCAAATATGTCAAGTTCAACTACGTCGGAGCCAGCTCCAGCCATGACTGCAGATGCAGCTGCTGCTGCTGCTGTTGAATCCCTTAGATTTGGCACTACGGATTATACGGTTTTTACAATTACGCTCAGTGCATCGGCAGCAATTGGAATTTATTTCGGGTTCTTTGCCAAGGCCAAGAACACCACAGAGGAATATCTGCGAGGTGGCAAGAAAATGAAAACACTGCCCATTGCTATATCCTTGGTGGCAAGGTGCGTTTGAATCGAAATTTAACATTTTGAAAGTGACTCTAGAAGTGATAACAAGTGACGTCAGACATACTGCTTAATACTCTAATATCAGTGTTGACCTTGGATAATGGCTGTCTGTCAACAACGTGTTACGCGTCGGTTTGTCCGCATGGGGCAGCTCCGGCCAGCCAGTGCTCAGTTAGGGGTGGGTCTGCCCGTGCCCACCGACCGCACAATAAACGAGACTACACATCTACACATCACTAAAAACAACGGACAGTGGCAATTCAAAATAACAAAACAAAAAAACGATTTTACACCCGGCTTCCAACGGCGGCTTGGTATTATTGCCGTAGCGCTCCCGCCCTTCCTGTGGGGGTAGTTAAATGTTCTGAGACCCCCACCCTTTAAATCTGCACACTCATTTACGCCTAACCCACCTTGGGTCCCCTTCCCTCCATTTATAATACTTATTCTTCCATATTACTTAACTAAACGTTATTTCATTTAGACAACGTGTTTTTAATGATAGCATTGGCATTAATGAACGGGTTACTGCGGCCGATGCATTATAAATGTCCAACAAAAAAAATAATAACCAAAAAGAAAAATATATATATAATAAAAAAAAAAATATGGCCAAAAAAAAATATAAATAACAAAAAAAATATAAGTATAAAAAAAAAAATATAATCCAAAAAAAAATAAATAACACAAAAAAAAATAAATACCAAAAAAAAATTAATAATACAAAAAAAAATTCCACTCTTTTTTTTTTATCCGAGCCCCCCTCGCCGGAATCTGCATCTGGCATGTCTATACGCTAGCGCTTAAACCACTTATCATAAGACCAAGACCAAACTTACGCCCAGCATGCCGACCGATTTCTGCTTTAACGGCTTGGGAATTACAAGGGCCGTTGACAAATTTGTGGTGGAATCCGAATGCCGCTATCGATACCTTGGACCCCGCCGCAACAAACGTTACAAATTAAAATAAATAGAAGTTTTCGATGTACACTTCGAGGAATATCGAATTGTTATCGATAAGTCTGAACTCAAATTTTAAAAAATTGTTTTAAGTCTTAGTAAATCGCCATTCGTTTGGCGCCAATGGTTAGTCAGCCTATTATTCAGAAAGTTAAATGAAAACTACGGCTTACATTTCTTAATTTCATGTATATTAAATTTAAAAAAAAATTTGTTCAATTTTCAGAGTGTTGTTTATATAATATATATATTTGTTACATATAATTTGCTACTCGGTCTCTAAGATAAACAATATTTAAAATCTAATACAAAAGCCGAGCCAGTTAATTTCAAGACCTGTTTCTGAATTTTAGAAAGATTTTTGGCAATTTACAAATATATTTCTTAATAATAGAAAAAAATTTATAAACGCCATATATTTGGGATTGTCGAATTAGGACAAGCCTGTCTAAAATTTAGAAAATTGTTTCCTAATATTTACCAATTATTTCTAGAAACAAGAAAAACTTTATATTTTTTAAGGGGATTTTACCTTTAGGGCGATTTTCTAAATTACACAGGCATTATTTATTTTTTATAAATATTCAAGTGCATATTTTATTTCAGTCAACTATCCGGCTTTTCGATAATGTCCATTCCTGGCGAGACTTATGCGTTTGGCTTCAACTACATCTTCGTGGTGATTTCCATGATTGCTGTTGTGCCCATTCTGATTTATATTATTGTGCCAGTGTTCTATGAAAACAATGTTTCCAATTGTTATGAGGTGAGTGAAAACTATCTATTTTATCTATAATTATATATATATATTTGAATTATTGCAGTATTTGGAGATGCGTTTCAATAAGTTCACTCGAAAAGTGGTGACAGCCACTTTTGTGATGAACTCGTTCCTCATGTTGCCAGTGTTTATGTTTGTACCCTCTCTGGCCTTTTCACAAGGTAATATACATATGTACAGTTATCTATATATATACGATAATCTATAAAATCTGAATCGTTTTTAATTAAATTTAAATAAGTTGAAAACGGAGATTAAAATTAGGTTGTTATTCTTTTAACAACTTTCTTCACTTTTATTTTTTTTAAAAAGACACCTTTAAAAAAATTCTTGTAAGAAGGATGCTATTATTCTCCGAAACTATATATATACACACATCCGTAGTATATTTTAAACTGATTTTCATATTTCACGCACAGTTACCGGCTGGAATATTCATGTCATTAATGCAATGGTCTCCTCCATCTGTGTTTTCTACACAATGCTGGGTGGCATTAAGGCCGTGGTTTGGACGGATGTCATCCAGGGAGGTACCATGTTGATCACAGTATTGATGGTGGGCGTTCTGGGCATAATGCAAACGGGAGGACTGAGTTCAGTGATAGAGAACGCCAGTGCTGGAGGTCGTTTCAATTTTGAGTAAGTTTTCGAATTACCAAAAAAATTGAAAAATTCTAACATTTTAAGCATTTTGTAGTCTAAGATTGGATCCACGCATTCGCATGACAGTGTGGAACGCATTCTTTAATGGACTCATTATGTGGACGGGACACATTGGCCTAAACCAGAGCTGTGTCCAACGCATTGTTTCGCTGCCATCGTTCGCCCATGCCAAAAGGTAGAAGTGAATTTTGTATTAAATTATTGAAAATTGTATCTTCATTACTATCTTATAGATCGCTAATCCTTGCGGGCTTTGGCTTCATCATGACCATGGGTATTTTGAGTTTTACGGGCATTATAATGTATGCACGATATTTTGGATGTGATCCCATGTTGGCAGGTGTAAGTTTTCCCCCCCTCGATATTTATCCTGATTAGATTTGTGATTTTGATTTCCTTTCAGTTAGTCAGCAAACCGGATAAAATGATGCCCTTCTTCATACAGGATATAATGGGTAATCTTCCTGGCTTGCCGGGTGTGTTCATCTCATGTGTCTTCAGTGGCTCGCTGAGCACTCTTTCCGCCACTCTCAACTCCCTGGCTGGTGTGATTTATTTCGATTATATCAAACCCTTCATTCGGCACACGGAGGCAAGAGCGAATGCAACGATGAAGATGATCATTATTGGAATTGGTTTCTATTGCATCGCTGGTGGTTTTGTGGTGCAGAATTTTAGTTCCCTTTTGCAGACTGTGAATAGCATCAGTGGGATATATACGGGTGCCATTGTGGGCGTATTCCTAATGGGCATGCTCTATCCTCATGCCAATAGCAAAGTCGTCGGTTCGAGCATTATATTCAGTATGGGTGTCATGATAATGATCATTACCATGGGGCAAATAAACTTCAAGGCGGGTCTCATCAGATACGATGGTCTGTCCAACACCTTGGATCAATGTGAGGCGCCTCAGTTCAGGGCGATTGCAAGTGCAATGTGAGCAATATATTAACTTTAAGCCATAAATTATAAAAAATTAATTTCAAACCTCTCTTTTATAGTAACAACTCAACAATTTCAACGACCACAGCATCGCCACAATTGATTACTGGTGCATTTGGCAGTAATCGCGAATTTTCAATATTTGATATATCATTTTACGTTTACAAAATAATGGGTATTACTCTAACGATTGTGTATACTGTTATAATGAGCTACTTCTACAAACCTGATGCGAAGGAGAAACTAAATCCTAAACTCTTCTCGCCAATCGTGCAAAAATACTTGAATTTGAATCCAGAACTGGAATTGGAGGAGTTGCCCCTGAAGGGAGCATCGCTGAAAGAGGATGAAGCGTCTGAGCATAAGATAGATATTACCAAAGTAGATAATACCAAGAATGATATGGCAACAGATCGTTAAAATACTATAGATGAATGCTTTTTAATTTTTTTTGTGCAATAAAGATTGGGTGCGTCCAATACTTTTCTCGGAATATTTATTTTAGTACAGGTTTCGAGAAGGCCCACAGAATGTTTTTTTTTATCGATTTTCCGGTTTATATTTAGCGGAATATATCAACTTAATAATTTTATTTACAATGGCCAAAAGCCTTTTTTAGACCATAGACAAATTTCGCGCCTGAAATTTTTTGTCGATTTGTAATCTGGGCTTATCTGTCGACCGCCAACACTATTTTATCGACATTCCTTTATCGATCCATCGATCGCCAACACTCCTTTATCGATCACTCAACCGTCAATACTCTCTTATCGATTGCTTAACCGCCATACTTTCTTATCGATATCTTATCTGAAGTACGCATGTGAGTCATTTAACTTTGTCTACATTGTGCGTGATCTGTGAACCAGAGAATGTGCATATCACTCTTATTGTACGTAATGTTTGTTAGGGCTCCCAAAAGTAGGCAGTAATTTACCATCATCAAGATCGTAAAAGCTATAAAAGTATGAAGGAACGACATAGGAAAAATACGTAAATGATAAGTTTATGATATGGGCCATTAACTTTTACAACTTCAGTGTCTAGCAGATATGACAGCCACAAAACTGATAAGCAACATTTGATCGCTACTTAAGTCAAAGATAACATTGTAAGATGGTTCAGTAGCTGTGGTGACTGCATCCGCAGCTGATCTTAAAGTGAATTCAATTTTAAAGGAACATCAACTCCGATTAAAACCACAAATATGGCATCTAAAGTGGAGGATCTGAGATTTGGACTGACCGACTATAGTGTCTTCATACTCATGTTGAGCATATCGGCCAGCATTGGAATCTATTTTGGCTTCTTTGCCAAGGCCAAGAATACAACTGAGGAATATTTGCGCGGTGGCAAAAAGATGCAGACACTTCCAATTGCCATCTCATTAGTATCCAGGTAAGTTGTTATCATCGCGGATAGTATACAAAATCGTCAGTTGTTCTTATCTATATACAACCAACATGTGCAGCATTTCGGCATAAGTTCGAGCCCCCTTTTTTAGTTTATACAAATAGATATATAAATCATGATATTATAGTTATTATTATAATTATAATCATATTGTTTAGGTTCACATAGTTCTACACTCATTAAATCATAAGCTATTTGTACGTACGCTGCAGATTGCGCAGACACAGCAAATAAGTAAGTATCAGCAAATAATATCGCGATCGCTGCTCTCGATGGAAGTAGAACATCGGTCGTCCTAGAAAGTATGACCTTAAATAATATTGCGATCGCTGCACTCGATGGATGTAGAAAAACGGTCGTCCTAGAAAGTACCAAATTGAGAAATATTGCAATCGCTGCACTCGATGCACTCGCCATACAAACTGCAGCATAATTTATTTCTATATATGTATTTAGATATAAGAATTATGTATAAATAAAGGCCTGCTCGTCAGAGCAAAACAGTTCGAAACTAATCATCGACTCCGCGCGTTTGATTTCTACAATCGCACTTACTGAGCGCAACGAAGGATGTCACTCTCCGTAGTCCAACTAGTTGCAAGTGCTAGTTGCGACGCCTTTTAGTAGTCAGTTTATGTGCTGACTGCTTCCCTTTAAATATACACAAACACATATTAATTTGTTTGTTCTCTCTATAGATCTACCTCTCTTAAAAGCTTTACTATTTTTGTTAGATTATACAAATAGATATATAAATCATGGTTAAGTCAGGTGTTATGCTTGCAATTAAATCGCCAAGTGGTGAAATCATTTTTCTGTTCCCGTTCGCTTAATATTATTATTGTTTTTATTATTATTATGACTACTAGTATAATTATTTTTAATAATACCATTATTGTTATTAATATCATTATTGTTATTATTATTATAATTATTATATTAATATTAACTTTTCTGCTCTCGCTCGAGACCTACCCACTCTCCATTAATTATTATTATTATACTAATATTATTTTTTCTTTTCTCTCTCAAAACTTACCCATTTAATTCTTTCCACTTTTTCTTAAGTGTTGTGCTTCTAATTATTTCTTTCAAAAAAAACATTTAGCGTATTCTCTCACGATTTGAATAGACTTTATCTGACCAATTCACAGTTCTCTTTTTCTAATTGTTTATATTTATCTAGCTGAGTTTTATGTTTTGTATTTTTCGCCAACACCCAATTTTGGATTTATACACTATTACAAATCTTATAAATAATTCTTTTATTTTTTAATTTCAACTTAAGTATTAAATTGTATTTTGTACACTATTTAATATTAGTTATTCTTATATTATTTATATTTTTCTGTGGCTAGCAATATTAGTTGACATTGTATAAACAAATAATATTTTCATTAACTTTCAGTCAACTTTCTGGCGTTGCAATCATGTCAATTCCAGCTGAGAGTTATACTTATGGCTTTAACTTTATATTCGCTGTGCTAGCCATGATTCCCACAGTACCCATATTGATATATATCATTGTGCCCGTCTTCTACGACAACAATGTTGTCAACTGTTATGAGGTTAGTTGGGATATAATATATCATATAAGTGAACATAATTTCAAAAATATTTCTACCCATAGTATCTGGAAATGCGGTTCAACAAACGCACTCGTCAACTGGTGACTCTGACTTTTGTGCTGAATCAGTTTTTAATGCTGCCCGTTTACATGTTTATTCCTGCGTTGGCGTTTTCACAGGGTCTGTAGAACTTGATCATTATATAAATAAATAAATTATATAAGTATATATATTGTTACAGTGACTGGCGTAAATATTCACATCATCAATACGATCGTGTCATCGATTTGCGTTTTCTACACCATGTTGGGTGGCATTAAGACGGTGGTTTGGACGGATGTGGTGCAGGCTGGCGTTATGCTGCTCTCTGTAGTTATGGTGGGTGTCTTGGGTACCCTGCGCGCTGGCTTGAGCACTGTCCTCGAATATGGCACCCAAGGTGGTCGTCTTGACTTCGAGTATGTCTGAGCTAAACTCTGTGAAGGCGATTCTTTTACTTCTTTAATGTTTCTTTATGTTAATAATAGTTTTGGACTGGACCCGAGACTGCGCAGCACTGTCTGGAGCAACATAGCAAGTGGATTACTGCTCTGGACGGGCAAGATTGGACTCGATCAGAGTTGTGTGCAGCGGATTGTCTCACTGCCTTCCTATGCACATGCCAAAAAGTAAGCGAATCTTTTACATTCAGGTCCAATCGGGATTTAATAGTCAAATGCACATGCAGCAAATTAAGCGAATCACTCATGCACTGGGAAAAAATGTGTTTTAAACTCAAGAGTGTAGTTAAAGCAATATAAATTTCATATACTTATCATTCTCAAACAGATCTATCATCGTGGCGGGCTTTGGAATTCTGATTATAACGTTATTCAACTCTTTCGCCGGCATTATAATGTTTGCACGATATTTTGGATGCGATCCCATGTTGGCAGGTGTAAGTTCCCCCTCTCCCCCCTCGATATTTATGCTGATTAGATTTGTGATTTTGATTTCCTTTCAGTTGGTCAGCAAACCGGACAAAATGATGCCCTTCTTCATACAGGATATAATGGGTAATCTGGTTGGCATGCCGGGTTTGTTCATCTCGTGTGTCTTCAGTGCCTCACTGAGTTCCCTCTCCGCCAATCTCAACTCGCTGGCTGGCGTTGTCTACTTCGATTATATCAAACCACACATTCGGCACACGGAGGCCCGGGCGAATGGATGCATGAAATTGGTCATCATCGGGATGGGTGCTTATTGTATTTTGGGTGGTTTGGTGGTGCAGCGCTTCAATTCGATTTTGCAAACGGTGTGGACAATAACGGGCATTAATACCGGTGCTGTTGTCGGCGTTTTTCTGCTCGGCATGTTTGTGCCCCGTGTCAACGGTAAGGTGGCAATGACAAGCATTTTGTTCAGTGTACTCGTCATGCTCTGGATCATAATCAATGCACAGCTCAATTTCAAAGAGGGCCTCGTCAAATACGATGTGTTGCCAAATTCGTTGGATCAGTGCGAAGCTCGGGGATTAGATATCTTTTTCAATGCCATGTAAGTGTTGTTACACTCAAAAAAAAAGTCGTTTTTCTTGTTTTTCGAAATATTAAAATATTAGCAACAAAAATCTCTAAAATGTAGACAATCACTAAAGTATTGCGATTTTTATCATTATTTTTTTTAGAAATATTTTTTATTATTAAGAAATATATTTAATCGAGGCGATTTACTTTCCGAGTTTTTACGGTCGACAAGCGGCATAGATAAACTGAGCGTTATGATGACACACTTTCAAGTGTTATCTATAAATATTTACTTTATTTATTTGTTAATCTATTTATATTTTTTATTTTACTTACTTTTAGCAGTGGCACAACAACCACAACAATGATGACGCCAGCTAATCAGGCACCGGCAAACGTGACAACTGCATTTGGCAGCAACCGCGACTTTTCCATATATGATATATCATTTTATTGGTACAAAGTGATGGGTGCAATTCTCATCTTTGTATGGGCAGTGCCCATGAGCTATGTTTGGCGAATGGAGAAGAGCGAACAACAGCAACAGAATCCCAAATTGTATTCACCATTTGTGCGCAGTATGCTGAATCCAGCCGTCGAGAAGGAAATTGAGGAGTTGCCGCTGAAGGGGCAAGAATCTAAAAATGGTGTTGCATAGTTCGGCTTAAGCTGTGTTCGTCTAGCATATGATAATAATTAATTACATTTAAGTCAGCGTTGTTATCTCTCTTTTGCATTTTTAAAAGATTTTATTTACAAAAGAATATTTTAAATGAAGAATTTCTTACACAGAAAGTTATCATGCTACTTACAAAAAACGGTTTCAAATTTTTTGTAAAATAAAGAGCTCCAAAGTGTTTTTTACCCTCTTGTTTTGTTAGTTTTTTTTGTGTTTTCTTTTTTTTTCTTAGCATTTTTCATTGAAAAATATTACAGTACTATTCGTAATTTTGTTAAGATCGTCTGGAAAAGATTTCTTTTTGTTTTTTGTTGTTTTATGCTTGCACGGAATACAATTGATGCGTTATTTGATATACATTTGGATTGGGTTCTGTTTGAAATTAACAAAACTCTCGCTAAAAACTAAATGCCAGTTTTCAAAATTGAAAAAAAAAAAATAATAATAGAAGGAAATACATATATAAGTAATATGTTAGTAAAGTTGTTGTTTATATTTGCTTATATATATATATATATATAATATATTTAAATTTTCTTGAATTACGCATCAATTTGTTAAAAAATCTTTTCTTGTTGTTTTTGAGTGTTTGTCAAAATGAATTTTTGTGTGTGGGCTTTTAAAATTAGGGGCTTGCATTAATGATTATGTGTCTTATAATTTAAAAACATCTATTTTACATACATTGCTCAATAATGTATTTTGGTTTTTTTGTTTTGTTTTTTGTTTTTTAGTTTCCAATTTTAATTAAATTTACACATACATATTATTTATAGTTTTAATGCTTTTAACAATGTGTGTGTGTGTTTTTGTGTGTGTTTATTTTTGGGGGGAAAGTTGTTGGCGGGTTTAGAGCTATATGTTTTGATACAATTATTATTATTATTTTATATTATTATTAATATATTGCGCACACAGCATCAGCATTCAAAATCCAGCAGCAAAGACTGGAGAAATTAATTCTTAGCGAATTACAAATCATTGTTTTGTTTTGAGAATAAAAGAAACGGCATTTGAAACTGTGCTTTTCACATGCTGCGCGATCCAGTTTCAGTTATTTCTTGCTTTTGTTGTTTTTAGGAAAATCCAAAAATATTTTACGGCATTTTTGTATCGAATCGAAGTCATCCATCTATAGTTATTGGTTTCATCATCATCATCTTCATTATCATCATCTGCATCTGCTCATCATCTGCATCTGCTCATCATCTGCATCTGCATGTGCTCATCGTCTGCATCTGCATGTGCTCATCATCTGCATCTGCATCATCAGCATCATCATGTTTATACGCTGCTTAATTGCAGGCCTGCGGCGTTGCATGATTTTCACCATCCTCAGTGGCATTATTAACAATCTTCGGTTCACCTGTTGAAGATAGTTAAATATTGAATATATTGAATACTGAATGTAATAATAATTGATTGGATTAGGATAGATTGGCTACAGAAATACTAAACACTCACCGTTGTCATTGTGCTCGGAGGACTTGTTTTCGCAGTTCGTCGTCTGCGGCTCCTTAACAACCACTTCTGCTGCTGCTGTTTCCGCTGCTGTTGCCTGAGTTGTTTCTGTTTCGGTGGATTCCACAGCTGGAGTTACAACTGTTGCAACAACTGGTTTGCTGATATCATTGCTGACAGGTGCCTCAACTGCAACCACCACTTGTTCCTTGTTCTCTGTTGCATTTGCCATCTTTTCGGGCACAGCCTCTTTTAGCTCCACAACCTGCTGCTCCACCTTCTTCTCCTCCGCTTGTTCCTCTTTATTGCTGCTTGCTGCTGGCGCTGCTTCTTCGGGATCGGAGCTGCTCTTTGTACTCGAATCGACTTCCATGGGTTCCGGACTTGGCTGCTTAGCAGGTTGAACTGGAGCAGGAGCTGGAGGAGGAGCTGAAGATGGAGTTGGGGTTGGAGCTGAAGCTGATGCTGGAGTTGCAGCTGTAACTAGAGCATAAATTGTAACTGAAGCTGTAGTTGAAGCAGGAGCTGAAGTTGGAACTGCTTCCGAATCCACTTTATGCTCCTTTTCCTGTTGCTCCTTTGCTTTATTTTCCACAACGACAACTTCCATGCTTGCAGATGCGGCAGATTTACTTTCAACAACTGGCGACTGTTCACGCTTCGCCTCCTTCTTCTCCTTCTCCTCCTCAACAGCAGCAGCTGGAGCTGGAGAAGCAGCTGCATCTTCATCCACTTCCATAGCTGTGGCAGTTGCTTCGCTTTTCGGTGGGCTTGTAGCAACTTTAGCTGTTGGCTCGCCTTGTGCCAATTTCTTGGGCGTTTTATCTTTCGTTTCGGCCGCTTTCCTCTCCTTGACGTGATCCACATTGTTTTGATGCTCTTCTGGTGCTGCAGCCGCATCTGGTTGATCCTTTCTTGATGTTTTCTTTTGTGGTGAATTTATCTTGGTTTCGTTGGTTTCTTTCCGTTTGGATACCTCAACAACAATTTCCTTCGGCTTATCCAATTTTTCATCTTTCTTGGCTTTCTTAACAGGGCTCTGTAAAGGGAACAAATGTTAGAATTGACTTAACAGTGTTATCTTATGCTATTTACATGTTATGTCAGTTATTAACATCATGTTATTTACATACTTTTGCTTTGACAGTTTCAATTGGTTTCGCTTCCACCTCCTCCTCCTCCTCCTCCACCTCCTGTTCCAACTCCTCCTCCTCGTTGGCTTTTGCTGTTTCCTGCTCCACACCTTCTTCAACGCCAACATCCAATTTACGTGCTCCACGTCCACGTCCCCCACCACCACTCTTCGTTGTTGCTGGCGATGTGCGCGCCTTTTTGCTTGGTGGCGGTGTAACGGTTTCAGCTGAACGCGTTGGCGTTCCACGAGTACTGGAACGCGTGCGTCGACCGCCACCCAATTCCAGACTGCCGCCCATTGTGCGAACCAGTTCCTCGCTCTCCTGCTGAGCCCGCTCAATAAATGAACGACGCTTTGGCGTGCGTTTCTAAAAAAAAAATGTAATAAATTAATAAAACCAATAAATAAATAAAAATCCAATACAAATATTGCATGTCATTATTATCACGATATTATTATAGAATTATATTTCTACAAATACTTAATAAATATATAAAAAATTTACATATGTAACATAAACGATTCATTAAATAATTGCACAATTTTATTATATTATTTTTTTACAATTATTTCATAAATAAATAATAATAATCAATATTGCACGATACTACTTAATGTTTTGTTTTTTTATTCGCATTAAATCAAGTGAAACAAAGCCTTACATTTTCCATTGAGCGGTAAATAAAAGCACCAAAACATATAGAACACACATACACAAAAACAAACACACACACGCGTATGCATATGCTTGTATGACAAAGTACAGCAAACAACAAAAAGTCGAAAAGAGAAGAAGAAAAATAAAAACAAACGAGAACGTGACGAGAGACGCGGCGGCAAAACGTGTGCACAAGAGACCCAGCGATGAGACTTTGCAGCGAGTAAAACACGCGACATACAAAAATAAATACACACACACACTCTAGCATATACAAACGAGAGGGGAAAAGCGCGCGCAGCAAACGAGGACAAATTAACATTAACATGAAACTGTGTAAAAAAAATCAAATAAAAGAAAAACATGCGCACACATTCACATAATATTTTGGAAAAATACTGCGTAAGTGTTGCGCACGCTCTTCCAGATAATTCTATTTGTCTGTATTTGTGTATGTTTCAATGTGTTGCAAAGCGCGCTCTTATCGCACGACCCCCGGTGTTAATTGTGACTGACTGTCTCTACACATATGCACACACACACTGCATACATATTTGCATATGTATTTATTACACTTACGGGTGTTTTTTTCTCATCCGTCGCCGCCGGTTGAATTGTTGCTGCTGCTGCACTTTCTTCAACTGCCTCCGCCTCCGTTTTTTGTAAGCTCGTCTCGTCCGACATTTTGATATTTGTTATTTATTTTTGCTTACAAAATACAATATTTTTTTGTTGTATTTTGCAATGTTTTCAAGAACGCTTCGCTTTAAAGTAGCGAGTGTTTTTCTGTGCTCCCTTTTTGCACACTGGTTTCAACTGGCAGGTATCTTACACACACATATGCATATACATACACACACATACACGCCACGCTGAATGTACGCGCTAAATTTATTAAATGCAATTTTCGGCACGTTTGCACTAAAACTCAATATGTAACTGATCAGCCTGGGCAGCGGCCAATATTCGACTACGTTTTGCACTTTATTTCGCCTGGAAATACGTTGTATTTTGCACTTTTTCGACGGTTTTTCTCGAGCCAATGGCGAAAGACCAAACGTAATCCACAACTCGACTAAATTTGCTTCCTCTTGCACTCGAGTGTTGTACAGCACAGCATTTATGGCGGCCTTTTGTGCCAGTATTGGTAAACATATTGGAGAACATGTGGTGGTTTGCCAATAGAAATTAAACACTATTTCGCTTGTAAATATGCTAGTTTTAGTACATTTTCGATGTATTTTTTTCATATTGAAGCAAAAAAGCAAAGATAAACCAAAACTCGATTACATTTAAGTGTTGCACAGACCACCATTTATGGCGGCCTTTTGTAACAATGCTGTAAAGCATGTATGAGTACATGTGGTGGTTGATTGATTGCAAGTTATCGCATTACTTGGCCTGAAAATACGCTGTTGAAAATGGTGGACTTTTGGGACGGTGCTGCAAAGCGTGTACGAGTGTAATTGGTTTTTGGTCCATAGAAACTTATCACTTTATTTGGCTTCAAAATATGCTATTTAAGGGAAAGACTAATCATAAACCATAACTAGACTATTTTCTGTTCTTGGACACACAAGTGTTGCATAGACACAACAGTGCATGTACAAGTAATTGTGGTGGTTGGTCAATAAAAATTTATTGTATTTGTAATCGATCGCTTTCCACGAGGTAGGCTTTTTATTATTTACAAATTGGAATTTTGGAAATAGAGCGGAAATGGTGTCGCAAGAACAAATTAAAGCCATTGGTGCCGTACTCAACAACAAGGAGCGTCCGCTCAAGGAGCGCTTTCGAGCGTTGTTCACGCTGAAGAACATTGGAGGCGCGACAGCAATTGGGGAAATTAGTCAAGGATTTGAAGATGACTCCGCTTTGCTCAAACACGAATTGGCTTATTGTTTGGGCCAAATGCAGGACAAACTGGCAATCGGCATACTGACCCAGGTGCTCGAGGACATCAGCGAGGAGCCCATGGTGCGTCACGAGGCAGCTGAAGCACTCGGCGCCATTGGAGAAGCAGAAGTTCTGCCGCTTCTCGAGAAATACAAAAATGATTCGGCTTTGGAGGTGGCAGAAACTTGTCTGATTGCCTTGGAACGCGTTCGCTGGCTGCAAAGTGGGCAGCATGTGCAGGATACCAATCCTTATGCCTCTGTGGATCCTTCACCCCCAGTAGCAGGCGAGAAAAATGTGCAGCAATTGAGGGAAATTTATTTGAGTGCGGAGCAGAATCTTTTTAATCGCTATCGGGCAATGTTCAGTTTAAGAAATCTTCGCACAGAGGAAAGTGTCCTGGCCCTTGCCGAAGGATTAAAGGATAAATCGGCTCTATTTCGTCATGAGGTTGCCTTTGTTTTAGGTCAATTGCAGCAGCCTTGCAGCATTAAATATTTGCAGGCAAATCTGGAGAATCGCGAGGAGAATGAAATGGTTCGACACGAATGCGCCGAGGCTTTGGGCGCCATTGCCACCGATGAATGTATCCAAATCCTCAAGAATTACGCGCAGGACGAGCGGAGGGTGGTGAAGGAGAGCTGCATCATTGCGCTGGATATGTGCGAATATGAGAACAGTCCGGAGTTTCAATATGCCGATGGTTTGACCAATCTCGATGGCAAAAAGTGATTTTAAATATATTTTATTTTTCAAGTTTGTATATATTATATTTGTGTATCTATATTGTATTATCTTTATGGCGGTGTAATAAAGTGTATTACAGCATGTGATTCATTTTTGATGAAATCATTATTTGTGCCTTTTTCTTATTAGAAATTCGTCATGTGACTTCTGTGTAAATGTGTGTGAGATAAACTTTACTTATATGTAAATAATTGTCTTTAAAAAGTTGTTTGCTTTATTAACAGAAAGTCTGAACATGAAGTGTTAGCAGTGCTGCTAAATTTTACATTTTAGCTTACAATTGGAATAAAGATTTAAGTAACTATACAAGCAGCAAATATTAATTTCAATTTAAAAAAAACCGTGTTTTGCTTGCAACAAGTGTGACCAGTAAACCAAAATAAGTGCTGTTAAATTCAAAATTTAAGAAAGACCGCTTCTTTTACTTCTAAAGAGTGTGACCAGTAAGCCAAAATATATGCTGTTAAGTTTTACAATTAGTTGTACCAATCAAAGCGTTGCCACGCCGCCACAAACAAGTGTTGGTAAATATACAGAAAATGTTGGTACACTTGTACCAAGTTGGAACACTCAATTGTGATTGCGAGTAAAAACTGCGTACAAATGAATAAAATCGACAGAGAATAACTAAATAAAAAAGCATTAAATGCAGCAGAGAAACGCATTTAAAGTGCCAACATAGAAAATGTGATAAATAGGCACAAGCTAAAACGAAAACAAGCCATGAAAATGCAAATGAAAAAAACGGGTGTTCAGCAAAATTGCTGCGAATGCAGCGGAAAATAAATTACACAAACACACACATGCAAACACAAATTTACACACATGCAAACACACACGCAACACACACACAAGGACGCATAACATAATATATAAAAATAATATTAAATGCACGGCTTAAAAAGTGAAGCAAAATCAGAAATCAACAAAACGCAATAAAAAATCAAAATTAAATTTTGACGTGCCAAAAGTAAAACCGAAAATAATTAATTAGAATAATTAATTACAAACAGCGCGGGTTTTTTTGTGTTACGTATAAAACAAATAAAATTTGTAGTGTTGTAAACAAGTTGGGAGCAGCGGTGATAACAAACGTCGTAACAATGTCCAAATGCGCTTTTGTGCTTTATCTGGCGATGCAGCTTATAGGTATGTATACAAATACACAAACACATACTTCCCGTCAGCATGTGTGTGTGTTTGTTTACTGTACGTAATGGCGCCTGCTATCCCCATCCCCCACTCTCCCCTTTACGCGTGATCGAGTTCTTAAGTCCGTTTTGCTGCTCTTTCCGTCAACTGTAATTTGTATGTATGCGTGTGAGTGTGCAATGATTTCTTTTGAATGGATGACGTTGCATTAGAGCAACTTGTTGTTGTTGTTGCCGCTTCTCGTCACGGGTGAAAATCAACTTTAGTTGAGCGCAACTCTCTCGCTCTCGTTGGCTCTCATTCGCTATCGTTTGCTCTTATGCATTTTCTTTACTCTTTACTCTAGTTATTTCTGCTTTTGCCGTTGTTGTTGTTTCTTTATTGTGAACGAACGCCACTTTAAACTCATCCCCTTTCAACATGCATAATGTGCATAATGCTTATGTATCTACTTTACTATAAAGCATGCTTACACACGCACACACGCATGTGTATGCATGTATGTATGTATATACATATATTTATAGATGCGATTACCCTTGCACAGTGGATTAGAGGCTATGTTAAATGGTTGCTTAATTATGTTAATGAGAAGACTTAAAGCTGTTAATAGGGAGTACAGTTCAAAGGATCTTTTAAAAATATTCATGGCTGTAAATGATAAGCTGCAAAATAAATAACCAATTGTCAAATTCATCATACATAAAGTAGATTGCAAGTCACACATGCTATCTCTCTGTCTCTCTAACGTTTAAAATTAATTATGTAATTGGTTTTTTCTGGTGTTTACCAATCCTTGTAATAAATATTGAACTATTTCACATTTTAATACCAGCAGAGTTATTAATCTCGATTTTTTTTTAACATTTTAAATTATGTATCATTTAACTTGTAAGTTTCACTTAAGACTTAAATAAAAGAATACAATTTACAAAATTAGTTAATATATTAATATAGATTATTTAGTAGCTTACAAACACTATATTTTCTATTTTATTTTTGAATGTAGTCACTAGCTTTTAATCTTATATCTTTAATTTGCACAGAAAAAAAAAAATTAAATTAAACTAACATAAAATAATATTTAAAATTTAAATGTAAGAAAATGTGAAATATTTATTACATATTTTTGGGGTATTTAAATGCAAAATCCTCCAACATGGATTGGGAACCTTTTTTTTAAATATATAAAGAAATAAAAAAATAAAAAGTAATTATTTAATTTCACTTTCAAAACATGGACTCGCACGACTGTGCGCTGCACTCACACGTGGATTTACACACACATATAGCACACAAACACTCTTACACAGCAGTTGCAGGTTGCAGTTGCAGCATTGGGGTTATGAGGCTCACTCAAAAGGCTCCAGTGGCCGGTGGAGCTAATTTTGTATGGCCCTCTTTACACGAATTGGGGTTGCGTGGCAAGCAAACTTTGCAAGCGAATGTGGCAAGCAAACGTTGCAAGTTCTTCATTCTCCATTCGACTTTCAATGGCAGCTCAGCTCAGCTTTGAGCCTTGCTGCGTTTGGGATTTGGTTTAGCTTTGGGGTTTGGGTTTTGAGATTGGGGTCGTTGGTCCGTTGGCGACTCCTCTTAGTCCGAGGTCGCTGGTCGGTTGTCGATGAGGCAGATTCACGATGTGTGTTACATGATATGTGCACAAAGCCAGCCGCCCCGAGCCCATTTAAGTAACTTACTTACGATTCCACAAAGCCAAAAGGCCTCAAAAATAATGTATGAATTCTAGCTCGCCATTTTGGAGTCTCTTAAGAAGTAACCTTTTGAAAGAAAAAAACAAACAATTAAAGTAAGACTCTATTAGAACATTTCAACTATTTTAAGTATTTTTGGATAAGTGAATAAATTTGTTTTCATGTTTTTGAACATGCCTTGCAACATTAAGCGATTTTTAACACTTCTTTTAAGTCGTAGCAGTAAATGAAATAAATGACTGACTTGTTGTTATTTCCACTTCTCAGGATGCCTGTTGATGCATCAGGAGAAATCCGTTGCTGGTGGTGCCATTCTGCCCGAGGGGCACAACATCAACTGTGAGCATTATGACGAGAAGGATTGCAACACGAATCAGAATTGTGCCACAAGCGTTGAGCGGTGCCAGGTGGAGGCGGACAAGTTTCCCAGCTGTTATGTGCTGTGGACCGTTGACGAGCTGACTGGTTTGTTGCTGCGACGAATACACTGAGAGAAATGAATGGATTATAATATTTTAATTTCATTTGTTGCAGGCACGGACAAAGTCAAGATGAAGGGCTGCTTCACGGACATGCACGAGTGCAATCAGACTGCTTGCATCACGAGTGCCAAGCCCCGCTTGGGCAACATCTATTTCTGCTGTTGCAAGGGCTCCAAGTGCAACATGCACTACAAATATATACCGGCCGCCATGGAGGCAACAACACAAGGTGCCACATTTTTTTATTCTTCTTCTTCTCTCCTTTGCTGCACGCTCCAATTTTGGCATAACACAGGCAACCACTTGCTACCTTGCCACCTCCTTGCTTGCAATACATTTTCGTGTTAACGAACTTTCCACAGCCTCCATAAGCTGCTGCCTGCCTGTGTGTGTGTGTTGCAAGTTGCCTTCGTGCCACGTTTCGTTGTATTTTAATTTTGTATTATTTTTTATTTTTTTGTGAGGCTCTCTTTGTGTGTTTGGCTCCCTTTTATCTAAATATATACATACATATATTTATATATCTTTATCTATATTTGAGCTCATAAAAAGCGATGCCAAATTGGGGGCGAAACTTTCGTTTTTTTTTTTTTTTTCATTTTTTGCTTTGCGTTCTGTGCTTGTTGTGGCATCCACATGCACATGCACAGCATCATCAACCCTGCACGGCACCAACTACAGGTGCCACTTGAGATGTTGTTCACCTGCGCTGCAAGCGTTTAAAGACCAACATGCATTAATGCCACACACAGTTGCAAACATAATATTTCGAGTGCCAGGCAAAGATTTCAAGAGTTTCATTTTTTTCTATTTTTATTTTTTTATTTATTTTCTTATTACAAAAAGAGAAGGGTATAGCACTGGCCACTTAGGTCTTTCGCTCTGTTTAATATTGTTATTTTATATTGAGTTAAATACAGTCAGAAAAATTTTTAAATTTTCCATTCTGCTTTTTGGAGTAATTTCTTCATTTTTGCACTTGTATTTTTCTTAGCCTTGGTTTCGTTATAGTGATTATTTTTGGGATAATGCCACTTTCAGTGAGAATGGAGGAGAATTATTCCCAATAATGTACCTTTCAAGATTGGTAACTTGAGCTGTTGCCTAGTTTTGTGGGCGTGGTCCGCTAAAAGTAGTTTGAGCTATGCGCTTTTATGGACTAACACTTTCAGAAATTGCGTGATCAAATAAATTTCTTATCGGCAATAAGCGCTTACCTTCCAAATTTGAAGGCTCCAAATAAAGAGAGATATAGCCAGGACGGGATGGCGGATGCCATGTATCGATTTCGGAGCCTCCTGGTCTGACGAAGGCACAGTGAAGAATATGTTTCCAGATGATGATAAGAAAATAGACAAATATAGAGCAAAGAGAATTAAATAAAATATCAAAATAAAATACAAATAATACTAATATTAATATAAAAATAATAATAATATTATTTAATAATTAAGTATTATATTTAATTCTGTTTGCTACTACAATCGCATATTTGTTTTGCTCATTTGCTGCACGTAGCTGCTCTATGGTAGCTGCTACATTAGCTGCTACCTAAGCTGCTACATTAGCTGCTACCTAAGCTGCTATCTAAGCTGCTACATTGGCTGCTACCTAAGCTGCTATTTCTGTGCATTTAGGTCATTTTTGTATCGATCTTGTGGTCTTTTTGATATTTATTACTTTTGAACCCGGCAGTAGAGAAGGGAAATTAGAAACTGACCCATAAACAGCTTAAAATATAGCTGAGCACGGCTTTATAATTACTTTTACAAATGGTACTTACACACAAGAATATTCCGTTGCTACTCTTTTTGCAGTGCCAAAGGAGAAGACACAGGACAACAACAATGTGACTTATTATATTGTTGGCTCCTCCGCATTCGCCGTCCTCGTCGTGCTGCTAATATTCATGCTGAATTATTACAGACGCCTCAAGCAGGAGCACTTTAATGAGATACCCAAGGTGAGTGGCTCCTAATGGTAATTTCAATTATAATTACTAATTTCTGTTCTTCTCTCTTCTCTCTCAGCATGAAGCGGAAATTACAAATTCATCGCCATTGTTGAGCAACCGTCCGATTCAATTGCTCGAGCAGAAGGCGAGCGGACGCTTTGGTGATGTGTGGCAGGCCAAGTTGCACGGTCAGGATGTGGCCGTCAAAATCTTTCGCATGCAGGAGAAGGAATCGTGGACAACAGAGAACGAGATCTACAAATTGCCACGAATGCGCCACCCGAACATACTCGAATTTCTCGGTGTTGAAAAGCATTTGGATAAACCCGAATATTGGTTAATATCCACCTATCAGCATAATGGATCGCTATGCGACTATTTAAAATCGCACACGATCAGTTGGCTGGAGCTGTGCCGCATTGCCGAGTCCATGGCGAATGGTTTGGCCCATTTGCACGAGGAGATTGCGGGCACTAAGACGGATGGGCTGAAACCATCGATTGCACATCGTGATTTCAAATCGAAGAATGTCCTCCTCAAGGGTGATTTGACCGCTTGCATTGCGGACTTTGGCCTGGCCATGATCTTTCAGCCGGGCAAACCGTGTGGCGACACCCACGGCCAGGTCGGCACTCGTCGCTACATGGCGCCCGAGGTGCTCGAGGGTGCCATCAATTTCAATCGGGATGCCTTCCTGCGCATCGATGTTTATGCCTGCGGCTTGGTCCTCTGGGAAATGGTCTCACGCTGTGAGGTCGTCGGACCCGTCGGCGAATATCAGCTGCCATTTGAGGCCGAACTCGGCCAGCGACCGACACTCGATGAGGTGCAGGAGAGTGTCGTCATGAAAAAGTTGCGTCCACATTTGCTCAATACGTGGCGTACCCATATGGTGAGTATCTGTTGTGAGAAATATTTATAAGATTTTTTTTGACTAACTCTTAACTCTTGTCTGCCTAGTGATAATACTTAATAATCTTGCTGAGATTGGAATTGTAATTGATTTTGATATCGTTTTTAGGGTCTCAGCATATTCTGCGACACAATGGAGGAGTGCTGGGATCACGATGCCGAGGCGCGTCTCAGCTCCTCGTGTGTGATGGAGCGTTTCGCGCAACTCAACAAATATCCGACGACGCAGTTGCTCATCAAGAACCACACCAACATCGAGGATGCCAAGGAAACCACAAATTGCTTATAGAAGCGGTATTAAATCACAGCCAATGACAAAAAATTGGTTGTGATTTTGAGGCGTGGCGTCATTTTTATTTTTATATATTCAAAATTGTTTAGTTTTACATAAGTATTGTGCAAAGGCAGCTCAGCATACACTGGAAAAAATTGGCAGCTATCATTTAAACATAAATACGCCACATTTTATACATTTTAGCGAAAACTGAACAATGCGTAATTTCCGAGCTAAACTAGAGTTTATTTGTGAGTCTTTGAAAACACGTATCTTGCCCGGGCAACAATTCTCTAGACGCACATCAAATATACAAATTGGTCTGTAGCTCATCTCACACATTAACTTCATCGACTGATATATATATATGATATATATATATATATATACAACATATACGTATATATAATTGTTTTTGTATTTAGTTCGTTTAATATTCATTTTTTTCGTAACTGTTGAATTCTTTGCCAAGCTGTCCCTTTTTTGAGCGTCGACAGACGTATATTAGTTATATATATATATATATAAATAGTTAAATGTACGATTTAAAGCTATTTTAATTATGTTTATATATGTAAACTTATCGTTTTTAATTATTATTTTTTTGTTTTGCTGCTATGTTGTATTTTTAATAAATACTTTAAATGATTGTTTTTAAGCTACAATTTGAGAATCGAGATTTGCTTTTTATTTTTTCTTTTCAATTGATGTAGTGCCAACTCACAAATCTATATATATATACACACACTCTCACACAGACACACACACACACACACACTTACATACGTGTATATACATATATGTAATTTTACTGAACAGTACAAGAAACACCTGAAGTTTTCAAATGAAAGTTTCTTTTTAATGAACATTAAATATATAAGCGCGATATATATATGTATATATATGCATATATATAGACGATATACCCTACGATAAACACACACAACAGACTTAGCAGACTTATAAAGCACACTGACTCATCTAAAAAAGAGAAAAAATCAATCATACCACGAGGTATGGGAAATATTTGTTAATTCCACACAATCGTGTCTGGGACAAGTTTAGATTTAGTGGTGGTAAGCATGAATAAAGGCATGCTATAGTTAACCAGAATAGCATTTCATCGATGACGAATTGATTAAGTTTACTTGCAAAGTTTAACACAAATCAAACAAAATTCAAAAGAGTTACTTTAATGTGTATGATAAATCAGATGTATACATATATATATTACACTCATAAGTCGTAAGTGAATAATTGAGGACTCGTCACACAATCATAGTTTCATTACAATTGATTCAATTTGCTAAAAATACTGAATTTCAATCTAGCATTATCTCAATCAAACATATACACACACATATATTTAGCATACTTTAGCTATTTGAATAACACAAAAACAAAACACAAAACGATATACAACAAATACGTGCAATTTACGATACAAACAAAGCTTCATTACCTGATTTTAATTCTGAGCAACTTACATTAATTTAACATGCAAACACTCTGATAATAGAATTAATTTTGTTATGCGATTTTTCTTTTTACTTTTTTGGTGCTCGAGAACAAAACATAGAAACAATAATTTTCAAGTGGTTGGTTCATATAAGTATTATTGATAATAAATAATAAAACGAAAACGAAAACAGTATTCGAAGACGCAATCAGAACGGAAGAAACAATAACAAATTGTTCGACACACATTAGTAGTTTGTTACATATCAGATGGCTATGGTTAGGATTTTGGATGAATGGTGGATGGATGATGATATACACACATACATTTTTCAGCACACTTAATGCAATTTTGAAACGTTTTATGTATAATCGAAAATCGCAAATCGAAAATCGAAAAGAATCGATAAATTCACTCAATCTTTTTGATATACAGTTATACAAAACAACAGTCCAACTGGCATTCACATAAATCATAGTGATTATCACGATTCATTTATCAAAACAAATCAATGATATTTGTTTAAAAAACAGTCTATGTACGAAACAAAACATTTTATAAAAAAAAAAAAACAACTAAGAACTGTCTAAATACATTATTCGATTGCAAGTCATGTTAATATGAGACAAGAACAGTTCTTTGATAATAATGGATTTAAAATAAATGCTGATGAAGTGTTTGAAATTAATACGAAAAGCATTTTAATTAAGTTGGTTGAATATTTAATAATAATATTTAAGTGTTCAGGTAAGTAATTCCTTAACTTTTGTATATATTCGTTGACTTACAAAATTATTTAAATTTATTGAATTGAAAAAATGAAGGATAACACAATTACTGAGAAATTGTTGTCAAAACTGATCCGTTTTTTAAGGCAAGTGTTTTTTTCACCTAGATCAATTCCTATTTTTTATTAGCATATGATAATTGCTGTGCTTACCTTCAGTTAATCCAATAAACAATACCAAAAATTGTCGCCTTCCTTCTTTATTATAACTTTTAATGATACATTCCGTTATACGTTGAATACATGTTTCGAATATACCTTTGAATACATATCGAATATAATGTGATTACATAAGTTTGAAATAGAACTGAATGAAAACGCTAATAAATAACTATACACAATTGTTAAAGGAGCGTTCAATCTTATAAATTCTCGTAAGTAATTAAGTAAGTAATTTAAACTTAATTAAATATATATAGTATGAACATTTAAATACTCATTTAAGGATTTGTTGCGTATATCGGCCAACTTATTTGATAATATATATATATATATATTTAAGTATACTGAACAAATTAATCGAAACAATACATCATTATTATTCGAAATTAAAAGGAATGTATTTGTATTCTCATTCTATATATATATGTATATATAGTTTTAAGACTTTGGACCATTTCAGTTGTAGCACATGTAGCACATACGACTACTTACTTGCCCCATTCCATTTTAATCAGACTTATCCGAGCATTCCGTTCACTAAATTAATACTATATATATACTACGTATATGTGTGTTATAAACTGTGTGGAAAAAAAGTCGCCATCTATAAAATGCTAACTTGTAAAGTTTTCCAGCAATATGTTTTTCCCAAGTCCTGTGCGCTTTGTTTGCATATGAGTGTGTCTTACTAAAATAGATTCTGTTTCTGTTATTATTACATATATATGTGTATATATAATATTATTGGGGCTCTGTAACAAATGGAGCATAAATGTTATAGTATCTAGATTACATTTTATTTTTTTTCTTCATTCTTTTACACATACACAATACAAATACGACTACTATATATAAGTATACTTATTATGTTTGTACGATATGTTGTTTGTCTAGGGAATTTTTGTTTTGAAAAAGGAAAACTTGCAGCTGTGTATGTATTGCAATCGGATATATATAAAGAGAGGTATATATATATATATATAGTAGTACTTGTATGCTGTTAGGGACGGTTTCTAGGTTTGTTAAGCGACGAATGCACTAGTGGAAAACTAGTTACTTAGTTGGGCAAAGAAAGTGTGTAAACATTTATCTCGAGTATAAGTACAAGAATATAGTTACTATAGTATATATATATATGCAATATATATAGGGTATATGTTGTATATAAATTGTTGTTTAAACTATTCCCTCAGTAGGCCTCATCATTGCTGGCTGAGACGCCGCACTTGGAACGCAAAATGGCCGCCAATCTTTGGGTCAACGGCTCTGTTGGTGACTCCGAATCGCTGCACGATGCCGATGCCACCTTGTTGCCTGAAAGATCGTTCAGATTGTGGAATTATTATAATAATTAGTATTTTTATATAATAATTACAAATTATTTTTATTTTCAGGTCGATTTTTGCTACTTACCATTGCTGATGTCCAGATCTGTTGCACTTGTTGACTCCCGGTTGCCAAATGGCAGATTGACGGGCACGATGTCGTCCTCCTCCTCCAGCAGGAGGCTGGAATAGGAGTGTGTGGTATTGTCGCTGCGACCACCGCCTCCGCTCGAGGAGTTGCGTGACGAACCCGAATCGTTGTGCGAATGCGAATGGGAATGGGAGGTGCTATGGACTGCCAGGCAGTCGACAGCTGCCGCATCCTGAGGCTCATCGATGGGCAGATCGTAGTCATCGTTGCTGCTACTGCTCTCCTCCTCATCCTCAACATCCACGTTATCGATGTCATCCTCATCATCAATGTCATCCTCATCATCAACATCAACATCAACATCATCAACATCATCATCATTATCTTCATCTTCATCTTCATCATCGGAGCAATTGTTGTGACTGCTGTGGCTGCTAACGCTATCCTCGCAAGGCGCCTCCAAATCCAATGCCAGCTCCGGTGACGAGGATTTGTTGTAGTTCTCATCGTTGTCACTAATAGCTGTATATATATAAACGATTATTTAATTATTATTATTTATTATTTGTACAAGTGATCTGTGAACTTGCCGCGCAACTTGTCCAGGATGAGTGGATAGAACTCTTTGGCCGTTCCATTGTTTGGTTCATATTGCAGAACTGATGTTTGCGCCACAAGACAAAAAATATATACAAAGTGTCACGGATTAATAAGGTAGTGAATAAGTACATTTATAAGCAACCAGAATTGCATTTTCAAGTTTGAATTTAGAATTAAAATATTATAATAGACCTGATAAATCTGATGACTTTTGACTAAGTTATGGTTCTCGAAAGTTTGAACTCATTTTAATAAGTTGAATTTGAGTTTCAGCGTTACTTTTGTCAGCGTGTAACTAGATTATTATAAAGGATACTATAGTTTAGAGCAATGCCTGTTTGTATACTCACTCAACTTGCAGTATTTCAAAGCCTTCTTGTAATCCTTGAGCATGACAGCCGACAGAAACTGCAAAATATCGAGAAGAAAAAGAGATAATAATCCAAATAAATCAAATTGCGTCAAATCCTTTTGAAATCTTTGGTTGTCAAGCTAAGCAACAATAGTCCGTCCATTGGCAAAAGTTGCTCAGTTGTCGCTCAAAGTTAAGCAATTTATTAGCAATCAATAAGCCGGCGCACAACAGCAACTCACTCCAATCACTCTCATCGTCAGCCGCTTGAAAGGATTCCGAATTGGGTTTGCCTCGCGACTGCCGCTGCCAGCGCGATTTGCATTTGAATAGTTTTTATATTTATATATGCACTAACAAAAAAATATCACACTGAACCTTAGTAAATCAGCCTTAAAACCTGCAATCTAATTTTTAGAAATAATTTCTAAATATAAATGAAAATTTCTAAAAATTCGAAAGGCTTGACACAAATCTATGATGCTTTCTAACTTTTAGAAATATTTTCTATTATTAAGAAATGCATTTGTCATTTAAATTTAAAAAATAAGAAGTTCTTTAAAAAACATAATAATATTAGCAACCAGAAGCTTATGTTAAAAATTATGTGCATAAAAAAAAATTAATAATTAGACAAACTTGTTCTAAATTTTAGAAAAGTGTAACTTGAAATTCAGAAAAATAAACTACTGATTTTTGGAAATTTACTTTCTTAATAATAAGGTGTGTTAAACAATTTCTAAAATTCAAGGCTATTTTTTCTGAGTGTATGTGTTTGTATTTATGGATTTACCTCGGCAAGAAATTCAGTGGGTGCTGATATGCTCTCATCGGCGTCTGTGTACTCGGACAGGCTCTGGCTGAGATCCTCGCTAGAGGCGGATGCTGGCAATGTAGCAGCTGCTGCGGCGGCAGCTGCAACAGCCGCAGCGCCATTCATTATGGTTATATTATTTGCCGTATTCATAGCGGTTGTTGTTGCTGCTGTCGCTGCCACATTGTCTGTTGCATACACCCCATTGCCATTCGATTTGTCCATGTGAAGTAGCTGCAAAAAGCACACAAAATTAAATCCTTTTTCTCTTCAATCTAATATAAATATTCACTCACATTCGACATGATTCTTATGATTCGTTGCACGACTCTCAGTTAAGGTCTTCTAGGCAAGTACAGCGCACATTTTCTGGGGATCGTCTAAATAAAATGTAAAATTCGTATGATCAAAATATAGTCAGATTACAATTTTAGGTTAGTTCTTTTATTTGTTTATAATTAATATTTTTCCTGTGATCTAAGATCTGTTAAGATGCGCAGATTTTGACAGCCAACATTAATTTTTATATCAGCATTTAAAAGCGGGTTAAAGAGTATCTGCTCGAGTTGAGCTCTCTTATTTTAGAGCGTATTTTAATTAATTCGTAGAAGCTGCGACCTCTCCTGTAACTAATGAAACACTTACCTAGATATCCACCAGGCTTACATTCTCATTTAAAGCAATTAGCAAATTGTACAAACAAATTGACAGCAAAAAAAGGAAATTGAACGCTTCAAAATATGAGAGATAAAAGCTTTCTATTTAATCGATTTGTAATTGCGTTGCTTACGTCATAGTCTCAGTAATAGATACAAACTCAATGATTATCGCTAATTGGATAACACATCCGTTGACCTTATGGAAATAACCAAGTTCCCAAAACATCGACCAACGAACATCTTACCAATGTTGAGCAAAGAGCGAGGAATTTCAAATGCGAAATGCTAATGCCACAAAGCCACAAGATAAATGCAAGTATCGCATACATATGCATATCTATATATATATCTAAATTTACATATTTACATATGTGTCTGTCTATAGTATATCCGCTGGCTAACATTCACTTTCGGCTCAAAGGGCTCCGCAAAGACCACAGACGAGGCCACACAGATATATATCGGGGAAGGTCTGCGGCAAAAAGCGAAATCAAAGTGTGAGGAAATAATAAACGGATGGAGAGGGTGGGAATTGGTGTATGTGTGTGTACGTGGTTTGTGGGGGTGTTGCCAACAAGTTGAATAGAGTTAGCGCAGCACAGCACGCAATCATGTTTATGCCCTGGTAGGCCCTTACAAGAGGTATATCGAATGTTAAATGACAATTAAAATTCACATTAAATTTATTTATAATGTAGTTAATATAAATAAATTATGTAATTCTTAATTGACTATCTATATATGGCACTATTATCGACTCTGAGCACTCTCTATGTCTTCGTTATTGGAACTTTGCTTTAAGTACATAAAAGATTATATTCATTTATTATTATTTGTATTATCATTATTATTAATTACAGCAAAATTGCAGTTATAAACTGATAAAATTAGCTTGAGGGTGTGCACAGCTTGGCGATATACAATTTAATACCGTTTTTATATAAATTAATTATAGCTTATATAAATAAATAAAAACTTGTTGTCTACCCTAAGTAGTCTTAGGTATAAGTTTTTAAAATGAAATCACTCGAAGTTAGATTGTTAGAGATAACTGCGAGAAACCCGTCAAGCTTACCTTTCAGGGTATTTCGTTGCGAAACTCAATTAATTATACCCTGAACACATCAGTAAAAAGGGTATAATGGGTTTGTCCAAAGGTATGCATGTTACAGCGAAAGAAAGCACTTTCTATCCCATAAAGTATATATATATTCTTAATCAGTCACGTCCATCTCTCCTTCTCATTTATCCCGAACAGATCAATTTGAGTGCATTTTATCGATAACATTTTTCCGTTTCGCGAATGTCGATACACATCGATATACGGTAGTAATAAGAGATACTCTTCTCACACTCTTTTGACATATTACTGATCATTGCTTTAATCTTTTATTGAAAAACTAGCTGCCTAGAGGGCATCTCATCGTCGAGCACTCTCGACTAGCGCATTCCTGCTTGCTTATGTTGCTTGCTGATAGTTTCTGTCTTGTTACATTCGCTGGTTGCGAGTGTGAAATGGAAATGCAAGAAATTGTTTACGTTTTTTCCTTCTTTTTTGAGGTTTAATTGGAGCTCGACATGCGGCGTTTGCATAAATAAAGCGCCTGCAGGTATGCTGTAAATATTTGTAATTCATTTACCCCTCTGTTGTTTTGCCTGAGTGTGCGCGTGTGTGCGTGTGTGCGTGTATGCGTGTGCTTGTGTTCGTTTCATTCAATAATTGAAAGTCTGAGCAGTTATTATGCCGGTCTTTGGTGCACACTGTCAAGGACTTTCCCCTATGATTTACAATGCGACAAGCCTTTGATTTACTTTATTGCTCTCGGCTGCAGTAAAGTAGTAAATGTAGTTTATACACTCATAAAAAAAATCACCCTTAATGTAGTCAATCGGCATATTGTATAAGTATTGGTCATCATATCATAGATCTCAAATATACAAACATTTTAGATAGTTTATAAAAGTTCAAACAAAATAATTTGAAAAACATTAGATTTTACGGGAATTCGAAACTGAGACAGCTAAATTATAATATAAGAGCGGAGTCCGAAAATTGTATTACACGTTTCTCAATTTTAGAAAGGAATTTCTATAAAAATTACTAATTTTTCTCTTATTAATAAGTAATTTTTCTAAAGTAAATAACAATTTTTTAAAGTGTCGACTTAGGGCAAGCTATTCTAAATTTTAGAAATTTGTTTTGCTAAAATTTAGAAGTTGTTTCAAAACAAGAAAAATGTTGTATTTTTTGTACGGCATTTTACTAAAATTAGTTGGATTTTTTTCTGAGTGTATATGCTATATTTATCGATATAGCACCGCTGGCTTATAACTTACGTCTTAATATTCTTTGCTGTCAACTGGTTTCCTTTCTGTCTCCTTCTCTCTTTCTCCGCCTGTCTCTTTCTCTGTCGCTCTTTCTTCCTCTCTCTCTGTTTGTCTGTCCAATCTACACTTAATTACAAGTCGTCCGGGCAAATGTATTGAATTCTAATTGCTTTCAGTCTGCCTTTTTGCCTTTGTCTTTGCCATGTGTCAGTCACAGTCACAGTCACAGTCGCTGCTAACAGTATATAACCAGTCAGTCAACTGACTGCGATTTGTTTGTTTGCTGGTCGTATCCCTTTTATTTATAACTAATATCTCTTGTTGTTGTTGTTGTTGTCATTGTTGTTGTTTTTCTTCCTTTGGCGATTTCAAATGTCAGACTTGTCTGGCCCGACAATTTGGCCGTGACTGTCATGCAATTTGTATGCCTCTCTGTCTGTGTGTATTTTGGTGTGTATTTTGGTGTGTGTGTGCATGTGTGTGTCCAAAAGTTTATTTAGCTGCCTTTGGGCATTTTTGTTTCTTGTTCACTTTGCCAAAAGCACTCAACACTTTTGGGATGTTCATAAATTCATTCATATTCCTAAGCCTTGGCTTAGTTTTTACAGTTTGAGTACATTTTTTAAGGGTTCTTAATCTAAATAATCGAGTGTTTTTTTGCATTTTCTCTATATATTTAAAATCTATTCTCAGAAAGATTTTGTATACTTACAAAAATAATCCCCATAAGGGATTATAAGGAAACTTTTTCTATTTACTACATTTTTATTGAAACTTTGTTAACAAATTTTAGCGGCTTTACGGAATTCGATTCAAATTTAAATGAAATAAAAATAATTTGACTGATTAATTTTGAATTAATTAGTTAATTAAATCAATAAAAAATTTACTAGATTACGCCAAACATGTTTTTATCGGATCGAAAATGCAGAGTCGTGCAAATTGTTAATTATTGTCTTTCAAATGGAATCTCTTTAAAAATTCAGCAGATGCAGCCTGCAATTGCAAACTGATTCATTCAACACACTCACTTCAGGTTGCAAGCAATTGTGGAAGTTGCAACAGTTGCGTGTGAGGCCGCAAAATGACTTGCATAATTAATATGCCTGTCGGCAACATGCAATTGCAAATGTTTGGATGTGGCCAGGACACTCAGATTGATGAATTATTGCACAACCCTCCCGAATGTAACCAAATTTAAAACCAGCCAGCCATGAAGTTAAAGTGAAAGAGTCTTCCGTCTGTGTGTGTGTGTTGCACTCAGAAATATTTTATATATACTTATTTATTTCTCTGAATTTTAGAAAAGTTCACCACGGAAATAAGCAAAGCAAACTCTGGTTTCTAGCAAACTAACACCTCTTAATCCGATTCGTTTTTTTTTTCTGAGTGTAGTCGGGGTCACATGTCGGTCACAGGACAACAAAAACAAAACCAAAACCAAAAACAAATCGGACGCCATTTGTTGTCCCGTTGTGTGAGCGAATAATTTACGGAAAAAGCTTTAAACCCTTTGGCGATTATATTGTCGCGACGCTGTGAATATGCTGCCAAATTGCCGCATGGTGGCCAAAACAAATGCTGAGCTGTGGCACATAGCCACATATAGACGATGTAGTGCATTTAGACCATGCCAAAAGCTAGTTAAATAACGTGCAAATTTTTTGTTTGACTTTGCTGAGTTTACTTAACACAATTGCACTTGTCACACATTTGACATGACTGCCGCTAAGGTATATCGAAATTGTTACAAAATTGGCATATTGTACATATTATTACATATTATACATATTATACATATTTTCAATAATTTCATAAAGTTCACATTTCATTCCTCAATAAAGGTTAGTTTATGCTGCTGATCATCACAGCGAATGGGCAAAAAAACTGATGTGTTTTATGGCAATTTCCATTTGTGCCTCAGCACATTGGCACGGCATATTGGCTCTTTTGGTCGTTAGAACCGTGTCCAAATTGCATGATTACAATGATCACATTACATTTGAGCATCCATTTTTGTTGCTGGCTGTTGCATTTTGAGCTTGCGCCAAGTGGCAGCAATTTCAGAGTGGCACTCAGCAAAGTATGCTACGATTTAAGCGATTTCCCACGAAATGAAAGCACTAAACAAGCGCAACTAAAAACGATTTAAAACTGTACAAAATAAAAAGTTTTCAAGTTCTGAAGTTTTTGCAAAGTTACAATCAGTATATTATGAGTAATAAAAGAAAATCGGTGGAGTTTGACAACGTTATTGCGGCTGAAAGTTATGAAACCTTTTATTTTTGGGGATATAATTTGAACTTGGAAATCGAGCCAGAATTGCGTTTTCAGCTTTACATGTGGGATTATTCCAAGTTTTCAAAATCTTATCACTTTTAACAAAGTTATTGCTCTGGGAACTTTTGAGTTGTCCCCAAGTGGATTTTGTCATACTTTAATGAAAGGTTCTTGCATATTTTATACAATCGATGATATTAAATATTTACCATACAAATATTTGGAAAGAAATTTACAATCGATCCGAGTGGCAATAACTGAGCCAATATGGGTGTGGTTTTAGGGGTTAGCAATTCAGTGGACCGGCAAATGCGCAATTATAGACAGCACATTCCTTTGACATGCTTATGGCGGATGTGGCGTATGCGCAATATTGCTGTCCGTGTGTGTTTATGGTCTGTGGTCTTTTCGATTTACAGGAATGCAATATGCTGAAATAAGAAAAACTACAAAACGAGCCAAACAATGGCACAGAAAGAATCTAACGCATTGTTAGCGCATTTTGCATTGTCAGTGCTGAGTATTGTATATATATATATATATCCAAGTACTCATAAGGACACGCAGCACAATATATATATATATATATATATATATATATATATGCGTCATACAGTTGGGAACAAAATAATAGCACCACTCTCACAAGAAATATTTTAAAGTGGAACAAAACTCTCAAAAAAACGTTTGAGAAAGGAAAAACCATAATTTTACCGTTTCCGACTTATTTCAATTTAACTAAAACTAAAATTAAAATTTAAAAAAAACAAGAAAATTAACGAAAAATTAACACTTTTCCAAATGTAATTATGAAAATTGGAAATAAATAATCGATTTCTAAAAGGAATGCGTTACTGGTGCCATTATTTTTCTTGCAATAAATATATATATATATATATAAACTATCATGTGTGTGTAATGCACATGCACTTATCTGCTGACTCACGGCAACGCGAGTATTGCTTAAGTGGTAATTAAAATTATACCACAGGAGGCACTTGCCTCCTGACACAGAAAGAAAACGGCACATTGCCGCATAAGAATCTCTTCTCTTCGCATTGTGCTATGCTCTTCTCTGCTGCAAGTAGATGCATTTGTATTAGTGTTGCATAGAATTTATACAATAAATGCAATCTGCACTTTCGACGCACAGAGACACAGTCACTAGATATATGTGTGTGTTGTTGGTCTACTTGAGGTAGTCACAAGTAGCACAAAAGAAACGACAAAATATAAACAAAACTATTCAAAAAAAGAAAAGAACTCTTTGCATACACTGCAAAACAAATGGGAGCACATTCTTTAGAATTTAAATAGCTTTTTAACTGCGGCATTATGAATCGGGGATTGCATTTAAACCAGGTTGTCATACCAGAATTGGAACGGGAACAGAATTTTTACCTATTGAAATGCGGAATCTAAATTCAAAATTGCTTAAAAACCTATTATCGAACTGTTATTATTTGTGCCGCTGTTCCCTATTATATGTTCAGTTCTTAGAGTCTCCGAAATCCACATCAAGAAAATATATAACTTATGTATTATAACTAATTCCTTTGATATTTAACAGATTTTTATAAATTATATTTAATTCTCTATGGCAAAAAGCCGAGTTGAGACTATCTTCCTCTTCCTAATCGCAAGTGGTTGCTGTCTCTGCTGTTCGCCGTCCTTTATGTTCCTTGTCATCGATTCTTTGCTCGTGGTTGTTGCACAGGTATCTCGGCTTGATTGTTGTCTACGCTTCGTTTATTGCTGGAATTCTAGGGTTATCGGCATGGTGTTTGTCTATGCTTATTTTATTTGCTTGAATTCTATGGATCTCGGCTTGGTTGTTGGCTACGCTTCGCTTGATAGCTGGAATTCGCCTCACTAGCAAATAGCTTATTTTGCCCATAGTTTTGGTGATCCTTAAATTATTTTTTCTATTTTGTTCCTTTTCCAATGCTTACATAATTAGTAAAATGTTCTTGTAGTGAACCATAAAAACTACCGCAAACTTTTTTTTTTACACACACTTACCAAAACAACAAGCCGAGTTATGCTGCGACACTTTGCCTTTAATTTGGGCAAAGAGCCGGCTTAAAGAAGCTGGCAGCCATTAACGTTTAGTGCATCATTAAAACTGCCTTAGTCGGCAGAAACTTTGAAGTGGTTGCGTTTCAACATGGCAACATTTCATATTTAACTTTGGCCGCAACGGAAAACACTAACACAAACAGTTTGCAATAAAGGTTAACATAGGCAATACGAAGATAATATACTCTTTCCAACTGGATTAAAAACAGAACAAGAGTTAAAATGAAATATTTAGGAATTAATATTTTTGCTTATGCATATTGAAATTAGTACTAAAAAATGTTTATAAAATTTATGGGTGCACTTTAATTACAAAAAATGGATGAATTGGTGAAACCCAAAAAACCCAATCAGACCAAAATATATGTTTTCCCGAGCTAGTAATAGTAAATGACTTGGGATATATATGCAGACTTTGATATATATATATTTATATAAATATGCCTAACAGATAGCTTAAGGAGTTCACATAGTGATGCTGATGAAGAATATTTTTACGTATATTAATTATAATAATATAATATATATACATAATAATAATAATGAATAATTTACAATATATAATATATATGGAATATATGTATATGGTCGTGGCGAAAATGAAAATACCCTTCACAAGCTTGTCAAGAACAACTATTAATTGAAAATCAAATAAAGGCAGCCAGTGTCGACTGCTAGATGGAAAATTAATGCCGACTGCCTGCCTGGTCACGGACCAGGGCTAGGACCAGTGCAAAATCTGACATAAATTTTACAAGTTTCGCTGACAACGTTGCCTACCTTAAATTATTTACGAGCGTTGGCCGTTTCCCTGTGGTTCTACGGTTCGTAATTTCAGGTTTTCAGTTGTGTTATTGCAGTTGCAGCTGCTGCTGCTACTTAACAATTACCGTTGGGCATGGCGAACTTGCCTGGCTCTAAATAATTTAACGTTTTTAGTCCCGAGTCGAGAGTACACTTTGCATTTGTATTTGTTTTATTTTCTTTTTTGTTGTTGTTTTTGCTTTGGCTACTACGCAGTTGATTTTATACGCAAATTATTCGCTTACGGTTTTGTTTTTACATGAGAGTGCAGCAGCACTCAGGGATAACCGAGAATGCGCCTCAGTTCGTCCGTCTGTCCGTCTGTATTATGAAAATTGTATTTTTCTGTACGCACAGCTTTAATTTCTTGTGTTTCCTTTTTTTTTTGTTTAATTTTCTTCAGCAAATTCAATGTTTATTTGGGCGTAAATTTTAATTTTAGTTGAATGCACAACAAATTTGGTGGCGCACTTTTGCGTCGCACTTGCGCTTAATTAACAGAAGTCGACTGAACCGAAAATGTCCTTTTTATACACACTTGTTCGCTTTAGCCTTTACCCGTAATGCCAAAGCTTTCGTTTCTGTTGCTCTCCCATTCTCGTTCGCTTCGCTCTCTTACACACAGAGTAGCGTGTGCTCAGGCGTTTGTTTTGACTGGCTGAAAGCTTTCGGTATTGTTGTGAGCACAGGGTGTTCAGGGTTGACCGCAACAGAATAACATGCATCTGAATATATGCGACATTTAAAGTAAATAACAAAAATAATACAACATTTGAGGATTTATATATTGACAAATAAAAAAATAGTAGTGCACAGGTACAGTTGAAGCATTAACAAAATATTAAAAAAGTATTCATAATAATAATAAAAATATAAATAAAAAAATTGCAATTGAAGTTTCATGTATATATATGTATATGTGTATGTGTATATGTATATAAAATGTTACTAATAATTTCAATACGAAAGAAATAAATGCAACTTATACTTAATAGATATATAAAACATTAAAAAAAATTAATAAAATTAATGGTTAAAAAAATATCCAGGTGTAGTTGAAGCATTACGTAATTGTACAGAAATAAAACAATAAATTTAAACTTTAAATCTACTTTTTAATCTATACTTATTTATTTGCACTTGAAACATGCTGTGCAAGAGCAAGACGCTTTTTGCCAGCCTCTCTCAAAATATCTTTTTCAATCGCTTACTCTCTCTCTCTCTCTCTGGCACGCACACTCACACTCACTTACTACCAACTCGTTGAGACAATTCACACATACTCGTGCATAATAGCTAAAGCTGAATAAAATTGAAAAAAAAAAACTACTTACTATTCATCAACAGCTGTGTGTGGGAGAAAGGAATCGGATGTTGTGGAAGGGAGGAAAGAAGGGAAGCGATATTCCCAAGCAGCATGTAACGCAAATGGAAAATGGCGGCGTTTCCCTCGCTACGTACTCAGCTGGGAAAAATACGTTTCGCGTACGCCGCAATAATTGTGACGTTGAGCGTGAATATGAATCTGAATTAAGAATTACAGGTTCACAGCAAGCTTGACTGCATTCTGCAAATAATACATATATACATATACATATCAGAAATATATTATATGTGTGTGTGGAAAGCAAAAGTTGAAAGCGTATTTACAAAGTTTGCTGTGTATTTGTGTGTCTGATAATCCTTTTAAAAGTCTGCGCTTAAAGTACAAAAAACAGTAGCATACTTTTGTGTGCATTGTGCTGCAGCTAAAGAGCTGGTTTTTATCCTACGTGGCCAGCATTGAAATTTGCAACTTTACGACCAAACTGGACTTACCTCTATTCTATTGAACTATAGAATATACAAATATTTTTCTTGTCTTAACTGGGCAGAGCATTTTGTAGAAAAAAATAGGATGAAAAACATATAAAATTTAGATTAGTAAGTTAGTGGACATTTTAATAATCCTTTTAAATAGAATTGCTTATTGTTTGGTAAGATCTTTTCATTATTTAAATATGTCTTTAGGTGGCTTCCGGTTAAGAGTTTTTTTTATACTCCGACATAGTTCGCTTACCGTTGGCCTTTGTCTGAAGACCAAAGAATTTATTTTTTAAAATATAACTAAAAATATATATAAACAAATTTGATTGCCTACAATCTGTAAAAAGTGACCTTTTTAGAAATATTTTTGACTGTAAATTGGGAAAATTGGAAGAAAGCCTTTCTAACTTGTACTTTTTTGTATAAGAGAAATTATTTTAAATGCAAGGTAAACTTTTTATGCGGTTTTGTAAAATTCAAGGCGATCTTTAATTTTGAGTGTATGGCTCAGCAAGGGTATTTTAAAGTCAACCACGAAGATTGCTCATCGTTTTGGGGTTTAATTGTTGGAAATGAATGTTGGCAGTTTCAATCCCATTTTGCGTGTAGTGAGTTTCCACATGATTTCCGAGGTGTGCGAGAAAGTGCAGTGATAAACGTTTGGTTTGCTTAAAGAATTAAATTTATTGCATTTTATATTTTTGTGTTTATATTTTTCATGCTCAGCTGCATGCTAGCTGCTTAATACAAATTTAGTGGGAGAGAGGGGAAATACTTAAATGTAGAATTACATATACGCAATTCGTTGGTGCGAGACCCGTTCTTAGATAATACGATATGTTATTTTGGTTGCTTGCAATCGTTTCCAAATAATGTACATTTTTTTCGAGAGCGATAACTAAACTATAAAGATAAAATACAGACAAAATACACATGACGAAAAGTTATATACTTATGCAGTTAATGAAATACCATTGTAATAATAATATGTGTTGGCGCCTGATTAACAACCAACTCGTTTAACTAGTTTATACTCATTCCAGCAATATCGAAATTATATATATAATTATATATGCACTTAAACTTAGAATATGAAAACTTAGGCAGCTACACTTAACAAAAAAAAAATCGCACTGAATTTTAGAAATATGCCTTCATTTTTGTAACTTAAATTAATAATAAACATTTTTCGAAAATTCTATAAAATAATTTGAAAAACAAATTTGTGATTTCTCTTATTTTTAGGCGATCCTTTTCCATTTGAAGAAAAATCATATTTCTAAGAACAACAAAAACTTTCTAAGAATCAGAAAAATCTGCTAATTTTTAGACAAACATTTTCAATTTTAAGAAAATTGATTTATAGACAAAAGAAAAACTAATTTTAAAAACGAAAGAAACTGGCAAAACTCTAAACTTCAGTGCGATTTTTTTCCGAGTGTACGAGAGAAAAAGAGACAGAGAGGGGGAGTGTCTCTAGCAGTTCATATAGTTGGGCGACTCCGCTGTAGCCTGCTGCTTGGGCGGCACATCCGGCGCCTTGGTGGCCTCCTCTGAGTGATTGCTGCCCACATTCTGATAGACCTCCGCCTGGACCTCGATGCTGCCCACCTGGGGACAGGCGACCTGTTTGGGCTTGAAGGAGCTGCAACCGGAGCTGGAGGCGCTGCTCTTGCTCAGTTTGCCATAGATGATGTTGGGGCGCTCGTTCAACTTGATGGGCTGCAAGGTGACCCCATTCTGATAGTGTTGCTGCTGCTGCTGCTGCTCCTGTTCCTTGGCCTCCATAATGGTGTTGAGATAGCTGCTGCTCTGCGATGAGCTCAACGCTTGACTGCCACTGCCAGTGCCATAGACGGGTATGTTCGAGGGAAACAGCTGGTAATGCTCGGAGCCCGTTGGACTTGTGGGCGTGTGCAAGCGCTGGCAACTGGACAACGGTGAGGGGAAAACAATCTGATGCCGCTCATCGCCCGGCGTGGAGACGGGCGTAAAAACTGGTCTCGGTGGCGGTGGCACCAAATAGTTGTCCATCAGCGAGCCGGGCGTACCCAGCCGGCAGCCAAATTGCCGTCGCTCCTCGTGATCGGAATGGGTGCCCGAATCCCCTAGAGAGGCGCCACTACTATTGCTGCCGGTGCTCAAGCGACCCGAAGACGAACTCGAACTGGAAACGCTCTGCAAACTGAGCGAGCTAATTGGACGTGCCGATGATTTAAGGCTACAACTTGTTGCAATCGAACTCTTGGTCTCGTCCAGCAAACTGTCCGCACAGCAGTTGGCCAACTTGTCAGCTTTCTCTTTTGGCTTGGAGAAGAGTTTCTTGATGCGCTCGAAGGGCGTCTCCCGCTTCAGTTGGGATTTGACATGCTCATGGATTCTTTCGTATTCACGTCGCATCTGATCGATTTGATCTTGTTTCTCGCGATAGCTTTGCTGTACATCGTTGCGATGCTTCCACTTCTCCACGAGCAGCTCCACATCCCGGATGGACAGCACATTGTTCTTGAAATCGTGCATAATCTCGGCCAGCTCATCGTCGGCATTGGAACGGGAGGCATCGCTGGCGCTGCGTTTGAGGGTGCCAAAGCCGCCGTTGGATTGTTGGTGGGCGCGTAACGGACGCAGTGACTCCTCCACGGGTCGATTGGAGGGCTGATACAGATAATTGCCATCATCTGATGACTTTTGCACGGGTATGTTTGAGGGTTGCATGACGTAGTCGTTGCCCTGATTCTCCAGCAGCTGCGAGCACTCCTGACTAAATTTATCATCCGCCACTGCAGCATCAACCACATCTTGACCGGATTTATTTTGCTCTTTGGACTGGTAATAAGGTGGTTCATTGATGCGCAACTCATTGGTGGTCTGTTCGGGTCCGATTGGATTCGTTTCGAGCACTTTGCTCGAATCCAAATGTTTTTCCGTCGCACAACTCTGCAAATTCTCATCCTCTGTTTCCACGCTGATGTAATTGAGATTGGAGATTGCCATTGTCTCCGTTTTGGTTAGACGCACATCTGGCGTATTTTCTCGCTCGGATCCGCTCGACATTTCCATATACTCCTCGGTGGGTGGCAGTTGTTTAACTGGCTTAGCGGGCAGTGCACCAATTACGACTTGGGGGGATTTGCAGCCCAGACTCGACTTGGTTTGTGCCGCTGGCGAGCTGGCGCCACTTGTGGCATTATCCACCCCCTTGAAATAATGATAGACCATGGTCAGATTGTGAAACTCCGAGAAGCTAATCAAATTCTGAGCGAGCTTATGATGACCCTCCTGTTCAGCCAATTCCGCCGGAGTGCGTCCGGAGCAATTCCTGACACCACAAGCCGTATCGCCACCGGGACACTCCATCAACTGCAGGCAGAGCCTGTTCAGGCCCCAGCGTGCCGCAAAGTGGAGCAGCGTGGGATACTCCTCCGGACTCGATTCGAGACGTGTGAAGAAATGCGGCTGACTACGCTCACTGGGTCCGTTCAACAAATGAAAATTTGGTGGCATGTTGCGTTGAAAGCACTGCAGCAGGTGCAAATCCAAAGCATCCCTTTCCATGGGGCCCACGCCCAAAGCATGGCACATAAACTCTATGGGGGAATCCTCGACGCGCAGCAGCTGCTCCAATTCCCTCAAGCGGCTCTCGCATTTTACGGGTCGACAGCCCAAAAGTTTATTATTCTTCTCAATGCGTATCTCGATCATTGTGGAAATTTCCATGCATGTTTCGGGTATGGCAAATTGCAACGTATACGGATTACGGCATTTGAAATTACGTATCTCGAGCAGTTCGCCGGATTTCTCGACGAGCACTTTGAGTGTATCGTTTGGCTGCAGCGGCTCGGCGAGCATGGCCAGCACTTTGTTCTGGCCCTGTTTCACTTTCTTGGGCAGCACCGTGAAACCCTCCGTGCAACTGGACATGCTGCGCGATATGTTGCTGCTGTTGTTGTTGCCGCTGCTATTGTTGTTGCAACTGTTGTCCTGGCAGGGTGGCCTTTGGCACAGGGCACGTCCCAAAATATCGGTAGCTATACCGAGTATGTTGCTGATCTGTGCCTGATCATTGTCGCGGACAACGCAACGTCGCCACTTGTAGTAGCTGGGCAGGGCTGTCTTGTGCATCTCCTTCACCTTTTCCTCGCCCACATCCAACAGAATGGCCAGCACCTTCTCCACCCGGATTATCGCCGTCAGCTGTGCCATGAGGAAACTGTGCGGCAGTGCCAACAATGCCGGACACAAGATCACTATCTGCAGTGCCGTGTTGTGATACTTTTGGGCAATCTCCTCGCTGAAGGGGCCATCGTCAATTTTGATGTGCAGAAAACTACAGACAGAAGAAGAAGAAAATTTGGAATGGTAAATTTGAGAAGATACAAGAATAATTGGAGTGACGTGTGAATGTGAGTTGGTTTTGTGAAACCAGTCTTAAAAACCAATTAAAACTGTTTGTTTTTCATTTGTTTTTAAAAAGGAAAAAACTAGAGATTGAAGAGAAAAGCAACTATTAAGTTAAAGCAGCTAAAAAATGGTTGGAGTTGACTTCAATCTGAGTAGATATTTTTATATACAAATACAAATTGTGGAATGTTTTTAGTGCACATTAAATAAATTAAATACACAAAATACATAAAAACTAACCATCAAGTTTTCAAAATTTATGTAAATTACTTTGCTATATATAATATCTATATAGTTGTATCTATTCAGTTTTATTATTTCTTCTAATTCTAAACGAATGAGAATTTAATTGAAGAAATGCTTTGTGATTGCCAGAATCTTGCAAGATTTGAGCAATTGGCCTTGTGGTTGGTGTACTTACTTGAATGGTTTGCGTCCGCGTTGCTTGGTGATCTTGTCGAAATGGTTCTTGAGGAAAGTGGCGCGGAGATAGGCGGCCTCGCTGTGCTTGGCAGTGATGATCAAAATGTCGTCCATGTTGTAGCCAGGCGGAGTGTAGCCGTAGCCAGCCGATGTTGCAACTCCGTTGCCGTTGTTCACGTTGCCGCAGTTGTCTGCAAAATGAAACCAAAGACGAAACCGATCGATGAGCAAACGAGCAAAAAGTGCAACAACAAGTTGAGAAAGAATGCTACTGATAAAGAACTGGCCTGGAACGACCCCAAAAACAAATCAGAGTGTATGTGTGTGTCTTTTTGATAAATAATGTGTTTACTTAGGATTTGACTTTAGCGATTTATGACCCTAGCTGTGACTCCTCAAATAGCCGATGTTTGACTTTTCCCCATACGCTTCAATGTTTGCCTTTCGGCTTTGGAAAAGCGCCGCAATTTCTCATGCGTGATAATTTTGTTAAGTAGACAACAACTAGACAACAACTAGACAACAACAAATAAACAACAAAAAAAGGTCAGTTGGGCATATGTTTTTTTTTTTTTTTTTGGTGGCACTGTGTCACCTGAGTTTTATCAAGCCGTTTAAGCAGATTAACTTTTTGCATACCCAAAGATCTGCACGATCGAAGATCATTATGGGAATTTGGAAGTAGAAAACACAAATTATTAAAAGGTGCATGTAAAAACTATAAAAACCAATCTTATATTTTTTAATTTCAGTTTTTTCATTGTAAAAATCATACTACTTTTTTTTTCAATTAATTTAAAGTAATATTATTTTTTTAAAATTTATATATATTTTTTCCAGGTTCTTCAGTTTGAATAAGCAACTATTTCAAAAACAAATAATTTGCTTGAATTAATTTCTGAATACTTTGCACTTTCATTATAACCAATCTCAGCCAAAAGTTTTTTTTATCATTTTAAAATTTGTGGCATAAAAATATTATATATTATTTCACATGGTTTTCGTATGTTCATTTGATATACTTTAAAATTTTATTCAATTTATTGTTATTTTGAAAAATTTGTGCACAGTTTGAATTTACATTGAAACGTTTTTAAAAACCAATAAATTATTGCACTTATTTTTTTCACTTTACAAATCTCAAGAAAAAGTTTCATTAATCCTTTTAGAATTGTGCAATGAAATTTTGACGTTGTTTTGAAAACTATTTCGTAAATGCATTTGTTAAACTTTGGAATTTCTTGTCGTAAGTTTCCTTGTTGTAAGTTTTTAGACTGTTACACAAATCGAAACTTGCCACAAAGGGAATTCACACCAAACTGTTCGGTTTTAGCCAGCTGCTGATGTTTTTACATAATTGATGTTGTTTGCTCGTCACATCCGAAGATTAAAGCTAAATAAAACAACATCAATTTTAGAATGAGAAAACAGTGAAAGTAATTTCGACAGCTATTTTGTCAACTCGGAGAGTGAGTGGAAATAAATTTGGCGGGCTGTTAAACAACTTGTGCTGTGCTGGCTGCTGCTTGGCCATAATAAATTCAGTCACGTTTAAAGCATTTACAAATTTAGTTTAAATCTCACAGCTAATCGAGCAGAAACTCGAACCCGCAGCGCCTTTTGCCGATGCGTTGTTGTGTTGATGATGTTATCTCCTGGCCAAACCAAAATTTACTGTTGCATTTGGAACTGAACTTCTTCTTGACACCCACAAATGGCTGCGGCGGCGTCGTCGCCAACAGCAGCGACAGTTTGCCACACTGTCTGCCTGTCTGTCTGTCTGTCTGTCTATCTGTCGTCTCGTCAGTCTCCGATTGCCTGCCGGCTTCTCTTCCTGTTGCATGCTCGCAGCTGCTGCTCATTATATGGCTAAGGGAGTCGATCTCTTTCTTTTCTTTGTATACCCTGTACAACATTAGAAATGGGCAATGGGGCTGTTACACTCAGAAAAATAATTCTCACTGAAAGTTCGCCAAGGGTAACTCATCTTATTATTCGCAAAGTAAATTACAAAAAATTAGTTTTTGGGGTTTTATAAGAGCAAGAGTTTGAATTCCTTAAAATCAGTGTATGTTTTTTCTAAGTGTGTGCACATAGAATAATTCTTATATGAGTTTTCTTTTTTTACTCTTATTATCATTAAACTACAGTTATTTAAGATTTCATATAGTTTACAAAATTCATTTAACTTAACGATTTTCTACAAAGGAGTTTTTCTGCTTTTAGAAATTTTTATTGAGAATTATATTTCAGAAAAATAGGGAGAAAAATACCACATTTTCGATGTAGGCCAAGCCCTTATCTTGGCATAATGTTGATCAACTATTAAAATTGTAAACACATCAAATAAATTAGTTAAATAAAGCTTGAGAGCCAAATCAAGCTGCTTTTTTGTTGTTGTTTGTTTTCACTTTTATTTCTGCTTAAGCATATAGGATATTTTGTAGTCGAGCACTCTCGACTAAAACACTCTTACTTGTTTCATTAATGTAAATAAAAGGCTGTTCATATATATACATATATATATATATATATATGTATATATAAAATGACAAGTGGAGCATTTGCTTCTTGTTATTTTTCCGTTTTCAGTTTTATTCCTGCTACAGCACATAGAATATTCGCAAGTCGAGCACTCTCGACTAAAACATTCTTGCTTATTTCATTAATATAAATAAAAGGCTGAGCATAAATATATATAAAAATGACAAGTGAAGCGTTTGCTGCCTTTCGGTTCCCTGATCCCTGTTCCCTGTTTTCAGCTTTCAGTTTTATGCCTGCCTGCCTGCACATTTGCATATTGTTGCAATTTTGATATATTTTTTATTTGGGGTCTGTTTTGTATTATTTCCAAATGCATGACAACATTATTAACTTGAAAATTGCCTGCCTCTTGACTTTTATTTCTATGTGCGTGACAAACAACTTTTGTTTGATTAATAGCCGTGGCCAATAAAGGAAAAGAAGTTGATCCTTCTTGGTTTTTGGGCATAGTTTGGTTTTGTTGTCGAAAACTGCAGCCGATCTTTTTGCCCAAAAATTGACAACTGAAGTTGAGTTCTTTGTCAGAGACTCGCCTCCACATCCTCCGTAATATGGGCAACATATATTTCAGAGAGGCAAACATCTGGTAATTGTTAAACAGTCGTCGCCAGAGGGCAATTGTAAGAAAAATGCGACCCTTTGTTTGACGATCACTTTTGCATTCGCCTCGTTTTCTTTGTGCACCCTTTTGTTTTATTTGTATTCTGCACAACGTATCTCTGTGCCACAGCAATTTGCAAAAATTTCGCGATTTTTATTTTAACTTTTCTTTTTTTGTAGCTTTTTGATCGATGCTTTTTTAATGGTTGCCGCGCGCAGCTGCATCTGTTAACGATCTCGTATCTCTTGCCGATCCGTTATTTATATATATATACAAATATATATATTGCGCTTACGGAAAAAATAAGAGCACCAATAAGACATTTTTCCTTACCAATAGAAAATCACTCGTTTAGATTTGCAATTTTTTGGAAATGTGTATTTTTAATATATTGTTTTTAATATTAATAAATATAAAATATAAAATAAAATATAAGCAAAATTTAATTTTTTAATTTGAATTTTTTTACTCATTTTTTTAAGAGTATTCTTCAAGTTCTAAAAACGTATTCATAAGTTTATTAAACTTACAATGTTAGCAAAAAGAATACAACCTTGAAAACAATATTTGTGAGAGTGGTGTTATTATTTTGCTCGCTGCTGTATATTGACTTACTCATGTCCACATACTCGTAGTTATTGGCATTCGATTTGCGGCCCAAGACACAGCTACCAAACAGACTACAGCTGCGCTTGGCAGCCATGATTTGTTCTTAATTTTATTTTGATATTTATTATTATTTTAATATTAAATATTTTCAAATTTTTTAATAATTTTTAATAGTTGGTTTGCAGCGCGCAACTCGCACGCGGCGCTAATTGTCGTTTCAGCATCGCGAATAGAACTGGAAGCGAATAATGTTGAACCAGTTGCCATAGGCTGACTGGGAGGCCAACTGGGGGATCTGACTGGGGGCTGGCTGGGGGCCTGGCCACTGATTGCCTAGGATTACGAGTCTACTTTTAATTAATTGATTAAAATAATGTGCCCGGCCTGTGACTGGCGCCAGTCAGCGTGAGAGCGTGGGCATTGAAAGGGGTTTAATTCGGTTTACTCAACTGAGGTTGAGTTAAAAAATAGAGCAATAATCGTGTAATAAGTCTACCCAAGCTTTAATGACTTTAAATCGAGTATATGTTCTTGATGCAAGTAGAAAACGTATCAAAAATGAATAGAGCAAAAAAAAGGAATAATTTCTTTGCTTGAGTTCACAGATCAGTTTAGTCCACGAAGATTGAGTTTAAAAATGAGAGTTAATTACAACAATAACAATTACAATGATAATAACAAATTTGCTCAACTTCTAATGTCTTTAAGTCGAGTGTAAATGCTTGATGAAAGGACAATCCATTTCAAAAGTGATTAGAGCGAGAAACAGCAATTGCCAATAGTCGATTCTTCCATATAGTCAGATTGAGTTAATTGATCTTAGATAAATGTTTCTTGAATTAAGATTTGAAAAGTATTTCAGAATGCACTTTCTTATACCAAAATAAATCTTAAGTAAATGAATTCGTGAATCAAGTTTTAAAGTTCATATTTAAATCAATATTTGAAGTTTGTAGTTGAGCCAAATTATACTTCAATTAAGATTTGTATATTTGCTTATAGAATGAATTCTTTGCCTCTGAGACAAGAACATAATCTTCAATAAAGTCAGTTTCTTCCAGGATGAACTTTGAATGAAGTTTCCTGATTGGAGACAATGGATCTTGAATAAATTGTGTTTATATCAAAATTTGCAGTTTTGAATTTGTATTCTTTTATCGTTTGAGTAGTTTTCTTCATATTTAAGTTGGGTTCAGTTCTTGATTTGAATTAATGGATCTTAAATTAATGAATTTGGAAATAGTATTTGCAGTTTTGTTTTCTCTCTGTGTATCAGTAAATGCTTCTTAAACCTTTCAAAGCTATATACTCAAATTTAAACCGAATCTATTTTCGCAATTAATTAAACTCTTATGCGGATGCCATTAAGACTTAAGAATAATTAAGACACATTCCTCATAACAACATAGCCTTCTAATGCTTCAGCGAAAATGTCTAAAAACTGAATAATTCATCAAGCTTATTCTTTGGAAAGATACTTTTGTTTAGCTGGATTTTTATGAGGGGTGTCCAAAACTGCAGTCCAACAAAATTACTTTTCTTTTTTTTTTTGGGTTTATTTTGGATTGTTTATTTTTCTTGTATGTGTTGTTTTTTTGACAATTTGAATAAGTGCCAGCGCTGTGTGACATTTTAGCAAGACATAAATCAACGAGAAATGAACACAAAATAATGCGGGATGAAATGGACGGCGGCCACGAGGCGGATCGGAGACCGGAGACCGGACGATACACAAATTAACCCTCGCCCCTTCTCCAAAAAGGAAAAAAAGAAATAATATTCACTCATATAAAACATGTATTTCTACATCTTTCTCACTCTTAATGTGTGCATCTGTCTCTCTCTCTCTCGCTCTTTTTTTTTTGTTTTTGTTGTTTGTGCGAGCATAACAATTATCATTTAATTATGTCAACTGTAACTTAATTATGAGCGCATCTTTTCATTTCATTTGAGGCCTCACTTGATTAAAACTGTTTCAGTTTTGGTTTGGTCTGCTTCGGTTTGGTTTTGGTTTGGTTAATTGTTGATTTCCGTTCGAGATTTGTGAATTCTTCTGCTCAATTAAGCTTGAATCCGCATTCGAATGCATGGCGACTAAATCTTAATCAATTCACTGGCGATGAAATGCAACATTTTTTGAGCACTTCAAAAATTCCAAAATGTGTAAAAAGTATGTAACAGAAGGAAGCATCTACAACACAGTAAAATATGTATATATTCTTGATCAGGGTAAATAGTCGAGTCGATATAGCCAAGTCCGTCTAGTTATTTAGAACTACACTATGAGGAATAGTTCCCATAAGTTTATCGGGCAGATCATGTCTACTTCATTGAATCGATAAGTGCCCCCGTTTTGTGTATATTGATATATATCGATTTCCTTTACAATTTAAGAGGCAGAGACTTCTATCTATATTATACTATATTCTAAATTATTTATATATAATTGATTAACAATATATCAACTATTTAAATCAATTTATTGGTAGAGAAATTAGAGCACTTCTGGCCAATCAAACCAAAATATATTTAACAGCTGGCTACAGGGTATATGTTAGTCGCCCTCAATGACTACAGAAGCTTACTTTATTTTTTTTTGTTTTTTGTATCACTGATCTTCTATTTATTAAATTTATGCTTGTTGGCATAATTCATCAACGCTGTAAATTGTTTTAGTTATGGGCTTAAGTTTGAGTTCCCCTACTATACACACTCGCACACACACACACATACACGCTTCCGCCCACCAGCCGTCTAACGGCATAATTTACCCCTCAGATGCACTACATTTTTTGATGATCATTCAACTGTAAATTGCTCTCAATCTGAATTCGCTCTTCTCTCGCTCTCTTCTGATTTCTCTCTTTCTCTCTCTCTCTCTCAGTGTCTGCGTTTTGCATTTTCACAGTGTGAGAATTGGACAACTGGACATTGGTTAAACCAAGCAGCGGAGGGGTGGGGGAGCAGGGCACTCACAAATCATTCACAACGATTATAAATGACATTGTGCATTGGTTTCGGCTGGCGTTCAATGCGCCTGCATAGAAATTACACTGCAATAATTTCGAGTGCTTGCAATCAGTGCGTACTTTGTTTGAAGGCTGCTGTCATTATTCTTTTTGTATACAGTTGTGAACAAGAAAATAGCCCCACTATGACACTATGAAATGTTGATTATTAATATACTTTTTAGTATTACCCACTTTAGATTAAAATTAGTACTGCTCCTAGGAAACATTCCAAAAAAAATATATATTTATTTTTGTCAGTTGAAGTTGAAGTGTCAACAACTAGCATTCTAAATAGAAATCGCTTAACTCTTTTAAATTTTCGAAACTTTTAATAAATTTAAACAATTGAAAGGTTTAAGTAGTCTTATTCCACTTCTAAAAACGTATTCACAAATTCTTTAAGCTTTCACATTTGAACACATTTCTTGTTGCTATAATTTTGGTCGGAACTGTAAATGGCTTGAATTATGTTTGAATTATAGTGCTGTCTCAATGTTAATGGAATCTGTTGATGACTTGAGATATGCACCATATTCAAGTCATAAATATGGACCAGAACTTGCTATTTCCACAATATACACATATATAAGATTCCTAAATATAGTGGCCCAACTTTCTACACCATCTCCAAAAACCTGAAACAATTTGACCCAGTTATTTATAAATTTATTTGCTTAGTGAAACACAGGCCTTATAATGAAAACATTTAAAAACACATCATTAAAAGTGTCTGTGCATCGATGAAAATTTCGCTTGAAACATTTTTTTTTGTTTTTCTCTTCTCAAAACATAAACAACTATTTCATTTTCTGGCGTGGCGCACAGTGTGTAAATGATGCATAAAATATTTGCTTTTTTTCTCAAAAATCTAGGGAAGAAGTTCAGGAGTTCATTTAGACGCAACATGAAGCAGATGTCTGAGGAAGAATTTTATATCTACTATATGCAGATGTGCGTTATAAAGTTTATAGCTGGCAGCTAAACAATCTGTAGACACAACAATCAGCAACTCTAAACTGCATTTAATATACGATATGGCAGAGTTCATAAAAACCAAGTCCGAGTCCATTACACAAAGTGCCGACTGCAGTTAATGCAATTCTCTATTAACCAGTTTGCTTGAGTACTACACTCGGCGAAAAAATCACACTGAATTTATGAAGAACGCCCTTAAAACTATCAACTTTTTCTTGATTTTAGAAATATTTTCTAATTATAAGAAAACGATTTTCTATCAAGTAAAGAGGCTGCCCCAATTGAAAGTTCCATAAATATGGAGATTTTTGAAATTTTTTAGAAATATTTTTTATTATTAAGAAATGCATTTCTAAAAAGTAGAAATGCAATTTAATGGCTTGGCTTTTATTCTAAATTTTAGTTATCTTCTATCTTAAGGATAATCTAATGTTATCAGATTTATGTGTACTCTTATGAAATAACACATTGAAAGTTGGACATGAATTTTCTAAGCCTTAGAAAAATTTACCCCAAAAGCTATGAAAAGTTGATTTTCTAAAAACGAGTGCGAACTTTTTTGCTGAGTGTAGAGTCGCATCATGCATTTTAATGCAATGCTGGGCTTGTAAACAACTTTGGAGGTCTGTACGTTGCATCAAGCAACTCCTCCAACTCCTTTAGCTCCTCCAACTCCTTCAACTGCCAACTCCGATTCCGATGTTATTTTTTTTGATGTTTTTGACATTAATGTTTTGTTAGTTTTTGTTGTTATTGCTGTGTCGCTGTCATAAAAGGGCTGGGGCTGGACATGGACATATGTATATGGGTGGGGGAAGGGGTATGCTGAACGTCAGACAGGCTCCCACATACACACACGACACACACACATTCATGCCACATGTTTATCCGTCTGCGTTTCTTATGGAAACAATGCAACAACAGGCAACTCTTTTTAGAGTGCCTATTTTTAGTTTTGGACTTTTCAATTCCCAGTATTTGTTTGGAGGGCGCTGAATAATTGTGCAGCAGGTGTCAAATGTCTGCCCCCCTCATCCATCTCCATCCATTGATTTTTTAGTTAAAGTTGCCAGCGCGAAAGGAAATTGTCATTATTCAACAGAAATATTAAAACAAAAAACAAGAAGAACTCAAAATGATCGTGTAAAATGCAACATTTGTGGTCTTAGCACGAGCCACCCTATCGCAGTTAGGCGCTGATTAATAACACCCCCACTGATGGGGTGGGAGTGAGAGTGGGTAGAAGCGACAACTTTGTAAAACACTTCATCAAACATTTCAAGTGTGTTGCATTTCTGAAGGTGTTCGTTTGAGTGTATTTTATTTCCCATTGCTTTTTTCTCTTTCAGTTATTTATTTGATGTTTGGCTGTTTTTGGGGAAATGCATCTGGCAGGGGGAAGGGGGGTTGCGTTTTGGGGATGAGATGCATTTTGTGTCACTTTGGCAGCCATTTCACAGATCTATGCGCGTCTGTATGCTAATAAATGTCTTCATAAATTTGAATGCGACATGTCAGCCAAACAAATATCTCCACTCAAATGCAATCGAGGCGCTTCTCAAATGAAAATCAAGTCATAAATATTCCCCGGGAATAATTTAGACCAAAAAAAAAGAACTGAATAAACAATGTCTCACACATCATTTGAGTTTCGAAAAGTTATGGCTACTTCTTTTTTGAGTAGCAAATAAATTATTGAAAATTATTTATTTCAAGTTTAGCTTTTGCTTGAGTTGATGCTGATCAAATATACATAAAATATAAATATTTATAAAATATAAATATTTATAAAACATAAATATAAATAAATCTAATGATGAAGCAAGAAGAGAGATAAGTGCTCAAGCTGACAATTTTTTATGCTGATCAGGAATATATCCAAAAGTACGTCATAAGTTTAATATTTTTTTCTATTTTTTATTCGCTCTTTTGCGACTTGATCATAAAAATCCGTTCAAGGTTAATTGACGTGAGTAAAATATTTGCATTAAGTAAAAACACTTAAAACATTGGAAAAAGCCCGCATTTTTTGCATTTGCTGTTAACCAAGTAGTTGTCACATGCATATGTATTATTATTATAATTTTTGTTGTTGTTTTGCTTTTATTTTGGACGCGCATATAAAAAATAAAACAAGAAGAACAGCAATAACAATAACAACAGCGACAACTTGACAACAATCAACTCAAATTTTCCATTTCCGTTTATTAAAGCCGAGCCAGCAGAGAGCGGAAAAAGATATAGGGACAGAGAGAGAGAGAGAGAGAGAGGGATGCTGCGTGTTCACACATTTTGTAAAGAGAGACAGAGAGAGAGAGAGAAGGAGACTCCGGCTTAGTATGCATTTCTATTTTGAATGTGTGTGTGTGAGGTGTGTGTGTGTGTGTGTAAAAGTGTGTGTGTGTGTATTTCAGCGTTTCCTGCGCACAATTTATGCTGCACTCTAAAGATGGGTGCGTGTCAACAAAAATTACTCTTAAATATTCCGAAAATGATGAGGAAGTGTAGCTTAAGTTGACATAAAAGAGAACTCAGCTATTGCCCAGGCAGCTGTCTGGAAACTCAAGGCGCTTTAATTATTAAGTACGTTTTTGTCTTCTGAAGCAACTTAGATTGTTTTCTTCTTTATGCTTCTTTATCACTAATAACTATAACTATAACTATAACTAATAATAAAAACTCTGGCAGTTTTTAGCAGTAGATTCAGAATTAACTTGATCAATTCTTAAATTATTATTCTCAAAAATATTAAAAAAAAATAATTAATATACGAACTTTTCTTCCAATTGATCAGAACTCAATTAAAAATACTTTTTTTTTTAAAAGTCGCTATTTTAATTTTTATTAAAAAAAGTGATTTTTTTTTTAAATTTATTTTTATTATTTTTTAATCTGCTTTAAAATTAATAATTGACGCCGTTTTTTTATTTGATAAGCACTCAATTAAAAGGTGCTTTAAAGTGAATTGTTATAATAAAAATGGCTATTTTATTTTTAAGCTCCAAAATAGAAAATAAAATAAAATAAAATAAATTCATTAAAATAGTGAAGTTTTTTTAAATTGAAAATAACTGACTTATCTGATCGATACAAAAAAGTCAAAATTTTATTTATTTATTTTTAGCAGGATTAACTATACGAATGGTGCCCGCCAAATGTCTACTCAAGTATTTATTAATTATCATATTTTATATATATTTTTAAGACAAGAGGTACACGCTGCGTGTTCATCTCTAGTGCAAGCTTAAGCTGTGGCACACACACGCACACACACACACACAATGCATAACGCACACAGTGGCAATTTATGCTTTCACTGCTGCTGCTGCTGTTGCCTTCTATAAGCGATTTCCGGTGCATGCGTCGCTGCTGGCGTCGCTGCTACTGCAAATTTGTACGTTACTTTCAGTTATGATTGTTATTGCTACACACACACGTAATTACATATATACATAAATACATACAAACATAAATACATAAATATATTTATGCTTATGCTCATTTCTGAGTGCTGCCTGCTTTAAGCGGCACCTGCCACATTTGCCAGCCGTGCAGCGCGCAGACGTTGCGCCTGCGCCTTTAGCCCAGTCCCTGTCGGTGCCCTCCTTCCCTCTGCCCCACTCTGGGCTGGACTGCACTCCCCCCTTCCCCACCTAGTTGGTTATGCATTTGCATCACGCACAGCCCTTTCAATTATAATTGCTGCCTGGCTGCCTGCCTGCGTTTTTGCTATTTTTATACATCTATTTTGCTTTGACGTCGGCACGCGGCAGCAAAAAAATAAAAAAAACATATATATATAAATAGGTATATATATAAGTTGCAGCCTAGTCGGGAGCACGCGCTCTTGTTTTTCTTCTTGCCTCCAATTGTTGCACATCTGTTTTTTTTTTTTTTTTTTGTGGGGTAGCAGCAGCTCAGGGGTGCCTCAAAACAGCAGCCAAGGATGCCCCTGTTATTTTTTTCAATGTCTGGCTTTGTTTGCCCCCCTCATCTTTTTCATCTTTTTGTAATGTTTTCTTTCATTTTCATGCTTTTTTAATTTTTTTTACTTACTTTTGTTATTAATTGAAAAACAAAAACCTAGTCTAGACAGATTTTAAATGGTGCAGCTTCAGCGGAAATTCAATCTCTGCTCTATTTTCGAGTGCGGCTCCCCCATCATAAATATGTATAGATATATTTTTTTGAAGCTACACACGCACACCCAACACACACGTGCTGCTCTGTGTGTTAATCGTATTGTATTTCAGGATTTGGGCTATCAATTTTTTTGTCGGGCGGAAATTGAATGCATGTTTGGGATGTTAAATATGGAGCGGAAATTAATATCCTTTAATTATACAATCTGAAGCCGGGAAAAATGTTAAGCAAAACACGAAAAACCCTTTCGTCCGTTTTTAAGCCGAGCCGACGGCATTTTCTTTGATTTTCAATTAAATAACGTGCCTTAATTTGGTATTTTGAATTTGAAAAAACGTGCTTGAAATTTCTATGGCAGTCAAATGGTGCCCGTTTCGAAGTCTTTTGACGTCATGTATTGAATTTCGAGTGCACTTTAAATGCAATTGCAATGCGTTCAAGTGCTTTGTTTTTTTGAAAACAATAAAAACTCAAACTCACCGCAGCAGAACGTCTCCAATTCGACATTTTCGATTTTGAGTTGCATTTTTGAAATGTTTTTCCTTGGAGTTGGTAGACGAGTTTGAATTCGCTTGTTTGTGAATAGGTGCACTTTAGAAATACATCGTAGTAAACTCGCACATGTACACACACCCGCACACTCGCACACACTCTAGTCAAGTCGAGTTTAGCTGCGCATGCGCAACGTCAACTTGCCACAGTCCTTCAACTTCAACTGGCCATACAGCCAGTCAAAGCTGGGCTCAGCTCAACTTGGGGCAGTCAAATCAATGTTGAATGCCAAGAATAATAATGAGCAATCGATGCGAATAGAGAGAGAAAAAGAAAGAGACAGGTAGAGAGAAGCGTTTCTCTCATACTTTTATACACCCCCTCTCTCTCTCTCCCATTCTCTGCCAGAGTTTTTTTCTCGGCGTCTTTCTCTCTTCATAAATAATGCATTCAAAAGATTATAAAATAATAAAAGTCACAGCTGTTGTCGTTGTTGTTGTTGTTGTTGTTTGTTGTTGTTGTACGTGCTTGTGACGTTTAATCAACACGTTGTCCATTTTAAGTGCTACCCGTGCTACCAAGTTCGTATTCCCCCCCCCCTTCCACCATTCCACAAAATCCCTACCCATTCTGAGCCAGGCTATAAACGGAATTATGGCATTTTAAGTGGCCAACAGCGCCAATTTGATTATTTCTTTGCTATTTTTTATTTTTATTTATAAACAGCCCTGTTCAGATTCGCCTGTTGCGTTACTCTCGAGCCGAATGCGGCTTAAGAAGGCTGTAAACAGTTAGGAATCGCGTTGGGAGTTACAAAAGGAAAGCAATACACAGACATACACTTAGGAAAAAAAACAGCTAATTACAATTTAGAAATGCGGAGAATAAAAAAAATCAAACCTTACTTCGAAATTCGAATTCGAAAGATAATCGCGTTGGGTTAACAAAAGAAGCGCACGCAGAAAAAATTTACAAACTAAAACTTAGAGATTTACCCTTAGAAATTTATCCTAAGCTGGGTAAGATTGAAAATATTTTCCAATTTTCAGAAATAATTTTTTTTTAATATTAAGTGCTGTTATTTAAGAATAATAACAATCGAAATCAGTTTTATTGTCTTTGATTTATGTTCAGATCTGAGAGTGAAGAAAATTTCTTAATATTTAAAAGGCTTTTTTTAAGTGTTTTTATATTATTAAAGCATAGATTTAAAAAACAAATTATAGTTAAACACAGTTTAAAAAATACTTTCAGTAAGAAGTAATAAAATTTGATCTCTCAACTGCCATGCTAGAATTTATCATCTGTCAATCATAAGCTAACGTAACAATTCCAAATTAAATTCTAAATTTCAAGTTGATTTTTTTCGAGTGTAAAAGCTCGTACATGCGTATAAAGTAAATGGATAAATATTTTGATTTAAATGGCAGTGACAGAAACTGCAGACAAGGCCAACAGCAGCACAGCTATAAATATATATAAATATATATAAATATAAAACATTTAAATGTGGCAAGCAATAAAAAATCTTAGCATATAAATTGATGTGGAATACTATAGAAATACCACTGGGTTCTAAAGTTGAGTTTGAAATGGTGCCTGGGGAATTGTTCAAGGAAGATATAAACAAAGATATCTACACTTCTCAGAAGTAGAAGCAGATAGACAAAAAGAATGGCAGAAACACAAGCTAAAATCAGCAAACAGCTAAGGCAAAGAAGCTAAGAATTTGAAGAAGAACATTGAATATATTCAATCAATTTTATTGTGTTCTTAGTCAGCTTCTGATCTTAGTTTCTTAAGATTAATTCTTCAATATTCTTTAGAATTACATTTTAAGATCAGAAATTAATTTTGCTAGCCGCAAAAAGTCAAGAATCTTAGAATCTAGTTCCTGATCTGAATTTAGTTAGATGTTGAACTCCTTAATTAATACTTTAATATTCTATTAACATCATATGAACATGATATTTAAAAACCAAAAAAATAGCTTAGCTAAATTTTCTCAATTTCAACTAATTTCTCGAAACTTGTAAACAAAATTGTTCTCACATTTCAAATAAGCCTTGCAGCAATGTGCGCCTGCGCCCCTAACTACAAGCATATGTGAGAAAAGGTTTAAAAATAGTCAGCTAAAAACTGAAGGTAAAAATATTAAAAAACAAGAAAAAGAAGAAAAAGAAGAAAAAGGAGAAGAAGAAGAAGGAAACTTCAAATTGAGACGTGAGCAAAATGTAAGCGTGCTTGTTATCCTCTTCCTACACAGCAGACCTCCAGTCAGACCTCAACCCAAAATTATGCAAATGGAAAAAAATCGGTTTGAGTCGAGACTCGAAATTTGTGTATACGAATTATGAAATATTTATGAGGCGAGGGGGGAGGGGAGAGAGGATATGGAATGGATATGTCTGGGATGCGGTCAAGGAAATTCAGGCAGTGATTTCCCTCAATAGGATTTCGTTGTGTTGCCTCTGTTTGTTATGCAGCACAGCGCAGGGTTACGGTTAGTGTATTGAACCCCAGCTGAGGCGGCAGCAACAACTGCAACAGCAAAAATGGAGGCATGCGCCAGCTGCCACAAAGGCGGCTGCTCTTTGTTTGTGTATAGTGTAATCTGATGAGCAGATGTTTCTCAGAATCGCTTGTTGCACAGAGGCGAGTGCAACAAAGCATTGCAACTGCAATGAACAGTTGCTCCCCAGTTGACCTCAAATCACCTGCCACACTTGCCGCTTGCGAGCAATTAAAATGCGGCAGTACATAAAATGATATGTGGCACATTGCCGGTTGCAAAACCAACAGCACTCATCCTATATACCTTATTACATATTCAGAAAGAGTATTTCTCAAAATTTCAAAGTTTTTCTTTTCTTAATTCAAGTCAACACTTTGCTAAATTTTGAAAAAATGTGTCTAATTTCCAGTGTTTTTTTCGATTCTCTTTTTTGTGACTGTACACTCTTCCCCCTTGACTTGTGGTGCCCCTTTTCACTTTGATGCTTGTGTGGTGGATTTGTATGCACAATTGGCCCAAAGCATGTTGACCAAATTTGGCTAAATGTTTGCTTGGCACGCGCCATATGCAAAGCAGTTTCGACGAGTGCATGTGGGGAGTTCAGGCTTCCGTGCTATTAACACGTTTGAACAACAACAACCCACACACACACACACACATACAGAAGCACAGTCAATGGCCAAGTTGGCTAACAATTATGCAAAGTTCCTGTTGGCCCCTTTGGCCCCACCTTATTGAGAATTGTGCTAAGTTTTCAATTTATGCTTTTCTTTTTTTTGCGTTTTCTGCTTATCATGTTGGGCAGCCACACCCCCAGCCCAGTGGTTTATTGACTCTTGTCAGTTCTTGTTTTGTATTTGTTGCCTCTTTCCGCGGCAGGTTGCACATCCGCCATGTTGCACAGACAAACAAGCGTAGTCAACATTTATTCCGATAATTAAAGAGTCAAACGGCAAAATTGCAAAACTGCAACTGCAACTGCACTTTGCCGGAAATGTGTGCCCCACACACACACACCTAATGTGGCAATGTTTATCTCATTTGCATTTGAGCACTTTTTTTGAAAATTATGAACTCATTTTTTGTTTTAGTTTTTGCTGCTTCAACAAATATGGGCAGAATATTATTTGTTATTGTTTTTCTTTCTTTCTTTTTTTTGCCATAAATTTAGGTGTTAAAATTGAAGTTGCTGCCGCTTTTGTTGCAAGTGTGTCAATTGCCGTGCGCTCATTGCTCATTGCTCATTGCTCACTGCTCATTGCTCATTGTGACAAAGTGAATTTCAAATTGCAATTGTACAGTTACGCTTCATAGTTGGTCACTAGCCATTATTCCTCTATATAGATATATAGATATTTATGGGGTCTGTCTAACTGTGTCGCAGCCAGTTCTGTAAATTGCAACACTTCATTTTGCATACAAAAAAAGCGAGCTCAAAGCTGGAAAAGTTTATTGGTCTTTAGAAATCATTTCTGCAACTACCAAAAAGAAATTTCATAAAATAAGATTTTTAGCAAAACTTAAACTTGGAAATAAAGTTGAGCCAAAAGTAAGGCGATATTTTAAATTTGAGAGCGAATTCTTCGGGATTTGATATAAAAATAAACAATATTAGATTTCAGATTATAAATCTGTTCCTATTCTTAATTGAAAAATTCGAAAAACTCTTTAGTCATTATTAGTTTCTAATATCTTATATTATCAAGCCAAATAACTACTTCTATCATACTTCATTGATACACCTTTCAGTTAAAGATCCGTCAATATTTCAAGTATTCTAATTGAATCAATAATAATGAAAATAGATATCAACTTGTGCTTTGATTTCAATTTGTACTTTTAGTATCGAATGTTATCAATCAGTTGTTGACTTGCACTTCAAACTACTCAAGATCCCAATCATTGATTATTGATTGTACACAGTAGTCTCTTCAAGTGCTTGAAGAGCTCCAAACCCCAAATTGAGTTGATAATCTTTGCGTCTCAGGAACAAGTAGTATTTTTGTATGTTTATTTTTTCAAGTGGCCGTCAGTCAATTCAGTGTCAATGCTAACAATTGAAAACCTTGAAAGTCGTAGCTGTCTATAAATAATCATTGTGGAGAAGTCCTGATCGCATCATAAACTTTAAAATTATGACTGTAACTGGCCAGATGTCTGGGGGTAATCATTATGATCAGGCATGCAGCAAACCATTTCTGTGGCATACATCACACGACTCAAGTCGGGACTGTCAACGTCAAGTCAGAGGCCAGACCAGACCAGAAGAGGACAGACCAGAACAGACGTCAGTTGGGATGAAGCAGCTCATTAAGACTCAAAACAATGCCAACTTTGGCGACACTCAGGCGACACTGGCCACAACAGCAAAAACAACAATAACAACAACAACAAAAGTAACAACAATAACAACAATAACAACATTTGTGCATTTACAATTATCACTTGCGTAAACATTTCAATGTTATTTGAATGCAAAAGTGGCACAGAGCAGACCCCTGGCGCCTGGCAAAAGGCAAATACAACATTAGCAGGAGGAGGAACCGGGGGAGGGGAGATATAGAGGAAAGGGGGGAGGGGAGTTGGGGTAGCTATCGCTTAATATGCAAAAACGTGTTGCACTCAGTGTCAGGGATCGGCCTGCTCAGAAGTGCAAAAAATGCGAACGCCAAACGAGGCCATTTTACACTGAGAATTTGTTCAACAATTTAACCAACTCATAAATATATACACTAACTATATATGTACATACTATATATATATACATACTAACTAGTTAATACATATATATTTAATTAGGTTTCACAGCATGTGCTGCTCAATTATACTATTTATTTATATATAGCCATAAGCCTGGCCCATTTTTATTGATGTTGTTTTGAATGAGAATCGAGTTTCAAGTAGAGAAATTGAAATATTTATACCCATTAAAAATGTGTAAGAAGGGTATACTGAATTTGAGCAAAATTATGGAACAGGCAGAAGAAGGTATCTCCGATTCATAAAGTATATATATATCATTGATATACACACAGAAAATTCAACCTGAATATTTGATTTGGAAAGGTTTTGGCTTTTTCAAAAAAAATATTTGCAGTTCATAATTTCAGTGTAGTTTTTCTAAATATTTTTAAAATTCATTTTTTTTTTGCTAAATGTTGTGTTCAAAACTCAAAACAAGAACAGTTTTTTATGTTCGATACAATCGACTTAAAATGTTTTTTAGTGTAAAGCTCCTAAACAAAATAATATGGAATATGGAATATATTTTTTTCACTACATTGAAATTTTGTTAAAAATTTGAGGATCAATATTTTAAAAAAAGTTTTTATATTAATTGAAATTGAATTGCTTCACTCACCTCTTCTGCGATATGATTGACCTCGAAATTTATTTGGTGATGGCACCGGTGGACGGGGTGCCAGCATATTGGGCACCTCATCCGGCGAACTGGGTCCAATCGATGGCGATGTGCAACTGGATGCGGATGTGTTCAGTTGACGTTGATGTTGATGCTGATGTTGATGCTGATGTTGCTGTTGCTGTTGTTGTTGCTGTTGTTGATGTGCCCAGTTGCTGCCAAAGGAATGGCGACGTGAGCCGCCGCTTGGTAAAGTGTGATGGCGCTGAGATTTACTGCAGATGGGGAACAGATCAGAGAGAGAAGAAATGAGAGAGAAGAGCGATAAGTACGCACGATTAGCAATGTCATTGGTAATGAGGAAAGGGGGAGGCAGCAGGAGAGTGGAATTCACTTTTGGCAAGCTGTCAACAGCTGCATCCTGTCAAGAGCAACACGAGCAGCAAAAAAGAAAAACCGCTCCATATCTCCTAAAAACAAGAGAGATCGTTGCAGTCGGGCGTATCCGACTACAGAATACTCTGACCAATAAGTAATAACAGCTGATGACATCTTCGTATGAGTAATTCCAGTAATCTACCTTCCAAGTTTGAAATTATCGATTCTTATCGATTTCATAGCCTGCTGATGGATGCCCCAATTTCCAGCAACTTTGTCTGACGAAGGCTTAGATTCAAAGCTCTTGCTTTAAGGACAGACGGACAGACAGCATGACGGACATTGCAAAAAACCTATATACTCTGAATACCTTCAGTAACAGAGTATAAAAACTCCCAACCAGATCACTAAAAAAAAATAAAAATGAAAACCCCGCCCAGATCACTCACCTTGCATTGAAGACGTCGTCGTGCTCGGCAACGCCTCCCGGACATTGGGAGCTGTGCGTCTCGTTGCAGGAGCCGAGGCGTTCCCGAAACGTTTCCGAATGCGAATTGCTGTTGGACGAATGCTGGCGAGCAAGCATCAGCGGCTGCAGTTCAAACGATTGCTGTGTGTGAGTGGCAAATGTTGAAAGTTGAATGTTGCATTAGATACAACAGAAGCAGGAAGTTGCAAAGCGAGATCGGACAATGATTAATTGGCAGAGAGAAAAACTCACTTGTGAGAAACCGCCGAGGGAGTTGAAGCTGCCGCGTGGACTGCCAAAGGCCATAGTTGCCGTTGTATCCAGATTTGCCGATGTGATCAGACGCATCTGTTCCGGATTGGTTCCGGTCAGTGCCGGACGTGGACTGCTGCCCTTCGAGTTGCGACGCTTGAATAACGAGAACACTTTGCCCGATGACGACTGCGGCGAGTCTGGGGTCCGAGGCGACTTTGCGTCATTACAAAAATAACAGGGATTATCTAAAATTAAATGCAACAAAAGAAAAAAATAATAAAGATTAAATCAATTGAAAAGATTATGATTATGTTCAAATAAGTATTAAAAAATAACAATATATTTCTAAAACAAATCAGTTTTTAAAAGCTTGTAATTATATATACATATATTTATTATGATAAATAAATCAATTTGTAAAAAGATTATAAACAGCAGTGAAACCTTCACGATGATGTGATTTATGCTAAAAACCAAATATTTGTTCAGGATTAAAGTAAATTAAATTGCAAAAAAGATATTATATTAAATGGTTATGGGGTTTTTTATTACATAAACATATACAAAGTAGTAGTCCATATTTTGTATACATAAAAATAAATACATAATACATAAAAAATACATATACATAAAAATAAATCTTTGTATTTAACAAAGAACATTTGGCAACTTTACAGTTAGGGATTCAATGTATTGTTATATACATACATATAAATCATATCAAGTTTCTTTGCTTAGGATTAAAGTAAATTAAGTAATTTTATATTTAAAGATCTTGATATCTTTTGATTCAACCTAAGACATTAACTTGAAGCTGAGGTAAAACTTTAATGTAATAACTAATATTTATATATTGAAAATTGTATGTTACAAATATAGATACAAATGAAGTGTTGGATAAACCAAAGCAGATATACTGATATATTAAAACTACGATAAGGGAAATAATATATGATTATATATAAATAAATTATATAGAAATTCTTTGTAAAGGATTAAAGTAAATAAATTTGGAGAAAACCTTTTAATATTCTAATATTCTAATCTAAGATAAATATTAAAATATTAACTACTATTTATGTGGACTCCAGATTCACATGTGAACATTTTTATTTCAGAATTTGTTATGTTAAAAATAAATCCATTTCTTTCAGATATTTTGGATAATTTCCAGAATTAATCTTAGCTCATTTTTGTATATTAAACCTACTTTTTATCTTTTTACCATCTAGAGCTTTGCTGATTCTAACAAGACCTAAGCATTAACAAAAGATAAATATGCAATATTTATTTTGACTCATTTTTATGCCGAGTTTCTTATTATAAGCAATGTATCAGCTTACTTCATACTTCTCTTAAACTGAGTTTAAGCAAAGGTTAAAACTTAATCTTCGCTCTTTTTGGCATATTTAACTTTATTTTTACCTGAGAAAAAGGCGTTTGTATTATCCATGGTCAGAAACATCTTGAGATCGTCTTAGATAAAATTGGGTTTCAAGTTCTGTTTTGGTTCGATAACTTTGCCAATCCGTGCACGTTTTTTTTTTTAATTCACAATTGCAATTTATGATGCATTTTCACTTCTTCCACAAGAGAAAGAGATAGCGTGAGATAGAGAGGGCAACACTTTCACTAGCGACGCATGCGCACGCGCCAAAAAAACGTTTTTCAAACTCCGCACGATGCCAAAAATGGCTAAAAAACCAATAAATTTAAAGTCAACTCAGCAAAAAAAATGAGCTTTTGATTTCACTGCTTGAATAATGTGCAATGTCAGTTTGATTGATTTAATATGGAAAGCGCGCCAAACACATTCAAATTTGTAACGGTGGCTTCAAGTTGTTGTGGTCGCTGTTTTGATTTACTCAACGCGCCGCGCGTGCGTCTGCATTGAAATCCCAAAACGGAATAAATTCTACAACTTCAACGAGAACAAAACACTTGAAATAGCGTCTGCGTCGTCGTCGTCGTCGACGTCATCGTCGGCGTCGCTGCTTCTGCACGCTGACAGAATCCCTTTGCCGCTTTGGTTTTTTCATATGTGCTGCTTCTTCTTTTGCTACTTCGTTTACTTCTTCTGCTCTGCTTTGACTAACTGCAGCATTCACTCTCTCCCTCGCACACTCAAGCATGCACACACACACGCATGTGCATGCGGGATCAGTGTTCAAATGTGTTTGCCATATTGCACCCACTCATTGGTGCTCTGTCGCTGTCGCTGCTTTTCTCTCTGCCTCTGCTTCTGCCATGCATGCTAGTCGAGTTTGTTAGGGAAAAACTTAAACATTGTTGTTGCTGCTGTTGTTGTTGTACCTGCGCATGTTTTTCTTTTCCGTGCGTTTTTCGCATGATCAAAATGCTGTCGTCTGTTCTTTGATTCCCAACAATTCCTTTCATTCTCCTCTCATACCATTCCACTCCATGCTGGCAACGCCGCGCATATTTGATGAGTTCCGATAGGTAAAAAGCCACAACAACAAATACATACAGAGAACCTCGTTACGTTTGTATCCTCTAATTGTATGTATTAGTGTTGTTTTTGTTACTGTATTGGAATTTTTTTTTGTAATATTAATCGTGTCTTATCAGTGTCAATGTTTTTTAATTGATTATTTTTAATTGATTTTCACATTTATGTTGTTTGTTGAGGGTGTTTTATTCACTAAAATTTTTGGCCAAAATCAGCTTAGAGCAATTGTGAAAAAATTAAAAAAATTCTATTCTATAATATGACAAAGTAATAATAAGCAAATATGTATGTAATATACCTAGCCAGTAAAAGAACATCCTTTTCATATATTTTCATCTAATTTTAATAACAGTTTTAAAAACTTTGGTCTTACTTAAAAAACTTTAAAAAAAACGTACGCTTCAGTATGATTACTTGCACTTTATAGCACAGGATTATAATTCTAATTTTTAGCTTTATTTTCCTTTACAAAATTCCCCTCTTTGCTTAGGCGAAAGACATGCCAAATGTTAATCAATGAAATGTTGTGGCCAAAATAGACTACCACAATAATAAAAGCCATGCAAAAATGACAAATAAAAGAGTGAGAGAGAAAGAGAGAGAGGGCTAGAGAGAAAGAGAAGGCGAGCGATCATCAAAGGCCAACATCTGAGGTATGCACATTAAAAATGTTATTAGGCGGGCGCATTGAAAAATGTCCATGCGAGAAGGAAACATAGATACACTTAGACAAAAACCTGCCTCAATTTGAGTAAATCGTTTTATTTTTTGCGTCAATAGTTGGTCACCTTATTATTAAAAAAACAAGAGTTTGAATTTATTATTATATTATTACTAAACATTTATATTTGAAGACTTCATACACACACACATTTTACATATTTTGAAAATTAATATAATATAATATAATTTGAAATAAGGGTATACTCTATTATTTCTGAATTTTATAAGTGATTCTCTCTAGGAAATAGGGTCTGCACTTCTACTTTTGAGAAATGAATTTCTTAATCATAGAAATCTGAATCTTCTTCTGACTGTCGATTTGGGCTAAGCCTTTCTAAATTCGGGTTTTCCTAATATTTTGAAATTATTTATAAAATCAAAAAATACTTTCAATTTTATAGTGATTAGAACAATTTTTTTGCTGAGTGTACATAGGAAACTTTATAATTTTGTAAGGAAAACACAAAGACAAAGATAGCTAAAAGTTGGTAGAGAGTGCAGAGCGATTCCATGTGGCAGACTGCGGAATTTCTGAAGTGGACTGACAAATGGGACTGGGACTGGGCCAACGTATAAAATGAGTGGCAGATGCAACGCACATTGGAACCGATGGAAAACTCGTAAAAACTCACAAGGGGCACACAGCGTAGAAATTGCACGTTTCGTAGTTCATAAAATGTAGAAAACGGATCCCGGGCCTAAAAAGAGTGCATACTCAAGGAGTGTGTGCAAGTGAGTGTGTGTGAGTGCGTGCGAGTGAGTTTGTGTGTGGATGCAAGTGATCTTGAAATGCACATCGACTTGCAGCACTCGTTGCACTTACACAATTGCATTTGCCTGCACATAAATGTCAAGTTGTTGTCTTCGCCTGCACGCACTTTGACTCTGACTCTGACTCTGACTCTGATTCTGACTCTTACTCTGTTCTGATTCTTCGGGCTCTTAAGTACGGCATTGCAATTGGTACACTCAGGAAAAAAATCACTCTTAAAACTAAAAATGCCCAGAAATGTTCAAACGAAAAAAACTTTTAAAATTGGAAAGGTGTTCTTCCCATTTTTTAGAAATGTTTTCTTTTGTGAAGAAATAAATATAAAAAAACAATAAATTTTCTAAATTTCAGTTCGACATTTCTCTGAGTGTATCGCTTGCTATTCTATGAGCCACGACTCGACTTGCCTTCTAGTCGTAAATCTGTAGACGCTCAACTGTTACCTAAACTGGAGCAAAAACAACAACGAGGCAGACAGCGAGCAACCCTTTCGCCTCTGAGGAGCTATTCTGTGCAACATTTTGGGGGCACTCGCTGATTGTTCTATGGCGTTGACAGGTTAATCACTTCTGATGGTGTCTTTGTTATTGCATTTCTCTTGGGTCAGTTTTGGTTGCTCAGCGGCAGTGATTCACCTTTGTTGCCAAATCAAGCATTGAGTCACAAATAGAATCATTTTTAAGGCTAAAATCTCATAGTCTCACAATGAAAGTGCTGCAAATAACTTTGAAATTACACCAGAAATATAATCAACAGAATATTTATTAATATTTTGAGAGCTATATAAACTTATATAAAAATAAAAGGAAATTTTATTAAACAAGCTATGCAAATGGTAAAAATTGAATTCAGACCAAAACTTGGTCAAAAATAAATCACTTTTCAAAAGCAAGTCCATTTTGAACACAGTTTGACCACTTCAACTTTCTCAGCCCTAGATAAATTTAATGAGTTTCCAAGTACATAAATATTAAAGTAATTGCAACAAGCAATTATTTAGCAATCAACGCTCCAATGATTTACAAATATGGCATGCAAATGCATAATAATCAGAATTTATAATTAAAAAAAGGAAAAGAAATATTCAACTGCAAGCAGAAAAGCAGAAAAATGCACAACTGGAAATTTATAGTGTTTCCCATTGCTGTTGTTGTAGCTGTTGCAATTGCTTAGCCCATCGAACCTCAAAGACTGTTTCTTGGCCGTTTATTTGTTAGCCACAAGCTGAAGGCAAAAGAAATGCTCCTCGTGGCCATATTTGCGATACACGCGAAATTGCACGCAATGCTTTATTATGCCCTGAAGGCGTTAATAATGGGTATAAGGGGTATAATGGTTTTGTGGACAAGTAGGTAACAGGCAGAAGGAAGCAACTCTGAATCAACAAATTATATTTATTATTGAGCAGTGGAGTCGATCTACACATGTCTGCAAGAGGCAGAGAATGTAGGCACAGCTCTCTCAAGACCTAATCCTTATTGATTCTTATTATAACTATACTGATATTAATTTATCTGTTACCTATCGACACATACCTATATGAATATTTTTGTTTAACTAAAATCTAAATATTAATTTAATTTTATTTATTTTTAATTATTTTAGTCAAAATTAAATAAATAAATGAATAGATATCCCATGCACATCAAGTTTATATAATTTGATCGATAACTGCCCTAGTTTCGAATATCGATATACATATATCGTTTTCTGATATCAACAAAGCTACAAGGTATATATATAATATATTTTGACATATAATTTGTCAACTGGACCAATTTTATCAAGATCGAATAAGAAACATCCAAGAAAATAGAGCACTTTCATCATGCATCGATTTGAGTGTGCAAAAGGGCAATTTGCCAATAAAATTAACATTTATTATATACTACGATGCAGGAACAGGGTATGTATAGTTGAGCTCACTCGACTGCAGCCAGCCTCGTTGTTTATTTCTTTGTTGAATTATTTCACTTGTATGCACATTTGGCCAGGCGGACAACAACAACAGCAGAAGCTACTCACATTTACTCGGCTATTTTCATTAGAATTCCGCATAGCCAGGCAGCTGATAGAGAAAGAGAAAGCGAGAGAGAGAGATAGTGAGAGAGGGAGAGTGAAAGAGTGAGCAGCAGCCCCCTGCAGCTCTCCCCACTTAAATATGCCAACCCCAACCCCAACCCGAAGTCAACGTTTTGTGTTTTGAGTCAGTTTATGCGCAATACGAGTTTTCCTTCACGTTCAATTGAAAATTTTTGTTTATTATTTTCGACTTTTTTTATGATTTAACCCCAGGCAGCAAAAGGGAAAAACGAACCAAACAAAATATAATAAAACAAACGTCAGCATGTCCGGAAGTTTGGCGACGGCCCAGCCAGCTGTGGTGTGAGAGGGGAAGCCGCATTATGATTATTATTGTTATGATTATTATTATTATTATTATTATGGTTATTTGGATGTGTTGCCACACAAAAGTTACACAAAATGATGCCTCAAGCCTCCAGTTATTGCAGGTGGCTTCCCGGGAAATGAAAACAGAAAAAAAAACAGCATCGAATGCATTTGCATGCATTTAATATAAACTTCTACACTCATAAAAAATAAGGCATACAATTTTAGTAAGTCGCCATCATATTATTTTTCGAAAAGTAAGCTTATAATTGTGACTTTTTAAAAAATTAGTTTACATTTTTATATTTGAGTAAAACATTGCTTAATAATGGAAAATATTTAAAAACAAATATTTTTGGGACTGTAGGGCAAGTCTTTCAACATTTTCGAAATGCTTTTCCTAATATTTCTAAATTATTTCTAAAATCAAGAAAAACTTGATATTTTTTAGAGCAATTTTCATTTAAGGGAACATTTTTTCTCAGTGTAGAAAGGGAAAAGGTGAAGAAGTGGGCTGAAAGGGAAAAGGTGGAGAAGTGGGCTGTTGCAGGGACCACATAATAAAATAATTCTGGCATTCATTTTGAGTTATTTTTACGGAGCTCATAAAACGCACGTCGAACGTAAGACAAATGCTTTAAAAATCATTTAGAAAAAATATGGACATTTTTGAAAGTGTTATTTTAGTTGGCCAAAGGAAAACAGAACAACAGCCATTAAAACAATAATTTTTAGAGTTCCGCCCACGCTCGGAGCGAGCGGATGCGAAGCAACAACAATTGCAATAAAAAAAAGGAAAACAGCATCAAGCGGCAAATAGCTCAAATAGCTGCCACTTGCAACACTTTTGGCAGCTGCGGATGTGAAGTGGCTTGAAAACTGAAACTGAGACAAGACTCAAGGCTCAAGGCTCGCCTGCCAATGAAAACAAGTCGCCAAATGCCGTCCAGCCAGTGTCCGAGGATAAGTGATTAAAAATGCGGAAAAACGAGACAACCTCAACACTTCCACGTGACCCCAATGCTAATGAACACTCGAGTGGGAAATAACCGGAACGGAAATGCCAAAAAAAGTAGAAGACATAACCAAAACACACGGAATAGATTAGTAGGATGTGATCAGGAAGTGTAAGCAGACATGAAGATAATCATTGTGGGAGGAGACAAATCCCAGGCTTGCTCCCTCTCGCAATTGTGAAGTGAGAAAGTGCATTTTACTACCTGGTCTTGAGTGGATTCTGCACTCAGAAAAAATATCATAACTGAAAATAAAATAAGGTGCAAATAAAGATTTTTCACAAAAAAAAAGAAAATCATAGAATCAAACGGATGCATTTATCACAATCGTGTATATTATAGAGAAAATGTTAATTAACTCCTGGTCTACAAGGATATTTAATCCGCAGCTTGCCTAACATAACTGTTCTTTATTATTCTCTTCCTAATTCCAGAGTAAATTTTTTTTAAATTTTAAAAAATATTTTATATTTAGGGGACTTTTTATATGTCCTTGTTTCATATTTACAAATATTTTAGATAGTTTATGGAACTTGAAGAAAATAAAAATTAATTTGTGAGTTCTTTAATTTAAAAATTAATTAAAAAATAGAGTTTCAAATATTAACAGTTTTTCGGATATTTAGAAAATATTTCAAAAATCAGATTAATTATTTTCTAAATTTTCAGGTTTTTTTTTCAGTGTGTAGGTGAGTTATTGCGTCCTCTCTCTCTCTCTCTGTTGCTCGCTCTCACTCTCTTTGTCAATTGTGAAGTGTGAAAGTAAGTTTTACTACCTGATCTTGAGTTCATGTTGCGTGGGTTTGTTCTGAGGTGTCATAAATGCAATCAAAAAATCTAATAAACACTTTTATGATCTTGATCCTAATGGGCGTTTGTGCTGTGTGTGATGTGGTTGACACACTCAAATGTAAACTGGCCAGTGCCAAGCCATTGATGAGCCACATTTGTTCCTATTTTTAGGATCGATGGTCGGCAAAAGGTGTTTGGAAATGCATTAAAATGCATATATAAAATCCATTCGAATGCGGACTTGGCATATCCAAAGCCAAAGTCGACACGAGAGCAACAGCAGCAGCCGCAAGACATCTGCTCAACAGATTTCACTGGGCCACAACAACAAATGTTAATTATTTTCTTAATGGAAACTGAGCACATGACAAAAACCAAAAAAATAGACAACACGGCAAACGTTGTCTTCCGTGTAAGAACCTACAAAAAATAACAGCCAGCAGTCGAAGGTTGAGGCTGGCTGCGCAAAACTCCATTACGATGCAGGGCATTCAGATCCCCTGATTTCGTGATTTCCTGATCCCCGAGCAACGACTCGAGCAGCAGCGTCCCCTGTGGAGCGCGTGTCTTTTTGTGCATATTTCTTGTTTTTTTTAAATGCTGGCTGCATCTCTGCCTTGGCGCAGGGGCAGTTGCAAGGGCACATTACTTTCTGCGCAGTTGTTGTGAAAATTCTTATAAATTATACAAGTAGAGTGTAGCGATTACACTCACAAAAAAAAGACGGCCTGAATTTTATAAATTCGCCAAGGTTAACTGAACTCATTTGAAGCTAAATTTTTATACAATTTTGATAAAATTTGTCAAACTTTCAGTTTTATTTTATCTATTTATTTTATACGTAGATTTTATTTTGTTTTCAGAATTTCATAATAATAAAAATAAAAATTAAAAAACAGCACTGCACACAAAAAAATGCACTGCTTAGTTTTTCTGAGTGTAGAGAGTAGCGAGCATGACCGTGTCCATGTCTCCAGCATGGCTGTGGCACAAACCACAGGTTGATGTTAAATGTCAATTGGCATACCCCAGAGGATCCGTGGCGCATTAATTACAACAAAACTCCCCAAGTTCCCTGTTGATGCCTCTAATGATGTTGTTGATCTTGTTACGCTTTGCACTTAGCGTCCAATTCTCTGTTTTTTCTCATTCCTTATTTTCTTTTGGTTTTTTCTTTTCTTGCTCCAAGATCACACTTCAAAATTTGATTTATTTAGCTTTGACTGCACTTGTAATATGAGATCATGCGTAAAGAACACACTTGCCGCGGCTGTCTAACAATGCCCATTATATAGAGTAGACAATGGATCGTATATAGCATGAGCATACATTTTGGAAATGACTGAAATAGATATGCGAGCTGTCTAGATTACATCCCTTGGACAAATACATATCTGAGGGTGGAAGCAAAGGTCTTAGATTCATCATAGCGTGTCTGATTCTTATTTAAAATATTTCAAAAAACATCTTTTTAGATTTAAGTGCAAATAAATATGCATATATATATAATCCTTAAATATTTCTCGAGTTTTCGACCTATGCCCATATATCGATATATCGATTTTCAGGCTATAAATTTTACTTGTTTTCCGAGCTAAAATCAAGTTTTCAACTTTAAATGTACGATTGATTTAGGGACAAAACTATGATCAAAAAGCCCTCGATTTTTAAATTAAGTTGAGTTTTGACGAAGTTATGGCATTTTGAAGATTCGACCTATGCCCATATATCGATATATCGAATTATGATCAAAATTTTCTCATCAACAGTCGAGTCGACAGAACCATATTCGTCTCAGATTTGCTTGATCAGCATCAGCAATCGAGTCGACATAACCATATTCGTCTCTGTTTGTACAAAGGCGCCGATCTTTGAGATCATAAGAAATATTGACGTCAAAGAAAGATCAATTTTATGTCGAGAATATAGATAGAAATCGATTCATATATTTGATCAACTTAGTCAGGTTCTCTCGAACAAACCTTTCAACTTGTTGTCTACCAATTAAGATTAAAGATTGAGTTTTATTAAATGTGTAAATTATTTAAAATAAATTTCACTTTATTCTTCATGAACTTTTGCGTGAATATTTTCAAGTAGACACAATATGCAACATTTCCTCATGCCTGTCAAAATAAATATTCCCTGACGCACATAGACCGTAGAATATATATATAAATATATATATATATGTATATTTATATTATATATGCACATGAGTTTGTCGTTGATCTGGGCACAGCCCACACAGTCCACGGAGTTTGGGGACATTCTCGACATGCGTCGTTGAATTTCATTTCAGAAATTTGATCAAGTTTCTCAGCTAGGACAGAGACATCTTCCTTCCCAGCTCCTACTCCAAGTTGTACTCCCACTGCAAATGCAACAGCTCCAACACTCACATCCAAATGATTATGAGGTGTGTAATTAAAATGTTTGCGCTCTTGTCCCCATCACCATCTCATGGTCATGTAATTCAATTATGAAGAATCATTTGTAGCAGATGAGAGCGTCTAATGTCTCTGTCGTATATTATTTTTAGATGGAATAAATGAACTCATCTCCCCCTCTCTCTCTCTCTCCCTCTCTCTCTCTCTCTCTTGCTTGATTTATGTTGGGCCATATATCTAGCTAAAAATGCACTGGCTAAGTGCCTTGTCGAGTAATTGCCAATTTTTCGGAGAAACAATATTGAGACATCAGAATTACACAAATAATTGCATTTAACGACTTTTATTTCAGTTTACAATTTGAGAACTTGTTGGCTTTCAGCACCCAACTCAGCTATTCCGACAATTAAGCATACACTCAGAAAAAAAGACACACTACATTTTCGAATATAAATTAATAAAGCTTATTTATCTTTTCCTAACTCCAGATTAGATTTTTCATAATTTTGGTATAAATATATCTAATTATTAATTAATTAAGAGTATTTTTTACAGTTAAGCTATAAAATGGCAGACAAGACACTTGAGATTTTATTACTTTTTTCTGCTTTTCACATTGATTTTCACATAATAAAAATCAGTTAAAATATAATAATAATTTTCTACTTTTTCCGGAATATATTGTGTATAATTTTTACAAACTTATTTTGAATTAATAATAAAAAAAAAACATTTTAAATGTGTTTTTTACTGGCTCCAGGTCAAACATATTTAAATTATAGGTCAACAAAAATATATTTTCAAAAACAGAAAAAACACAAAATTACAAATTATTTCTCTAAGCCAGATTTCGTCATTTAGATCGATTTGCTCAATTTCAGGTCGATGTTTTGTCTGAGTGTATTTAAATTGGCATAGGCAAAGTGAAATGGTAAGTGTTTTTTCTCCATTTTTATTATTATTAATATTATTTTTTGCTGTGACGTCGTCATTGGCCATGGCCAATGGATGCTGTCTGGCCATTCAATTGGGGCCATTGGTCCACATATCACTGATCGATTTTTTTATCGCTGCCAATTTGTGAATTGTTTTGCATCGTTTCTTGATTATTGATTATTGATTCTCTTGTGGCGCTCTTTGTCGGCATCCTTTTGGGGGCAAGAACAAAAGGCACTTGCAATTTGCAGCAGCTGCATTGCGCACATTTAATGTGTGTAAATATTTACAAAACATTAAATTAAATATTGAAGGTGCGCCTACTTTATGCACAACCCAAGTGCCGATCGCATCGATCGAAATATTCGCCTGAGTCACATTATGGCCATATTCCTCGAAATTAGCCGTAAGAGAAATTATAATTTTTTTTTTGTATTGTTTATAGGTAAGTTTTGGCGAACTGAAGACTCATCAATTGTACAAATAATAATGATGAATAACATAATTATTTTTATCATTCTTGAGTATGGAATTTTTATTAAGTTAGAATAAAGATATCGAAATAATTGAGGATTAAAATAACTAGCAGTTTGGAAACCACCAACAAATATTTATTTATTGAAAGCTATAGATATCAAAAATATGCTAATCTTGCAAAACTAATATTTACTATCATATATATACAAAATCATATATATTACATAAAATATACAAAAATGCTGACGAATGCTGACATTTTACAGAAACTTATGAATGAGTTGTCTAGTTTCCTAGGTGGGTTTTTTTTCAACAAGTAAGCAAGTAAGTTTTTTGGCAAATTGTTATATTTTTTACATCGGCGCAAAATAATTAAACTCCTAACAAAGTTGTAGGCTGCAAGTTGGTTTTATATAAAATAAATAATAACTAAGTAAAATCCTGCAATTAAACAAAAATATTTATGAGGCAAAGTCGAGCTTTAACACCGACTAACTGAATAAGTTAGGGGCACTCCCGGCTCTGTAAAGAAAGTTTCAGGCTTTACAATAAATAATAAAGTTAGTTAAAATATTTATGAATCAAAGTCGACGAACTGTCACAACTATTGTGAATGAGTTGGGGGTACTCCAAGTTGTGAATAATGAATGTAATGATAAATAAATAGACACTAAAATCAAGCGAGCAGAACTCAATGAGTGCAATTAAAAAGCGCGAATGAATGAAATGAAATTCAATGCAGATTTAATGAATGATTTTACAAAGCGACAACAACTAAAACAACAAAATCAACAACAACAGCAACAACAGCAACAACAGCAACAACAACAACAACAGCAACAACAACAATGACGACAAACTATTTATAAAAATTCTACGATGCGGGCCAAAGAGACTGACAGACAGACAGACAGACAATGAGGGGTGGACGAGGATTGGACGAGTGCCTTCATAGCAAATAGAAGATATAGTCTATATATATACATATATATATGTACAATTGGTGTAAATGTATGTGTATCTGTGTCTCACTGACTGCATGCGCTGCGAGAGAGTTTTGTGTTTTAATTGCGCCATTTCCCATATCAGCGCTGTGATTATTTGTTCTACTCAACATAAATAAAAATAAAAGAAAAAAACATAGAAAAAAGCTGGACATGGTTGGTATTGTGGTCTAGTCAATAGTGTGGGGCATGCAACGCTGGCAATTCCGCTACATGCCACAAATCTGACTAATTAGATGGTTAGCTCGACATTTGATTTGTTATTTATTATCATAAGCTGCTGTCCTTTGAATATTACGTATTATTATTATTGTTGTTGTTATTGTTGTTATTTTTGTTGTTATTGTTGTTGTGGGCTGCATTGCTTCGAGTCGTTCGCAAATTGATGGATGACCTCGTCAGTGAGTCAGAATTGAACGCTGTTGCGTCTGGGTCTGCGTCTGGAGCTGGTATCTATTGGATAAGTGATGCAGTGCCTACACTCAGCAAAAAATATCCCTCTTAAATTTAGAAAATTTCCCTAAATTGAAAATCTCGCCGAAAGCTAAAAAGCATTTCTGGTTTTAATAAATATTTTTGGAATATGGAAAAATTTTCTATTTATTTTTTTATTTCTCAAATATATTTAAAATGATTAAAATATGTATTTTTAAGAAGTTTAAAAAAAAAATACTTTTTAAAATTCAAGTAATGAAATTTAAATTAAAGTAATTTCTGTGTATTTTCTTAAATTTTTAAGCGATTTTTTTCTAAGTGTAGCTTCTTGAGTATCTCTGGCAGCTTTTTTCCCAGGCAGTCCCAAAACAACTGGCGTCTCACTTGATTACGCATCATTTACAGCGCTGGGAAACTGTCGCACTTTCCAGTGGCAAGTTGCAGTTGCAGTGGCAGTGGCACTTTTTTTTCTAGGTGACGTTGGGGCGTCTCCGCCAGAAGGGCGTGCCTAGTACGCAATCTTGGCATGTTTTAAGTACGCCCATTGCTCCCACTTTCTGTGCAATGTTTTGTTTGTTTTCAATTTTCCGAACCAAATTTCAGTGGGCGGCTCGGACTAATCGATGGCGTGGCTACTCACCAGGAGAAGGGTAAGGAGTATGGGCAAGGGGAAGGGAAGGGCGAAGCGGATGGCTAAGGAGGCGGGTGAGAGTAAGGGTATGGGTATAGTTAAGGGTAACTGTAAGAATAGTACACAGTACACTCAAAAAAAAAATTTACCTGAATCTATCTAGACAGAAACCCGTCCTAAAAAAATAATGCTTTTTGTCTTTTCAAATAAATTCTAAAACTTTAAAATCGACAATTCCAAAACTACGATTTTTTCTATTTTTTAGAAATATTTACTATTCTAAAAATTATATATTAATATATCTATTTTTAATATGCCGAAACAAGTAATAAAAAAAATGATATAAAATTATTATTTATCCAAAATGTGTGTATATATAAAAACTTAAAATACTATTGTTTATTAATAATTTAAGCAATAAAAATATCATTTGACATATTTAAAAAACACTCCAAAAATTTGACATATTTTTTCAACATTTTAAAAATCCCGAAATTAAGAAAAGAAAAACCTCGAATTTAAGAAATATTCTTTTTGAATAATAAGCTGAGCTGCCCTTGGCGAATATCAAAAATTCAGGGCAATATTTTTGTCTGAGTGTAGAAGTCCAAGATAAATGCGTTGGCGTTCTGGGAAATTGCTAATGTACATTCATGTGGCATGTTGCATGCTGCATATTGTCGTGCACTTTTCAACTAGTTGTTGTCCATGGGTTAAACACTCATTAGCGCTGCGTGTCGTAGAGAAAGACTCGATTCGGTGTCAAATTCAAGTCGAGGCGTGAACGGGGATTGTGTCATGTTTGTGCCATGTTTGGGGCATGCCTCAGTGCAACAAGCATATTCTGTAAACTGTAAGTGCCGCTGTATGCAATAATACAGGTGCAGCAAATTAAGCCATTTATTATTTTTTTTTTATCTGATTAAACTACAGCAAGCAGAAGGAAGTAAGTGCGAATATATATATTCTTGATCAGTATCAACATTACAGTCGATCTAATCAATTTCAATTTAAGTTAGCAATAAAAAACATAGTTATAAAGATATTACCTGTCAATTGATTAAGAATTTAAACCCGACATATTATTGATTCCGAGTCATATCTAAAAGTTTTTCGAGCAAGTGAGTTGATCTGGTCTTAAAGTTAAAGAAAGTGTTTTCTTGAAATTAGATTAATTATGTCCATAAGGGGGATTTAATGTTAAGATCTCTATGTATCCTTCATGTATGCAACTTCTTCACTTACATCAAACTTTGTCTTAGTTCAATTTGTCTTAAATCGATCTAAATGTCAATACCAAATATTGATTCTTGAAGTAGCTATATGCCATCAAGAGTAGCTATGCCGATTATCACTCAGAAATATGTATGAACATATGGATTAAACATATGTACCTTACCAATACCAATACCATTACAAATACCAATAAAGTTGTTGAATTATGGTTGTTGAATTATGGTTGATTAATTGTTCAGTACTCACCCAATGACATGATGATAATTGCCTTGAAACTCTTGCACAATATATTTGGATTGTTCAGTTTTCAGCTACTGTTGTTGTCATTTGGGGGTAAGGGCGTAGAGAGCTCAACTGAGTTTATTTCAAGGGGCTTTGCACTTGTTCTGGCCTGTTAAGGTGCTTCCGGCGGAAATGGCCAGTCAAACTGTTTTCTTGTTTGGACACACAAACCTGCGCAACATAGAAAATAGGAAAGCATTGTAATTATTAAAAATAATACATATATATATATATATATATATATATATATAAATGTTAATTAATTATGCGCATGGTAAAGCAATGGTAAACCATAAATGAAAAGTGGCTAGGGAAAAATTAAAACTAAAGTGGCAGCCATGGCAAAGCGGCAGGTGCGTCTAACGGTAACCTTTGAATAGAAAATGAAAAAAAAAACAAAACTCGACAAAATTTCCAACGGAAGCAAAACATAAAGTTTTTCTCCCCCAGCCGATTTTCACGGATATTGTGGCCGGAAGCGTTGCAGCAAGGGAAAATAAGTACGTTGCCCAAAATGATTTTTAATAAGCACATGTGGCTTGAAGTTTGTTCAGTCAACATCATTTAGACAACTTCAACTGCAACAACAACAACCACAACAAGCCACACAAGCCACACAAACCACAGGCCCAGTTTAAACGATGTCCACACTTGCCGCCGTAACCGCAATTAGTACACACAATTTAATAAGTACAAAAAGACATAAAAAAAAAACATTTTATAGCTTATTTTTCTAAAGTTGGCGCCACAGCTTTGACTATTTTTCTTATTGGCATATTTCTTTTATATATACATAATTTTTTATGAGTCAATTAATATGCACGGCGCACCAGAACAAACCGCAATTCCGATTCGGATTCGGAGTTGAATTCGAATTCGAATTCTTATTTGTTCGCTGGCCGATTTTGCAATCGTTTGGCATTCGTACATCAACACTTGTCAATTCTCCAGAAATCGTTATATCTTATATTATATCTGTATATATATATATATATATGTATATATATATGAACTTGCATTTCTGCTGTTGAAATAGTAGATTTGATTTTATGTAGAATGAATTTGTTGTGGTATTTTTATTGCCAGAAAGTGTGTTAAGCATTAAAGGAGATATTTTTGTGATCGTAAAATATATATATATATGTATTACAAATCAGCATGGGTAGACACCTGTACGTATATCCATCTCTCTGCACCTTCCTGTATATAACTATAGCTACCTTTCGAAAACTTGTAATTTATTCATTTTGAGATCGAACTCGAACTGATCGGAAAAATACATTATATATATCTGGTTTATGTTGACGGAAAAGTTCTTCTATAAGAAAGTTTTGTGTGTACCAATATATTTTAATCAGACTAGATCCTAGTAACTTTATTCACAGAGAAAACACTGATTGTTTTTTAAAATTAATATTTAAATTTAAGCTTGAGCAGATTCTGTAGGGTATATAAACTTCGGCGTGCCATAAGTAACCATTCTTTATTAGCATTCTTTTTAGATTTTTATATTTAGCTGCTTGCTTACTGACACATTTTGTAGATTTAATTGAACAATGATTGATTTATTTGCGTCAAGTAAATAAATTGAGTTTTTGCGCAACAAAATTTTCCGATATTTTTTTGATTACTTTACTGATCAAATAGAAAAAGAATTCTTCCAGAATTGATGCAGAATTTTTGGGAAAAATTAAACAAAGCTTTTATTGTTTAGATTGAAGTGTGGTGTGTAACCCAATTTCGACAAAAAGAAAAGTGTTTAGAAAATTACAAAGAGTTCTTTAAGTTTTCAACTTAATGTTTACATTAAGATATCTAAATTTGGAACAGAATTTCGAAATTATTTTATTTCGACGCTGAACGCTCAGCGAATGACATTGCAAGTGTTTGAGAAATGTTTTTTGTGATATGCAATTAAAAATTATTAAGTAAATAAGTCATTAAAAGGCGCTCAAAAAAATATACAAATAAGCTCTTAAATGTTTCGACCCTCACTCATCTCTCTCTCTCTCTCTCTGTCTTTCTGTCTCTCTCTCAGTCCCCCTGTCTCGCTATTTCTCCCTTTCTCTTAGTGTAGTTGGAGAAAAGCAATTAAGTCGAGCGATTTAGCGAGGCAGCCGGCACGGAGCTCGTTTAAGACGATTATTTCATTTAAGACGTTGACATTCATTTGCATATCAATGCGACCGGTCAGGGTATCTATAGGGTATATGCGAGTCTGTGCCTTGAACTGTGTGCACTGGCCGAAGGGTTTTCTGAATAATATACCTAATTTTTGTACACTCAAGAAAACAGCGCTTTAAACATTCCATAATAATCTACAATGATATGCAGACTATATCTTATATATCTTTTTTTCTTCCAAATCTAAAATACTTCATTTATTTCAATACTTATTTTTATGTTCATTTCGCATTAAATAAACAGTTTCCAAATTGCTGTTTTCTCAAAAATCTTCAATTCAAGCGGCGTAAAATTCAAAGCCCATATTTGATTAATCATTTTGTGTTATTATTTAAAGGTATATCATGAAATCATCCTTCCGCTCAGACTTAAGCAATGTACTATACTTCATTTAGAAACTAATATTAAGCCTCTGACTTAGTGGACGAAAGAAAACAGATTGAAAACCCTCAGAAATAAAATAATTCTTTTTCGTATTTTTTATTTATTTGACATTAAATAAGTAAACAAATAAATATAAATAAGTCGTGTCATCTTCAAGAGTGTGTAGATCATACAAATATAATATATAGGTATAGATTGATTAATCTTGACAGAAACAGAAACCTTGCAAGTCACTTTGGAAGCAAAAAAGAGCTTTAAGTTGCAAGAAATCTTGACTAAAGCTCACTTGAAACTTAAAGTTTATTTCGTAGCTCAAGTTGATCCTGTCTCAAACCAAGTCTCATTACCAATTTAGCCATTTCTTTTTGGCTTATGAAAGCTTTAAGTTTTAACCAATTTAAGGCCGATTTCTATACTAATTTTATTTTATTTGTATTTTTTTTATTTAATTGATTTTTTTTTATATATTTTTATATTTTAAATTTTTATTTTTTGAGTTTTTATTTTTTATGAATTTCGCTCAGTGAGTTTTCGTGTTGCTGTGTATGTGTTTATTTTTTTCGGTTTGATTGCTACGATTTTCATTACGGTTTACCGGAAATTCCAATTTAGGTAAATGCGCCGTTGGCTGCAACAACAGCAACAGCAACAGCGGCAACAACAACAACATCAGCAACAGGCACAGCAGCCGGCACGAAACGGGATTAATGTATGTAAATATATTTTAATACATATATGTATATATATATGCATATATATACCCCTGGTGACAGCGACAAGATCAAGTGGAGCATGCAGGCCTTGCATACAATTGGCATGTGTCGGGGGTATGGGGGGAAGACTTCACTTTTATGGTGGCTTATCCAAAAAAAAAAATAAAAAAATAAATAAAAAACTAAAAGTCTGACTAATTTTCAACTCTGCTGCGAATATTATAAGGAATGCCTAGAACACCTGAGTGCCATCAGCTAAATGTCTGACTAAGCATTTTTGATGGCAGTTGTCCATAAATTTAATCTTAGTAGCAATTTAATAATTCCAAACAAAACAAGTGAGATATCTCTAGACGAAAGAGTGAGAAAGCTCGACTATGTGATACCCTATGAAAGAGAACTCAGCTGTCAAAGAAATGTATATTTATTTATTTACTTAACAATTTTGCAACTTATAATTACTTTGTCTAGCAATAGTCACAAGTGAGTTAAATAAAATTAAAATGTTAATTAAAGGGAAAATATAAATATATATAAGGATCAATGGACAAGCTCCGACTTGCCAATATATATAAAATATATGTATATGCCTCCTACATATATGTTAGAAATACGAATTAAGGTCGCTGATAAATCCACATAGATTAAATTAGAAATTCTACACACATTTCACTCGACAAATGATCTGGCTAAAATATGACTTACTTTTAACCAAAACTGATTTATTTATTTTTAGGCATGTTCAAGTTGATTTTCTTTTCTATATCTTTTCTTAGTTTGCAGTCCACTGCAATGTTTTCACGAAGTGTTGAACGTAATGAGAAATATATTTGCAGACTCTTTAAGTATATATCTAACTTCAATCACATAAAATGATTTTTTTAATATATTGGTCAGATTAAGAAAGTTATTTTTTGTAATTTTATTAAAGAATAGTTGAATGAGAGACGGAGCTTAAATTAAAGTGAATAAATACTCTTAGCTCTAAAATAATTTAATTTATACACAATTTCAATTTTCTAAATAAATAATATAAATATATTTGTGCATATTTAAGACATTTTAATTTTAATTTTTTTTTTTTTAAATTTCAGAGCTCTTAAAGAGTATTTATTTTTTAATATTTATTATTGTATGTGCCGAAATTGGTTCATTTTATAGCACACATAATGAGAAATAATACAAAAAATTGATCGATTGATCCGTGTGGTCTCGAGCCATATATGTATGACCATATCTATATATATACAAATATGTCTTATTTATTGCCTTGTGGCAAACATTTTCTGTAATCGGCACGTAAAAATCGCATGCAAATTGCACTTGCAAACGTCCGAAATGCAATCGAAGCGTTTCACGTTAAAATTTATTTTAAATTTATTAATGCGATTGACAAGATCGTTTGGCTGCACAACAACAACAACAACAACAAACACACACACAAACTTACACACAACACAATTTGTTTGGCAATTGAGCGCGAAAAAATCAAATAAATCAATTGAAGCGTTTTATTTTTCAGCTTTTTCCTTTCAAATTTGTCTAACGGCCAACGAAAATAATATTGAGAAATTGACGCACGCTTTGCGAATTGCCAATAAAATTGATAACAATAAATTTGTTCAATCAAAAAAACACAGTTGAGGTTGAAACAACGGAGGAGAAGCAACTAAAATGAGCCGTAAAGCAAAAGATACGTTGAATGTAAACAATTAAAAGAAATTTGCCCAAAGCACAAAAGAGAGCAAGACAGAGAGAGAGAGAGAGACAGAGAGAGAAGGGAAAAGAGCGAGAGAGACAGTAAAGAGCGTGCCAAAGAGAGAAAACATTCGCCAGCTAATTTATTTATAAATAAAAAATAAAAAAGCATAAATTGTCTTAAATGAATTTGTTGTGTGAGAATGAGAATGCGAATATTTTTATTTAGGAAAATTGAGGCAACAACAAAAAGAGAAAAATGTAGCACAGCAAACAGCTGAGCAGCAGAGTGGGAGAGAGAGAGAAAGAGAGAGAGAGGGAGGAATACATGAGACAAGTTAGAACAGCTGGCAAGTAAACAACATCTCAGCACTCATACGCAGTGTTGGTCTAGAATATCGCCCACACACAGACACACACACGCACACACACCTACACTAGCACAAACTCGTCTCGTCTTTTCTTGTTCGGCTTTTCCATTTCATTTAAAATGTAATTAATCATGCCACCAGCTCGTGAGAATTTTCTGTTTGTTGTCTGCCTGATTCTGATGGATATCAGTATGACATTTTTATACCCTGTATCGTCACGTTGCATGCAATAATTATATATATATATATAAAACGTAAAATCTTAAAAAATACTTTCTTAAGTTCAGCAAGAAGCAGTAATTTCTGAACTGTAAAAATTATTTATTTTTTATACGAAAGTTTTCCCTCCCTTTCCTATCAAATGTTATAAAATCATCATTTTATTCTGCTCTTCACATTCGATCTAAATATCATTGGAATCATTGACATCTTTACTTTCTTGTTCCTTTTGTTGTTCTTTATTGTTTTTGCGTGATATTTTTGATTTTTTGGTATTCGCTATTCGATGAGAGACTGACATTTGTGTGTCAGTCTTTGCGACTTTCACATATTTTTTTCCTTTTTTCTTTTTTTGTTTTTTATTCTGCTTATCGCGATCGATGAGTGACCGCAATTTAATGTTGGTATTTGTGCCAAAAAATGTTTTATGTGGGTGCAACAAGAAAACAACGCAACACAACACAGAGCACCACATCGCAGCACAGTGACACACAGTGGCACACAGTAGCCAGGCACGTTTTACATTGCGCCCACCGATCTTCTAGATACACTCTGAAAAAATCGACCTAAGAAATTAAAAGATTTTAAAATAGTACAAAACTTGCCCTAAATCGGCAATCCCCAAAAATACGGCGATTTTTTCATATTTTTCACACATATTTTTTATTGTTTATATAACAAATTTTGGCTAAAGTTCAAAAACAAATAAGGAAATTTATTGGGTCGATTCTTAAAACACAAATGTTTAATAATAGTACAAATATATATATAATATGCAAACCCAAGTTTTTAAAAAGTCTCAACTATAAATTTTAGAAATTTACAATCTGAAACATAAAATTAGTAACAATTGCAATTGATGGCGATTGATTTTCTGAGTGTACAAATACACATACGTACATACATATACATACATAATTACATACATGCATAAATAATGTCTGACAAGCGCATAAAAACATCAATGAGATCGTCAAGTTGTTGAATTTGTAGGTCTTTGCACAGCGACAACAACAACAAAAATAACAATAACAACAACAACAGCAAAGACAACGACAACATTGGAAAAGTGTTTTCCTATGCAAATGGCCAGCAATTAAAATGTTGTTCAATTGTTGTCATTGTCACAATTTTGTCAGCGTCTCCTCATTCGCAACCTGCTCAATTTGCCATTTGCATTTGGCTCTTTAAGTGGCTTTCTTGTCTATCTATCCACACAAACTGATAGATATAATTACACTCAGAAAAAAATGATCTTGAAATTTAGAAAATTGAATTTTAGAAAGTTTATTTTTTTTTTAGAAAGATTTCATTTGAGAATTATTTATTTTGCAAGTGTCTTTCTCGTCTATTTATATATCCTTCTATTTATCTGTATATCTATATATCTGTATACATTTTAGTATTATCTTTCTAAGTTCTTAGCTCTAAGTGGGCTTCTATCTTTTTCTATCTATCTATCCACGTAACTGAGACATATTTACACTCAAAAATAAAAGTGTTCTTCAGAAGGTATTATAAAAATAAAGTTTTTTCACTTTTGCGCAATTTTCTTCAGTTCGGCTTGATTTTGTCCAAGTGTATAGCTAATGTATAACTTGTGGTATTTCTGCACTCTTTGAAGATATCAAGCTATTTGTTTTTATACATTGGGGTCCAAAGTATTTTCGGGGTTTTTCTTTTTTCTTTTCATGCACCTTTATCTTGATGGTTTTTGCAGGCTTTGCGTAATTCCCGTTATCAAACACTTGAGTAAACTTTACTCAAATGCGATACAGAAAAATTTATTTTTAGTATTTATTCTGCTACTTTGTTTAGGAAAGTCAATAAGTTTGACTTGGGCGTCATTTGTAAGTTGAATAGCATTAAAGGAATTACGGAAAAAGTTACAAAATTATTAAAAGTTTTAAATAAAACAAGAATTACGCAGTCAAAATGTGCACTTGAAACAAGTGTATATTTTTTATATTAAGTTGTATTTTTTTGTTTTATTTGCTTTTTTTCTTTTTTAGTACAGCTAAATATAAATATACTACTTAAATATTCATTTTTTCTCTATTCTTAAATGTTAAATATTTCAATATGATTCAGAAATCATATTAATAAGTTCCAACTTCTTGTCTCTCAGTGTACAAAGTTCAACTCGAGCTTCTATTACGCAGGCTAAGTAACACCTGAATAAAGTTTGTTTAGTTTTGTCAAATGCCAAATTCGAAATGCGGTAACTAAAGGCAAACGATTTGCTGCCAATTGAAGTCAGTTCTTAACTGTAAAGCCGCAAAATGAGAAGTGCCAAAATTCTGATCTTGTTGGTCGCCATTTTCTATTCCCAATTGGGAGCTGTTGAGGCCGTTACTTGTGATTTGGCCCCATTGGAACCTAACTGCATAAACTGCCTTCTCACTCCCACCCACGTCGAGTGCATAACAACATCAACAACAACAACACCTGCACCTGAAACAACAACTCAAAAAATGCGCAGACGTCGTGGAGCTCAAAAATTAATTACCAACTTTTTTCAGCGTATTAAAAAACGTCTGCAAGAAATGATAAGTAAATTGAATGTGTCCTAAGTCGCGCAAAAAAAATAAATCAAGCTACAAATCTAATTATATGTATTTTTTTAATTGTATTTAATTTTTTAATTGAATTTTGAATTTTATCAATTCTAAATCATATTTCTTAATAGTTAAGTACTTTTTTATATTTAAATTAAAATTTTTAATTTCAGAAATTACTTTCTTACATTTCTTTTTAATTGAGTACTAATCTAATCAACTTTCACAACACTAACAAAGTGCAACTCTATAAATAAAGAGAGTGAGTGCGAAAGAGACAGAGATGCATGGCTCAATTCCAATAAAATTTTACCTATTAGCTGCAGCAAGGGAAAAATGTGTTAAGCAAGCGCCAAATTCCAGCAGCCCAAAAGCAACAGAAAGAAATACAAAAATACAAAACAAATAACAACATTGTTCACAGTGTGATGGCGAATGTGTACGTTAAAAAGAGAGAGGAGAAAAGAGAGAGAGGGAGATAAATCGCGATTGGAATATTAATTAAAGTTTGCGCTTAGTTTGATTTCCAAGACAACAAGTGTTTTTGCGTTGTAAAAACAAGCGAACGACGCTCCAAAAACAAATAATAAAAAAAATACAAAAATTCCAAATACGAAATTAAACGCATTCCAGCCGAGAAGAGCACACTGGAACTCACTGGAAGGCATGCAAAGCGCGTAGCGAAAAGCGAGAAAAGATCAGCAACAAGATTAAAAGCGCCGAAGGAGTAAATATGCAAGTTTGTTTGCATGTGTGTGTGTGTGTAAGGGAGCAGTAAATACAGTTGCGGTCAAAACAATAGTAGCGCTGCTTCATGTAATGTAAATAGTCAATATGTTCATAGATCATTTCATAATATATATTATTTCTATTTCGAAAAAATACAATTCTAACGTCGAAATGCAGACACAAAATATACTAGAGTCCCTTCGATTTCTTGGACAATTTATATTTTCCATATATCCCATATTTTTTAATTGACCTATCTTAACAAAGTTTAGACGAAATATATTAATAATATATTTTGACCGGCTTCATTTTTGATTTATTAAAGGAATTTAAGTTTTGTTATCTATAATTTAATAATATAATAGCTATACGACACCTTACCTACTATTATATTAGTATTATTTTGAATGACTCATTATTATTTATTTTAATTTAACAATTTAATAATTAGAAATCTTCACTACCATTATTTTTTAAGGACTCCCATCATTTAATGTTTCAATATCTTCAGTTTTGATTGCTTTTATTTAATCAATATTTTCATAATTTTTAAACTCTATTTTAATTATTTTTTAATCCAAAACACAACTATTATATTGACCGCAAGTGTATGTGTGTGTGTGTGTGTGTGTGTGAGAGGGAAGCATTACATAAATGGCTGCACACAACACACACAGAAGAGCGCCCTCTTTTGCATTTCAGACACGCTTCTTGCATTTTTCGCCTTGATCGCTGATCGACAGTTTGACATTTTATGTCGTCGCCAACTGTCAAAGGATGGCGGTTATTTTTTTCTTTTCTTATGTTTGTTTTTATTTTTATAAATATTATTGTTGTTGTTATTGTGCATATTTGTTTACAGAATTTTAGTACTTACTGTTGAAACGCTAGTTGCCAATGTCAACGATAGATGGCGCAGCAGCTGTTAACGTACATATGTATGTGTTGTGTGTGTGTTGCAAAGATGTGAAAAAAAATTGGTAGCACGAAGTGTTTTTATTCGACATTTTTCAAAAAAGAAAACAAACAAAAAAATATTGAGAAACGCGCTCGTCGCTTGCGGGACCGCCAAACGGTTCCACGGCAAAACGAAAATTAAATAGTCGCTCGATTGACGATGCCCCAAAGCCCCCAACACAAAACACAAACACAAAAAGCAAAAAAAAATAATAAAAATATAAAAGCAGAGCAAAGGCAACAAAAAAAGTTTGGCGCGCTTTGTATTTTCGTTGTTTGTTTCTCTTCTTCTTCGCTTGAAGAGCGAAAGAGAAGCACGCGGCGCACAAGAGAATCGTGCGTTTTGTTTTGCTATTACTGTTGCTGTTGTGCAGTGGAAATTGGAAGCATTGCCAAACGCATTTAAAACGTTGGAATAGTTGGAAAATCATGATTTGCTGCAAATAGTTAAAAAAAATACAGATTTATTACAAACAAAATTATTATGATTATTAAATGCAATAAAATAATAAATTACACATTTGTTTCTTTTGCCTACAATTAGTTTTTTCTATTATCTTCTGAAATATGCTAAGGCTTCCATGTCAATGGAAAGAGATCGGACTTAAATCGTATGAAGGAGAATAGACTTATTGAAAGGACTTTTTCAAATATATGTATAGATACAAAATTTGCTTAACATAAATATTGTCAAATTTTATTAAAGAGTAATTATAATTTTAATCACAATTTTTCATGATTTTTCATTCATTGTCATAATATAAAAATAATAAAAACAACAATAATAATAATGACAATTATATTAATAATTATCATAATAATAATAATACTGATAATAGTTATGAGTATAGTATATAATATAAAATTGGCTAACTATTTAAATATTTAAAAAAATTTAACTGACAAGTTTGACGTCTACATTGCATTAATCAACACTGTACTTGCTAATCACACATTTGCAATACTGAGAAATATTGTGCTTGTCACAGTTACTTTACTTTTAATATCCATTCACAATAATCCTGATATGGTGCACGGTAACTATAAAATACTGTAAATAAATATTGAATTTATGGTATTTTTATTATAAGATGGAATTCAAGTTAGGAGCTAACTAAATTTTAAATGAATCCAAAATTAAATTAAATTTCAACTTGCCTAATAAAAAAGTGAGTTTATTTTATAGTAAATATATTCTAGTGACAAGCTTCGCACGCTGTTATTTAACAGTCAAGAGAAATGTTGAGCGCTTGATGTAGTGTGTGTGTACATATCTCGCACGTACACACACGCAATACGCCCAGAAGGCGCAGCAACAGCTGACAAGAAACAGAAAATGAAAAAAGAGAAAAAGCGAATGATTTTTGTTACGGAATTTCTTTGACAACGTATGGAAAACAATTTGCTGCATTAAAAAAAAAAACCGAAAAACGGCCGGTCTACGTTTAAAATAATGACAACTGTGTAAAGTTGAAAGTAGCAAGAAGGTAATTATTTAATGGCCGGTGCGAGTGCTGTTTGCTGTTAAATTAAAAACAAATTAAATTATAAATCAAATGAGAAGTGAGAATTTTTGGGCGTGATGTAATCGTGAGTGCCACGCCAGCGCCATCTATTGCCTAAACACGTCACCCATTGTATATAAATTTCTGTTTGCAAAATAAAGCTTTAACAGCCGGCTTGCGATTTGTTTATTATTTTGAACTTGAGGTTATGTGCAACAACAGTCTGGAATATAAATAAAACAGAGACTTACTGTTTTAGGGTAAAAATATTTCGGTCATTTTAACATTTGACAAGTGCGAACGTTGTGCGCGCTGCACGTGCGCGAGAGCGGGATGGATAGTGTGTGTGCTCGCTGGAAAGGTGCGCAGCGTTGCCAGATCAATTTAAACGGCAAAATAGTTGAAAAATAAAATTAGTTAAAAGTGATTTGTTTGATGGAAGGAACAGCCAAATGTGTGTTTAATAATTTTTGGTGAATAAATTTTGAATTTACACTCTTAGGAATGGTTTTTTGAGTGCGAAATGTAAATATTTGTTGTTGTTGATTATTGTGTCGGCTATCTGGCAACGCTTCGGTCTCGTTTCTCTCTCAAACTCTTCCTCTCCCGCTGACAATTTTAAGCACATGTGCCTTGCAAGCCAATTGTTGCACAGCGTTAATTATTCATATTATTATTATTATTATTATTGTTAGTATTTCCAATAATTGCAATAACAACACTTCCAGGACAGTGTTGAGTTATGAACAATCCGGACTATGGCGGCATCCAGTGGATACAGCAGGAAAGCAGCGCCGTCGTCGACGACAGCGAAACAGAGATGACAGCAGCCTATTTGGTCAACGCTGCCGCCAATGGAAGCATTTCCAACGATGACGAGCTCGACCATATAGCAGCCGAGAATCTCATCTTTATGGCACGCGACCGCCAACTGAGCGAAATCATCGCCGCAAATGAGGCAAATGGCGGCAGCACCACAGTGCTAATCGCGGAGAGAGACGAAAATAACGGAGTGGAATACGCCGAGTCCTTTGACGATGATGCCCAAGTCGTCACCGAGGAGATCATCACGGATGATTGGGTCCAGCATCAGGGCGCAGAGCGGTGAGTGCTGAAGTGCGAGTGAGGGGAAATTAATAAAGAAATAAATTTAAACTTAAATTTAATCAGTCGAGTAGTGACTGATAAAAAAACAGATAAGACTTAAATTAAATATATATATATGTATATATATACAAAGTGATGAAACTTACTGGCTTTAAACTTTAAAAAATTGTATTTAAAATACATTTAAATTGGATGTTTTATTTTGCAGTGTGGAAATTGCAGCAGAGCAAATCGCTGGCAACGGCAGCTCCCAGGAGCTGTTGGACATGCAACAGAATGAATATATGGCGATGCGTCCATATCCCTGTGACTTTTGCAGTCGACGCTTTCGCAAGAAGGCCAGCCTCAACAATCATATGCTGGCGCATCAGAATGATCGTCCCCATCTCTGCAAACTGTGCGGGGCGCGTTTCTCGCGACGTGCGGAGCTCATCAGTCACTTCAAGGCTCATGCGGAGGCCCAGGTGGCCGCCGATGAAGAGGCAGCTGCGGCAGCCATTAAATTTGAGCCACAACAGCAGCTGCAACCGCTGCAACAGCAGCAGCAGCGACAAATTGATGATCATTTCTATGAGCAGGAATGGCCGCTGGTCGAGGAGCAGCTGTCGCAGATCGAGGAGCAGCAGCAGCAGCAGCTGGAGCAGCTTCAGCAGCGGTTGCAACATTCGGTTGTACCACCAACCGCTGCTCGTGGACGTATCAGTCGATTGAAACTCAAGGAGGAGAGCTCCCAATATATTGTGATTGCCTCCGATAAACCGGAGGCGGAGTTGCCTCAATACATGCATTGCGAGGCGAATGGCGATCAATCACTTGCCACCAACAACAGCCAAGTCCAATCAACATCATCCAATGATGTTGCAACTGCTGCTGCTACTGACGGGGCAGAGGGACAGGCAACGCTGCGCTTTCCCGTGCTCGACGAGAGCAAACCGTTCGTCTGTCAGCAGTGCGGATTGGCCTTTGCCCGCGAGAAGGCGCTCGTCTCCCACATCAAGGTAGGCGATTGTTGGAATCCCAATTAAAGTTATTTAAGCTACACTGTCCAAAAAAAATCGAACTTCAAACTAGGTCTTTTTTGAAATAGTTGACAGTTGCTAAATTTGAGAAAAGATTTGTTTTAAATGGGGATTTGCATTTATACTTTTTTGTAAATTTGAGAAAAATCAACTAACTAAATCTGATCTTAATTTATGGCTAACTTTAATATTATTGAAATGCTTCGCAGAATCATCGCGTGGATTCGCCTTTTGAATGCAATCAGTGCCAGGAGATGTTCTGGGACAATTACAGTCTGCAGGAGCATCAGAAGACGCATCAGTTCGAGGAGAGCAATTCGGAATATGATCCCGCATCGGCGGGCGAGGAGGAAACGGCGAGTGAATCGGAAGCGGAACAGCTTTACGGTAATTTCTACTGCGGCGAATGCGGTATCTCCTTTCACCGGCAGGATTTGTTGCGGCGCCACAGCAAACAGCAGCACAGCAAGCAGCTGGCTGCAACAACAGCTGGTGGCAACAACAACAACAGTGTGGCAACTGCAACAGCAACGGATGCAATGGGTGCTGCAGATGCAACTGCAACTGATGCCGATGCTGATGATTCCAAAGATGCGACACATTGTTGCCACACGTGCGGCAAATCATTTCCCAGCGTACTCAAACTCCTCGCCCATGCCGAAATCCACAAACGCTTCCCGCCATTCAAGTGAGTGTCTGCCTATCGATCAGTCATCAGCCCTCAAGTGGGTGTCTGTCAATCGATGTAGTCCCTAAAGATAAACTTGGAAGATTTGATTAATTAGTCATTAGCTTTTACGCCCCCAACTGATTGTTGTTAACCATTTATCAGTTTATATTAATTTTATTGATATTATTATTGTTATTTTGCTTGCTTATGGAATGAGAGAATGCCTTATTTTTCTGAGTGTAAGCGTCAGCGTTGGCTGCCCTAATCGGTATTCATTTAGCACAAAAATATTATTTTAATTTTTTATTTTCACCTGCTGACTAATTGTTGCCACTTGCAGATGTGTGCTGTGCGGAGTCAGCTTCTACGAGGAGCAGGCGATAAAGCGGCACCTGAACACGCGGCATCCGCACGAGCTGAAGCCCAATTCGTGTGTGTTGTGTGGCAAGGAGTGTCGCGATCGGAAGGCGCTGATCAAACATGCGTGGGATCATTCGCGAGAGAAGTGCCACTCGTGCTCCAAGTGTGGCAAGAATTTCCACAACAAGGCGCGCCTGAAGCGACACATGGCATCGCATCGCGACAAGTCCGTCGTGTGCGAAGTGTGCCACGAGGAGTTCCCCGATGGACGCACTTTGTCCAATCATCGGCATTCCCACAGCACAACGTCGCCGGGCAAACTCTTTCCCTGCCACGAGTGTGGCAAGACTTTTGGGTCACGCAGCTCGCAACAGATTCATGTGCGCATCCACACGGGTGAAAGGCCCTACGGTTGTCGCTACTGCTGGAAGGCCTTCGCCGACGGCGGCACTCTCCGCAAACACGAACGCATCCATACGGGCGAGAAGCCCTATGCATGCTCCGTCTGCCCGCGTGCCTTCAATCAGCGTGTCGTCTTGCGGGAACACATCCGGTCGCATCATTCCGGTCTGGATGCGGCACGTGGCACGTATCATTGCACGGTCTGCTCGGCGGATTTGAGCTCATCGAATGACCTCATCCAGCATCTCATCCAGCACAGCGATACGAACACAGCCAAACAGCGACAGCCAATTGTGAGTAGATCTTTATTTAATGTAACTTAAGTGCTTGAGCTATGCCGTAAATCTGAATCGCCTCCTTTTTTGTTGCAGACTGGTCCACGTAAATACAAACGTCGCCGGAAACTGCAGCCGCATGAGATTGCGCACATGCGCGCCGAGCACAAGGCTGGCGGCGGGGATGGCGAGGCTGGCGAGGAGGAGGATTATGCCAGCGACTTGGACTACTGCCATCTGGATGTGGAGAATGTGGATGAACTGCTGCAGGAGGCAACCGCAGAGCCACCATCACCCACCAAGAAAGCGAAACGCAAACGCAAAGCGCCAATTAAAACCGGTGATGAGCAAAGATTGTGGGATGAGAAATTCCCGCAGCAGGCGAGCAATGGGAATAGCGATGAGGCCTACAAGAGTTTCTTCCAAATGGACTCAATGGTCGTGGTCAATGATCAAACGTTGCAGCCCGTTGATGCTGGTGTTGCCTCGACCAAGTTGCACCAGGCGGAGATTAAGGAGCAAACGCTGAAGACAGGCAATCGCAGTAGCAAAAGAAGGGCAGGTAAAGCTGGGGGAGGAGGAACAGGCGCAGCAAGAGGAGGAGGAGCTGCTGCTACTGCTGCTCCACGTCCCCGGATGATACATACGGCCAAGTCGCAGCAGACAACGGCAAGGAAATCCCGCACAAGGAGTTATGTCACACGCACCAGCACCAATGAGCAGCAGCAGGGGGGAGGAGCAAGTGGGGGAAGCCTCATCAAATCCCGGATTGTGGATGACTACGAGATCATCTCCCCGGCCACACAGCCACCCAATCAGATCAGCTCCAGTCCGCTGCACATCAAACAGGAGCAGGAACATCAACTGCATCATCATCATCATCATCAGCATCAGCATCATCAGCAGCAGCAGCAGAGAGTCCAACTGCTCTTCGATGACAGCCATCTGCTCATCGATGCGGGCCTGTTGCGTGAGAAGACCTACGAGAAATATAATCCCAGCATTGTCCAAGATCTCGAAGAGATTTTGCGTAGTCCCCCGAAGCATGAGCGGAACGATCGACGGCTGCGCTTCACAAGCGAATCGTCGACGACGCCACAATTTCTGCCCGGCGAGGAGGAGGAACAGCATCTCATCAAGATCGAGCCCACGTCGCCGGATCTCCGCGAAATGGTCGAGACCCAGCAGCCAGCGGCACTGCCCACATCTTCCTCCGCCTGCTCAACGGCAGCACGCACTTCCCGCCACCTGCGACAACTGACTGCCAATGGTTCCAGTTCCATTTCCACTGCCACATCCAGCTCCAGTGGCCCTCCAAGTACGCGAGCCGCTTCCAAGCGCATTGCCAGCAAACAGCTTTCCAAGAAATCCACTTCCAACAGCAACAAAGGCAACGCATCATCGTCTTATCTCAGCTATGGCGTCGACTCCTATAATGTGGGCGTGGCAACCAGTGCCAATAGCTCCTCGGATGTCAGTTCCGGTTTCTTCTCCATTTCCGAGGTTGTCTCGGCGGCGGATGCAGCCGATGCAGCTGCGAAGGCGGCGGCGGCAGCAGCCAGCAAAACGGAGCGAAGAACGCGCTGCTTTGAGTGCGAAATGTGCTCGTCCTATTTCCCAGATCGCGCCCAGCTGCTGGAACACATGCACATACACATCTAAATGTGCAGACTGGAAAGTGGAAAGTGGAAAGCGCGCTCCCACACCTAGAATTGAACTGGAAAGTGAAAAGGGAGATATTATTGGAAGTGCTTTCAAATCTGTGCGAGAAACGTGCGCTTCCAATTTTCCAGATAACGCAAATGCAAAGTGGAAAGGGATTTGTTATTGGAACGTGCTCTTCCAATTTCCCAGATCGCACATGTAGGAGAGCAGTGGAAGCTTCTGGAACTGGAAAGGGTTATTTGTTATTGGAAGTGCTTTTGCATATACACATCTAGTAAGATCAGTGAAAAGTGGGGAATAGTTATTTGAAATGGAGCGAGATGAACTTCCAGCTGCTGGTACATATACATATGGATTTCTAGTAGAGCTTTTGAGTGGGCTTTCTTATTGGAAGTGCTTTTGCTATTAGTGTGAGCTGTGTGCTTCCAATTTTCCAGGTACATCTAGCAGAGCAGTGGAAAGTGGGAATTTATTATTGGAACTGTTCACAAAGCAGTTCCCATAACAAATACCTTTTCCTACTATAAACTATGCTATAAAAACAACAAAAAAACAGTTATAAAAACTAATTGTATAAGTTTTGGCTTAAGTTGCTCGCCGTTTGGGGTAAACGTATTTTTTGAAATATTTACCTAAAACGAATTTCAATTACAAATTGAAGTAAGTGTTGCGGGACAAGTAAAACATATATATATATATATATGTTTATATATATATGTATTGGTATATCGATAAATATCTATATGGTATATACACCTAATACATATGCTAATATAGGAATAACATCGAAAGATCGTTGATTAATGCGTTATTTAAATTGAATATATATATATAAAGAGAGACAGAGGAAGAGAGAGAGGGGGAGAGCTTAGTTGTAAGGCTTTTTAAATTTGTACCTCAATTATGTTTTTCTTTTTGAAGAATTTGATATGCTGAACTAAATAAATTGATAATGATTTTCTTTTTCATTAAAATGCGAACTTGATTGTCGTTCTTTGGACCGCTGCTGGAAGCGCAGTGGGAAGGGATTTTTTATTGGAAGTGCTTTGTGACTCCATACTAAAAATAAATGATAAAAAATACAAGTGAATTTGATATGCGTTGACCTAAATGAACTAAAAATATACATTTCTTATTTCATTAAATATTCTTTTGCGCTTCCAAAATTTCCAGCTGATGGTGATGCGCTTCCACATTTTCCAGATTGCGCGCGGCTGGTGGAACACTGCTAGCAGAACAGTGGAGAGTGGAAAGGACTTTGTTACTGGAAGTACTTTTTACTCCATTCTAAAATTATATTAAAAATAAATGATGAAAAGTGGCAAGTGTTTTGTTGTTGCAACTAATTTTGACTCCATACTAAAAATTAATGATAAAAAAAATATTTTTGATATGCGGCACTATAAATAACTATTATCAGACAAGAAACGATCTTGAAATGATCTACGGCAAATAATTGCAATCGTCATCGTTATCGTTAGTTGTTGCCATCATCTGACAGTTGTCACTGTTTGTTTTCAATTATATCAGCAACAGCTTTGCTTGTGAGTCATTTATAAATGCATACATAAGGGAAATACATATATATGTAAATGTATAGAGATATACACGCTCTCAGTGCGAACAAAGCTAAAAATATAATTGTGTTCAGTTTCTTTGTCTTTGTCGCACACAATGCGATCACAATGGGAAGCCAGACGATATTTCAAGCTTCGAGTTCCACTGGCTCAGTCAACGCCGAGTGGCCCAAGCAAAGCGTTGTTAAAATTCGTATTTTCCGTCTCGCTCGCACTGCGCTGGTGAAATCAGTTTTGTTTGTTTGTTTTTTGTTAATTTGAGGTGAATTTGATTAGAATATTATTATGGCGGAACAGAGCGAAGTTATTTGCGGCGGCATTTCGCAGCTGACCGGCGACGCTTTCCAGCAGGCCTTGCAACTGTTGGAAACAACACTGGAAACTTTGGCCACTGGCGATGGACCCAGTTTTCGGTGAGTTTTTAATTTGATATTTAATTAGTAATTAAAAAATAAACCAATAAGTGTTGTACGCATTTGTTTTAAATTAATATAATAATAAAAATAAACCCAGTTTTCAGTGAGTTTTGTTTTCATTTGATTTATAAATTTGATTTTTTATATAGTAATAAAAATAATATTTAATAAAAATATAAATTTTTTTTGTTCACAGTGTTGTTAAAGTCCAATCGGCTACTGCGCAGGTGGTGGCTGGTCAACTCTATCGCTACAAGGTGCAATTGTCGCAGGGACAAGCAGTCAAGGATAGTTCTGTGAAGATCTGGTCCCGGCCCTGGCTGAAGGAGAATGGCATTAGCATTACAATCCAATGCGAGGGCGATAACAATGTGATTGAAAAAACATTCTAAAAAACAAAATAATCCACTCTCTGCGTGCTGAGAGCTCATTAGCTTTTAATAACTTTATGTTTATAGCTTGCACAATGTTGGTTAACTAATATTAAAGCGTTTAACTACACTCAAGAAAACTCGATCTGCATTTTTGAAATTAATTTAAATATTTAATTCGGATTTTATTAGATAATTAGCTTAAATAAATTTAAAACAGCTTTTTCATTTATAATTTTTAAAAATTGTTTATTGTTTGGCGACCTCTTTATAAATTTAAATATGTTTTTTTTAAATTATATTTCTTCTTTTAGAAATGCATTTCTTAATAAAAAAAAACTCCACATTTTTGGAAGCCTTTTTTTTTTTAGAAATGTGTACAATTTTATTTAGAAATTATTTCTAAGAACAACAAAATCTTTTTAGTTTTCAGGTCGATTTTTTTCCGAGTGTACTCACGTCAATAAATAGTCACATCTGTTTGCCAGTCAAATCAGTTTAAGCAAAATAATGCACTGTGTTCGGCTATTGTGTCTCTTGGCTCTGATTGCACCAAGTTGTGTGGCATTTATTCCAACAGATAGTTACCCCATAATGAAATTAGAGGAGCTGACTGGCGCGGAGGAGACAACAGCCCTCTTTTGGCTGCAAAACTTGCTAAATTGGCCAACAATTGAGCTTTTGCTATCAACTATAAGTAAAGATTGTTAACTCACTTTTTGCATATTTTTTAATAGATAGTTTGGTCAACTTTAGAGTCGTTAACATCTCAATGGTAATGGCCCAAATGGTGTTGGCCAAGAAAATGAGTTATCAGCTGGAATTGACTGAATACGATGTCAGCAATGGTAGTGCAATGCGAGAATTTGGCATCAGGCTTGGCTCAGTTCCGGTGGCATCGATCTTCAATTGCACTGCGAGAATGAAGATGCTAAAATCGAGATCATTTTTTAATATAAAATAAATAAATAATATAAATTATAAATGTCATATATTATTAGGGCCCATCAATATAAAATAAATGTCTTTTCCTCTATCCCAACATTTTACAATCTTTGGTCTGTTTGGGCTTTTCCTGGGTTTTCCCAATACTTGTAATAAATTGAATACTCCCAAAATTTAGTAATGTAAAATTGTATATAATATATATAATAAATATGTCATGCTTTTACTGAGAATCTTAATTTTATTTTTTAATTTAAAATGTAATTTAATTACTCCTTTTTAATTTTTATCATTTAATGTGTAATTTTAATATTTAAAAAAACTTTTTCAAAGTTGTAAACTGCTTTTAGGCCACATTAACTAATAATGAATAATGAAAATATCATTTATATAAAGTCTGTATTTTTCAATTCGTATTTAACTTAAATTGATCATTTTCAATTTGATTTCATCTAATTTGTCACCTCAATTTTAATTTAAAATATTTTTATTATACGAAAAAACTTTTAAGTTAAATAAACAAATATGATTTGAGCCCATGCATGTTCAAAATGCATTACAGATTATTATATATATATCTATATCTTTATCTATATCTCTCATGGCATTGTTTTTTTTTTGTTTTATTTAAACTAGCAGCGACCAACAAATGAATTTTTTAATATTTAATAATTTGGCATTGTTTTTGTTACTGCTGCTGGGCTGCATTTCAGATATGGCTGGAAATACAAATCTGGCCCTGGAAGACGAGGAAGAGTTGAGCGGGGATAGACGACTGGAAGCGATACGATTTTTTGATGAATGCTTTGCTCGGGCTTACGACACAAATGCTGCTATCTCGACGCAAGCTGCTCTCTCTGGGCTAATATGATTAATATTATAAAAATGCACTTTTATTTGACTTATCTCAAGTAAAGTGATTTCCGCAAGAGTTGCCTTCGTTTCTGGTGGTTTATTTGTTTACAATGGAAAATTACTGGATGGAATTGTAATTCGTCAATGCGTTATCAGAATTTGGGAAAGTTTGTACACAAACATTGAAATCAGTTGGCAAGACGACGGCGACGACGCCGACGACGATTCTGCCCAAATCAACATCACTTTTTGAACACAATGCTAACAAACACAAATACAAATACACACGCATACATACAGTTGTGAAAAAAGTAATGGCACCACTACGACATTTTTCAAATGTATGAAAAAACAAAGCATTAATTATGCAACTTTTGCAAATTTTTATTTTTATTATATTGCTTAATAATAATTAATAAAAATTAAAGTTAGTCCAGCTCCTGGAATTTCTATTTAATATATAATATATATATTTATGTGTATATATATAATATAATATAATTTTCAAAATTAGAATTTGTCATGTTATTTTATTTCGTACATTTTCCACACAAATTTTTATTTGAAATAAATTTTAACATGCTGGAAACAGTGAAAATTTTTTTTTTTTTAACCTGTATTTTTTTAAGAGTTTTCTTTCACCTTTGAAAACATTTCTCTTTCTGAGAGTGGTGCAACGATTTTTAACGCAACTGTAGAAATCAGTTGCCACAGCCAACAACACATTTGAAATCAAACAAAATGCTAACAAATGCAGCTACAAATAAATATATATATATAAAGTATATATATATATATACTTTACTATCAGCTTCGTTCTTCGAGCAGCTGGCAGGGCTATAAAAGAGCTCGCACATCGCAAGAGAATTTAGTTGTGTGTCAGCGTTTGACTAAACGAGAATTCTACGAAATGAATAAATTCTTCTATTTGACACTGTTCGCATTGGTTTGCTTGGCGGCAGCTGGAGATCATCATGTTGTTGGCGGTCATCGGGAGCTGAGCGGCGAGGAACTGGAGCAGGCCATTGCGAGCCTTGACGCAACGCTGGCCAAATTGGCCACCGGTGATGGACCCAGCTACAAGTAAGTCTTCATAAATTTGAATTTCTAATTTGTGCAATTAGTAACAATATTTATTTTTCTGTAGAGCTAACAAAGTGACGAAGGTGACACGGCAAGTTGTGGCTGGTACTCTTGATAAGTACACCGTTGAGCTCTCGAATGATGATGTCGTCAAACAGTGCGAGGCGGACGTCTGGACGCGGCCGTGGCTCGAGACGAACGGCACCAATGTGCAGATTACCTGCGAGGGCGACGATACCAAGGTGGACTCCACCTGGTAATCACCATTTGTGAACAATTTCTCAAACTATCGTTGAAATGAAGATTACCCGTTTTGCAATAAAATAACTAAGCTCTCTAAGTGGATATACAAGTTTTGTTATTACATTGTTTCTGCAAACATATAAATATTAATTCTATTGCTCTCTCAATGATTGTTGTTGACTTAACTTATAAATACAGTTTTTAGCTGTTAACCTAATTTGTTGACGTCAGCCAGCTGAGCACAGCTGTTAAGCTCATTTTCAATTTAACTGCTAGATAAATAATTGATTTTACCTCAAAGCCGGTTATAAGAATAGAAATTGAATAGGATTAGAATCGAACTCAAAATCAGAACCTGAGTATAACTTTTTTTTTATTTTTAAGCCCAAGTACATTAACTATTATTATTTAATCGAATTGAACTCAAAACATCATAATTTAAAATTATAAAAGTCGATTTTATTACTTAGCTGTCTTTGTTCAACTTGTGCTGAAAACTTTTTATTTATAAATATGCATAAAATGACTAGATTAGAAATGGTTAAAAAAATAAATAAATAAATAAATAAATAAAAATTAAAATTAAAGCAAAAAATAAATAAATAAAAATAAAAATTAAATAAAAAAAGTAATTAAATAAATATAAGTAAAAATTGAAGTCTCTATTTAAAGGTAATCGAATGCCTTAAAGAAAGTTTGGAAAAGTACAGGAATCTCTACTGGAAAATCGACGGCAATTTTAAATCAGTTTTGGAAAGATCCATTCGAGAGTGGCTATAATTTTGTTAAAGTTCGTTTAACTTCTCAATATAGTTCAGCTATACAAATGATTTTTATACATTTTGCAGATTTTCGTTTGCCACTGATGCTAATGCCAATTTCTACTTTAATTTGTGAATGAGCTGTCAATTATTAATATTATTATTAGATAGAAAAAATAATATCAATAAACAAATTTAATAATATGTAACTTAAAAGTTGTTTGTGGTGAGCCCGCTGGATGTTGAATGCGTAAATCATTTTTTTATCCGTGATTTATTATATTATTATTTAGAGACTTCAAATTTGGAAAACAGGTTCTAAAACCCACCTTAAAAACGGATCGATCGTTGATTTGGGTGCGATATAGTATATCAGAGGGTAAACATGAATTTGGCTTCTGATGCGGATCTCGATTCTGAATTGTAGTCGCTGAGCATGCGCTTCCGATTCCATTTCCGGTTTGCTAATCTGATTTAAATGTAAATAAATATCAAGAAACCACAAAAAGATATTAAAAGTTCAGATAAAGCGAGTTGAGCTCAGATAAGTTTGACATAATTCGTCACGTCGATAATATCATTAGATATTTATGTATATATCCAATATTATTGGAAGAACTTCCCTCAATCATTAACAATCTTAATTAAAGCTTTTTTTTATTCCCTAAACAGTCTTGTTTCCGTTTATTGTGTATTTTTTTAGTAGCAACTAAATGTAAATTTATGCTAAAGTTTTTTTGCTGGGTAAGTAGCTATAATTTGCATATTTGAATACCCTGCATTTTTTAAAAACGGGTATAAGGGGTATAACGATCTAACGTCAAAGTCACTCGTCTACAGCATGCATACTTGTGTATTTCAATACTCTGATCACTAAGGTATTATGGTATATTGGCAGTCCGTCTGTATGATACCCTTAGAGACAGGTACTGGGATGGTATTTCTTGGCTACAGCCACCCTGTTTCTGGTATTAATTGTGGTATCAAAGTATGCCGACTGCAACGTTTACTCTCTTGTTTACTCTTATTTTCAACAACGTTTTAAGCAACTCAAAGCTAAACCGGTTCTTATCACAAAATGTTTCCTATTTCTTGAATTAATTTTCGGGATAAGAAATTCTTAGAAAATATAATTTGCATTTTTTGTGATCGTATATATATATATATATGTATACATATTTAAATAAGTGGATGTACTTTAAATCGTTTTGTTATTCTTAATATATATAGAAATAGAAAATAATTATTTGATTTGCCTGCACTTAAAATACCAATATACCAGTAAAATGTATATACCCACTGCAAGGGTATGTATATGTGAATGTATTTGAATCCACTTGATGTGAACGTATTAGTAACAAAGGCCTCTCATCGAGCCCAGCTCGGAAAAACGCTGTCAGAGAAACACTTTTGGATTGCGACAAACATAAAAGGGCAATTACAGCGCCAGATTGTTCAGTTGATGGATAAGTTTTGAGCAAAAAAGATGGGCAATAAATTCCATTATTTGACAGTGTTCGCACTTGCTTGCACTGTGGTGTTGGTGGCCAGTGAAGAGGAGCCTGTCAAAATTACACCTGGAGGCCACAGAGAATTGAAAGGCGTTGAATTAGAGCAGGCTATTGATAATTTACACACAACTCTCTATGAAATGGCAATCAGCGATGGACCCAATTTCAGGTTAGATTTAAACCAAGTTTCACTTGACTAAATATAAATTATATTATACATGATATAGGGCATCCAAAGTGACAAAGGTGACAACTCAGGTGGTTGCCGGCAACCTTGTCACCTACGTTGCTGAACTGACCAAGGAGAACACGGAGACCATCAATCAACAGTGCGTTATTAAGATCTGGTCCCAGCCATGGCTCAAAGAGAACGCCACCAACATCCAAATCACCTGCGAGGGCGATGATGCCCAATTGGATCGCACCTGGTGAAGTAGTATATAGTGTATCGATCCATAAATCGCAAATAGTATAATAACTGTAGTAAAATATGATATATTGAATAAATTCAACAATTAATCGAGTTAAATCTCCGATTAAGATTTTTTTGATTTATTTATTTATTTAATCATCATCACATCATTTAATTACACCACAACAAAATATAAAGAAACAAAATTATTTAAATATATATAAAAATAAAATGTTATATTTACACTTTAAAAAATTAATAAATGTTTATAATTGTTTATAACAAATGTTTATTCAAGAGTAGACAATCAGCTTTTCATTCTTTCCAAAAAGGGTTTATTCATTGTGATAAAAATGCAAATTTGCAATTGTTTTCTATTTGCAGCATGATCTCTTTGTGGCATAGAAAGCAGACAAAAAAGTACATTTGCCCCACACACATACACACACACACACATGCACAGCAATCACTATTGTGGGCACTATAAATTTAACTGCTCCACAATCACTGCTGGAGACGACCTGCCATTGTTAGGCAGTTAAGCCTTTTAATTGGCTCTCAGTGATTTATTTGTTCAGACGAGTCAATTTTGTGGGTAGCTGAATAGATGCTAGTATATACACCCCCTACTTATCAACTTTATTCGACAATCCCATATATATATATATATATATATATATATTATAATAAATATGCATTCTAAAATGATTTCGGCTCGGTCAAGGGATTATTATATGTTTAAAAAAAATTGGGGAAAAATAGATATATTTTTTTGAAGTTCAAGGTAATTCGAAATCAGCATTCGATACTTTACAAGATACTCCCAATACTTGTGTTGCAAATAAAGAGGCGGCTTTTTATGTAAGCCCAAAGTGCGTCAAATTTTAGCCTCATTTTTATTTATAATTTTTTTGTTTGCTTACTGGGTCGGACACCAAGATTAGATCATCTCCAGGCCAGCGACCTCTCGCTTATTGTGCTTTATTTGTTACAGTTTATCCATGTCATTTTTGCGGCACTCGGAATAAATTTCGACCTGAATTTTAGAAATTTGTGCTTGTATTTCTACTTTTTAGGAATGCATTTATTAATAATAGAAAATTGTTCCACTAAATGAAAAACACCATATTTTTGGGTTTGCCAGCTTAACGCAAGCCTTTCTAATATTTGGTGACTCTATCTTTAAAATTATGGAAAAGATGCGCATTTGCCAATTTACACTTTCAGATAAACCAATTCTTTGTATCAATACCTTAAAGCGATTATCGATTATACGTTAATCGATCTTATCGATTTCCTAGCACCTTAGTCCAAATAGTTTCAAGTTTCTAGCTTTAAGAATTTCGCTTATACGGACGGGCGGACAGCGTGACGGACAGTGCACAAAACCAATACACTCGGGATACCCTCGCTAACAGAGTATTAAGATCATAATTTAAGTTGTCTTATATCCCACACAGGCATCAAATACACTGTACTTTGTCTTTGATCCTAACCAGTACTAATCGAAATTGTGTTTGTCTTAACATCTAATTAATATCATTTAAAAATGGCAATAACAATAAATATAATTTATATCTACAAATTATATGCACACATTTCGCTTACTCATTTCGAAATACACACGACACACATTTACACTCGAAAAAATCTCATTAACATTTCAGCTTATTTTGCTCAAAATAAGTATATTTCTTAAAAGCAAATTTGTTTGTTTCTTTAAACCAGGATTTTTATTTTCCTAATTCCAGAGTCGATTTTTCTGTAATTTCCAAAATATATTTATAATTTCTAGGTTTTTTTTACATAATTATACAACACTGTATTCTTGCACTAACTAACTTGTTTGTTACTTAAATTATTTTTCAATAATGGAAAACATTTTTAAAAATTATAAAAATCTCTTTCTAATATTAACACTTTGTTTTTTCGTACGGTTAGTAAAGATTTGATAATTTTGGAATTTTTCTATTAATTTTTCGTTTTAGTGTCACCTATTTCAGAGCCATTTAATTTTTCTGCGTGTGCGTAAAAGTACAAAATAACTTGTTGTATTGGAAGCTCTGATGACACTTGCAAGTTCTGAAAATAATCTGTAAACTTGTGGTACTTTGTCTTCGTTTAGTATGCTAATTCATAGTGTTAACTGCATATTCCGCATGACGATGCATCTACGGCTATAAAAGTCGCTAAATCTGGCTATTTAATATTCAGTTTGATTTCGAGTTTCGTATCGTATGGAAACAGTTCCTCAGAATGTTCGCACTGAAGCTTCTTTTTATCCTGGGCCTGGCTATGACAGCTGTTGATTCTCTGTCTCCCCATCTAGTAACGACTTGAAATTGATCAGCTCACAAGTTGAAATTTTATCCAATTGTTTTCTTCACCTGCTCAGCTTCTAGGGAGACCAAAAGAACTCAGTGGCGATGAGCTGCAGAAGGCGGAGGACACTTTAAACATATCTCTAGCTAAATTGGCTGAAGGCGATGGCCCAAAATATCAGTGAGTTTTGATCGGTATTATTAAAACTCAAAGTGTTTATTTATGTATTTTTTTGTAGATTGATTAAAATAATCTCGGCTAGGCATCAGCTTGTTGCGGGCAGTAAATATGTTTATGTGGCAGAATTCGCGGATGAGAGCAACTCGAAGGTGTGCAATGTGGAGATTTTGTCACAGCCCTGGCTCGAAAACGGCACCCGAGCCACCTTTGATTGTCCCGACGGTAAAGTTGAGAAAGAGTACAGTTCCTGAGTAAAGTCAAATTGTCGTACAACCAGAATTTGTCTGTGTTTATTTGATTACCCTTCCTCAAAACAACTGGTATTTGTAGTCATCTCCCACACTCAGAAGAAACCCGCTCTGAATCTTAGAAAATTACAATTACAATTATAAAGTTTTTCTTATTTTTGAAAATTATTTCTAAATGGAAGAAAGCATTTTTTCATCAAAATTATATAAGCTTGCCTTAAATCGAGTATGTCAGTTTTTCAAAATAAAATAAAATAAATATTTTCCATTATTAAGAAAAAAAATCCTTTCTGGAAGTAAATAAAAGTAACAAAGTCTACTTTAATCGTGTTTTTTTTTTTAAATTTAATTATACAAATTTAAAAACTATATGTAATGGTGCAATTAGCATTTTTTCCTCAAACTTTTTATTTCTTTATTATTTATTTATTATTTTTTATTTATGTTCATCTAGTTTGAAAATGAGGTTTGAAAAAACACTTTGTCAAAACGAAGTCAAAGAAATCGTTCAAATGCTTTTGCATAATAAATATTTAATGTATTTTCAAAAAGTCGACAAAATATAGCCGATTTAAAAAAAAAAAAGGGTTATTCAACCAAAGATGTTCGGCACACGGCGGCTAGAAGACAGGCTGTTGATCCTTTTCATCAGTATGATTCTCTGGCGTCTGGCATGCCTCCGGCAATCATTGAGGCGGTATCTTAATTCTAGAATGCGACGCCGGAGACGGTTTCTTGCAGGTGCAGCACCATCTCCACCGTCTCCCGGGGCAGGGGTTACCGGGGCTGCGGTTACCGGGGCAGCGGTTACCGGGACAGCGGTTACCGGGACAGCGGTTACCGGGGCAGCGGTTACCGGGGCAGCGGTTACCGACGTGTCTGCGCAACTTGGATCGGTGTTATCTAGAAGGCACTCATCGGCAGTACAAGATCCTGGACTTGCGCAAGCCGCATGGCTACCTCTAGTACAGCAGATGGCCAATATGACAAAGCCGAAGAGAACCGTTTGAGACTTCATTGTTAATCCACTGATTGGTTCCTAATGCATAACTATAGCTCAACACTGTCAATTTATAGCGATTTAAAACCATTTCTTTTTTGTGTATCTGTAATGTTGTGTTTATTTTTTACTATTTTGGATTTCAACATACGTCTTACAGTTAAAGAATTGAGTACACACAAGTGTTCTTCAAAATGTTTCATATGTAATCAGTTGTGCCAACAATTGCTTACATTGGCTTCATTTCAGTGTCACCAATATCAAAATATTTGTCCAACCAAATATGTTGAACTTCAATTACCGGAATATTAAATAAAATATGATCGAGTGTATACTTATACATAAATTAATAAAATGAAAATAATAATAAAACACATCGAGTCAAGTATTTTGCAGCATGGTTTTAGGCATTTTCAGTGTTATTCGCAGGATGTTGCCGTTGTCGCAAAGTTAAAAAAGTTAATTTAGCTTTTTATAGTAAAAATATAGTAAAAATAATTTATTTGCATTTTTGCCACATTTGTACAGCTGCTATGAGGCACTGATTGCCCTTTAACTAGACGCGAAGTTCAGTCAACAATGCGAAATTTCAACTTTTCAAAATAGACATAAAATAAACTTGATATACTTTGGGTATTTAATTATTTAATATTAAATAAAGTCAGTTTACAAAAAGAAAAATTCAAAAAGTAAAAATAGATAAAGTTAAATAAAAAATATAATTTATTAATTATATTTAAATTTAGATAATTAAAGTCAGTGCGAAAAAAATAGAGAGTAGTAAAATGCCCAGCCACAAATTGTATTCATTCGAGATGTTATATTCTCGAGCTATATCGGCTCGACATGCAATACTGATCAATAATATATATTTTATGGACTCGAAGGTGCTTCCTTCAACCTTTTGCGCAAAACAATATTTTAAATGGGTTCAGGGAAGAAGAAAGAGTTTTGTTTTATATTCATTTATTTATTATAATCGAACTTGGTCTATATTTAAAGTTTTTGGAACTATCATTGTTTCCCAGCTGTTTTGAATTTCTTTAAAGTCGAATAATTTGGTAAATTTAATATCGATTGACAAATAAATAAGAATGTTCCATTAAAGTAAATACTACCTTATAAAATTAGAGTTTGACATTCTTCGAAAGAAGACTTACCTAGAAATCTCCACTTCATATATCTAAGCTCCATGGTCAGGCAAATGCAATGTTAATAAATAAACTTTTATCTTCTAGATTTATCAGCTATATTTATGGAATACAGATTTGGGGACTGAAAGCACATCAATCATTGAAATTATTCAGAGTATCCAAAGCAAAATTCTGCGATTGATCTCAATTGTCCATTGTCAGATCCAAATTAAATTAAAAGCAAAGGAAATTGGCATTATTAGCTCCAGATATCTGCACAAGTTGTCCAGTCACCACAATCACCAAAAGAAGACTCAGAGAAACCTCCGGAGATGGACTTTAAAAATAAAAAAAGAGGGAAAGCAAATAAAATATATATAAGTATATAAGTATTAGTAAGTATATAAGTATTTAGTATTTATATAATTGTTTTTCTTTTATTGAATTTCATTTTAAGCTTGTTCTCTGTTATGAAATAATTTCTTTAATTTATTTAATCTTGTTATTGTTGATTTCTTTCTACACCACAGTTGAATTTTCTACCTTTTCAAATTTGTTAAGTTTTTTTTAAAAAATTTATAGATGACAGACAAGAGTTTTATAATAATTATTGGACTACGTAAAAACAGCTGTTAGCTTTCAAATTCACTCAAAATTGCAACAAAAAAGTGTAAAAATTAAATTTCCAGGCAATTAACTTTGAAATTTAGCGTGAGAGTTTTTAGTCAATGAGCTTTTGTATCTCCATAATTTTAATTATGATGACGTCAACTGTATTTCAAGAGAGAGTCGCAAGAAAACCACAATGCATAAAACTCATGCGATTCAGTTGGAGTTGGAGCCGATCTCTGAGCGGTTTAGCCATGGATTATACGCGAATAATTTGCTTTTTCCAGATTTGCATGCTATTTGGGCCGCCAGCGGTGAGTAAATCAAATTAATATATATAATATATATATGTACAGTTGTGAAACAAATAATAGCACCACACTCAGAAACAGTGTTTCCAAATGAATCTTTTTTTAATTTGTATGCAAATTAGAAGTTAATAAACGATTTTTATAAGCAATATATTAAAAATCAACATTGAAAAAATTGGCAAAACTAGTGGTGCTATATTTTTTCTCGCAACTGTATATAAATAAAATATATATGTTATATATATATCTATATGCATATAAATACTATATATAATATCAATCATTTAATTGTGCAGTTATCGATTTGCATTCCGCCCGACCATTGCATTGAGGACGTAAGTAGGGATAGTTCAGCAGTAGGGTAATTCCGTACACTCATAAAAAAATTGACTTAAATTTTTGTAATTCGCCCTAAAATATAGAAAGTCTCCTTTATGTGATATATTCAAATACGAATATCTAATAATAATATAGGTTTAAGAAATTTAGTTTCCAAAATTATGGCGATTTACAAAAATTTATGGTGAGTTTTTTGCTGAGTGTAGTCGTTGTCAAGTTGAACTTTTTCCCAGATGGAATATAGCGATGTGAAGGAACGTTACGCCTATGTACTGTCCAAATACGCTGAGCTGGATATGAAAATTAACGGTGAACCCCTTGGGTAAGTTTTAGAATTGGAGTGATGAAATCGATAATTGCAAATCGACAAAACTACATATCGACCACAATTTGATGCCTACAGTCTCAAAATTTAATTGCCATTGTTGGCGATGTCCTTCAAAGATCGGCATTTCTCACGCTCGCCTTTGAAATTACTATATCTTCCGCACTTTTTGAGTTACAGTCATTAAATGTGGTAGGTATGTTACTGGTAGCCGCCTTTAAGTATCAAGAACATTAAAAAATTGTATGGCCACGTCCACAGCTGCGCCCATAATGGGCAAGGCCGATATTTCGGAAAGTGTAAATCGATAAAAAAGCAATTAAGGAAGGCCACAAAATTTGATATGTAGCTTGCTGGCAACCTCCTTTCAAAATCGGCGTATAAATTTCACTAGAAATCTTAAATGCGTGTCAGAAAATGTTAAGAAATAAGTTACTGTTAACTCCCATTAAAAATATATAAATAATTGGATGACCACGTCCACTTCGTCTTTCCAAACCGATACACCTCTTGGATAAACCCATACACCTCGCGGAAAATTCAGAAAAGCTTATATCTACCGAAATTTTAAAGGCAAACTTGACAACCTGTGTTCTTTGCCACCTTCTATCAGCTGATATTACTTATTGGTTTCCAGAGTATTGCGCAGTCGGTTACGCTCGACTGCAGCTTGTTCTCATTTGTTCTTTTCTTTTCGGTTTTTTTGTTTTTTGTTTTGCTGGAGTGCAGATTGCGGGGCAAACTTGTCACGCATGGCAATACCGAGGAGCAGCACATCGTCTTCCAGTTGTTGGACAATACGCCGCACGATGTCATCCAGAGCTGCGTGTTTATTGTGACCACCGCCACAAGTGCTGCCAATGGCTGCGAGTCTATTGTGACCGTGTGCAATACTTTTTTAGGTCGAACGCCGCGTCCGCTGCTGGAGCGTAAACCATTGACTGTCTGCGAGGATGGCGTGGTGCGTGAGGCGGAAGTGGAAGAGGAAGATGTCGTCCCCGGACCGGATGCAAACGAGGACACTGAGCAAGTGGCCAAGGAGGAGTTGGCAACTTCTTCGCCGGATATCATTTCGACCAGCCACAGTGAGCTCATCTAGTCGAATGAGTAGAGCTTTAAGCAAATCTCAGTTGTTATTCATTATGGGAAAGCTTGCAAAAGAGCAAGCCCAAAATTATGCTACAACATTTTAGAAGTTTAATAATATTTTCCATGGGACTTAAATTATATTATATTAAATATTGGTTTGTTATTATTATTATTATTCATTCTAAGCAGAACTTACAACAATTTAAAACGCATTTGCTGAAGCCGCTCTTAATTTGTCTTAAGCTGCTCTTAAGTAAGAGAGAACACTTAAGCGTCTTGAAGTTCAACAAACGGTGAGCCACAAAAAAAATGTATGGCGCCTGCGCTGCTCACACATGCAAAAGAGAGAGAGAGAGAGAAAGAGAGAGACAGCAGCGCACACTGGACTGAAAGATATTGAAAAGGCTTACTAATACAGAATGAAGATTGGAGTGGAAACCCAAATCCACACAAATAAAGATCACTTAATTAATAATTAATTAACATAAACGATTAGTGCTTTCTCATTTATTTTGTATACAAATATTTCCCGGTTTAATCTTTTGGTTAATATTTAGAAGCCAAAATTTACTTAAAGTCCCAATATGAAAAATAATTAAGTGCAGTCATCTAATGAATACTTTTGTATTTTTGAACTTTCAATAAGAAATAAAATAAAATGAGTCAAAATATTGAAACAAACTCGTATTTTTCTTAATTGTATTTCTGCAGAAAATATTAATCTATTTTGAAAGACTCTATTGTATTAAATAAATATAATTCATAAAATTAGATAGGCAATCGCGAAATTTTCGTCATTGTATATTTGCAGAAAATATTAATCAAGCAACACTGTTGCCACCGTTATTTTCACCTGGAACTTCTGCCCGAAAGAGAGAGAGAGAGAGAGAGAGAGAGACGCAGCTGGAGGAACAAAACTGGAGCAGTAGCAGCGTGTGCCAAATAATAGTAAACAAAGCTCATGCTATGCCGACGCCAGCGTCAAAGCTGTTGGTGCTGCTTCTGCTGCTAGCTACGCAGTTGCCATATCAGTTGATGTCTGGCGCCAGAGCGAACTGGAGCAACACAGCAGTAGCAGCGATGAAGAGAGCAGCAGAGCACAAGCTGCACAGCCAGCAGACAGTGGGAGCGAGAGCGAGCTAGCAAGAGAGAGAGAGAGAACGCTTGCATATCACACGCAGCAGCAGTGTAAGGGAGTGAGAGTGATTATATTTTGGGTACGTTTTGTAATTTAGCTAAAAGACCCGCACAGAATTTTTTTATTTTTGCTCTCTCTTGTTGGCAGTGCTCAGTGCTCAACTTGTCGTCGTGCTGTGCGGAACGCGTCTAACGTAAACTCGGACAGAGCTCAGTGCCCACCGCCCCCTCTGCCCCCTCTCGGGACCGCAAAAGCTGCGAAATTTGCCGCCGCCGGTTGTAAAACCGAAGAGCAAACAATTTTTTGCATAATATGTATGGCAAATATAAATACAAAAATAAATCTAATCAACAGTTTTTAGTGTTGTCATAAAATATTAAAAATAAAAATAAAAATAAAAACAACAACAAAAACTATAAACAAATGCAGTGCCGCATTTTGTATTATCTAATTCTAATTTACAGTTAAGCGCAATCGTTGCCAGACTGTTATCAGAACAACAACGACAACAACAGAAGCGCGAATAATAACAACAAAAGAGACACACAAAAATATTGCATTTCTCTATGTGCGTGTGTGTGTGTTTTGTTATTATAGGTGAGTAGCTTTTGAGTGCACACGTGTGCGTGTATATGTGTTTGTTCTCCAGCTAAGCTCAGCTCAGCTGTAGCTAAAGCAAAATAAACACAATTACAAACACAAACAGATGTCGAAAGAACAGTTATCTCCAAATTTATATACCCTTTGCAGAGAGCTATTTGGATTCTCACATCGAAATTATGCCCATGGGAATTATAGAGTTAATGTAAATGTATTCTGTTATTTTATAAGCACAGTTTATCACATTTTCCGTCTGCCTTCACGTTCTTCACTGTCTTTTAGGTTGGGCTTATGTTAATTACAGTTGTTATCGATTGCTCAGAATGCCCTTTTAGGTTAAGCTTATGTCAATTACAGCTGTCGATCTCTGTTATCGATCGCTATAGGCATTGTGTTAATTCTATGTTAATAATCTGTAGAAAAAACATTTAAACTTGTCAACTTGTCAGTAATAACATAATTTTGCTGCACTCAGGCTTATCTTAATTATTATCTTATTCTTTAACAAAGGATTAGTTTATTCCTTTAAATACCTCAATAAGTTATAAATTTATCGCACTAATCTGCTTTCCCTGTTGGAAATCAGTTCATGAAAGAATTCAAAAGACGAACAGACTTAAGATATGGACGGTTACACTCGAAATGATGTCTTAAGCCAACATCATCGAGGTCGTTTTTTATCGATGTGAATTCTACCCAAAAGTAGCATCAATTTTTAATTGACATCAGCAATTTTTCTACTATATATACTACTACTATATTATTATACTATTAAATTGCAAATGATTTGTGGACCAATTTATACCAACTATTTTTTTTTGTCTTAGTGGATATTTTTGTGTCTTCCCCAATACGTGCAATAAATATTACAGCATTTTGCATTTAATACCGCAGAAATCTTAAAAATATTTCTTTTTTATATTGCCTCCTTTTTGTTCATTTTTTGTGTCGACTGACATTCGTTGACGTTAAACAAATAAGTGAATAATAAATAAATCAAGAAATAATTAAATGAAAGTTAAAAATAAATTAATTAATTCATAAGTAAATAAATAGATAAATAAGTAAAACACATCTGCTTCAAATTAGTATAACATGGCAGATATTCATAATAGTTCAGTATAAACACAAATTCATACACTCACAAATTGGCAGAGCATAGCATAAAAAAAAAACACCCGCACAACCAAATTGACAATATTTTTGCCCTTGAATGCAAATGTTGTGTGTTAACGATTGTGTAGAGGGTCTACAGGGCGCAGCGGGGGGGATTTTGCCTAAAAGCACTTTACTTTTGAGCAGTTTTCTGTTGCCGCAAATTTCATAAAAATAAATAAAAGCAAACGACTTTTTTTTTTTTTATTTGTTTCATCTCACGTGTAACGCAAAATACTTTAAAAATGGCTTTTCATGCAGTGTGTTCTTTTTGGGTATTTTTCTCGCTCACGCGCGCAATTTTCTTGTTGCCATTTTGGAGACACGCCAGTTTTTCCCCCTTCGCAACTCACCCCTCCGATTTCCCTTTCCGTCCGTCACGTTAGTCAAATCCATTAAGTTTTTTGTTTTCTTTTCCGTACGCGTCCCTGTCAACGATTTGCTTGAAACTCATCTGTCTGTGTTTAATACCAGATTACTATATATCTTGACTTATTCTCAGTTAGTTTTAACTTTATTTTCGCAGCATTTTTCAATAAAGTCGACGAAATCGTTTATCCTTTAATGTGTTTTCTGCATTTATCAGATTATTTTGTTTTATTTCGTAGCACTTTGAAAGTTATTAAGAGAATTTGCTTGGATTTTTATTTCTTCCCGTAGAGAGCAGAAAAATATAGCTTAATAATTATTCAGCTTGCAGAAATGTTTAAATTCAAATTAATGTTTTATATTCAAAACCACAAGTAGGGAAATTAATAACAATAATAATATAATTAATAATAATAACAAAAATATATTTGAGAATATATTTTTAAATCAAGAATAAAACTTAAAATTCCTTGCCTAGATATTTTTTCATTGTAGAAATATTCTTGACATTAGAAATAACAGTTATTTCTTATTGGTATTAAATTAAGTGTTTTCAATAACATTTATAGTCAATTTAAACGCTCATCCGCACATTTTTCTTTTATCGCTATTTTTTCGCATACTGTGCGAATTGATTTGATCAAATCCCTTCGATTTTTAGTGACTCAAATGCAATAATTTAGTTTTTAAAACTCAACCAAACCCATATGTCTTTGCGATTTCGAACTATCCCTGTTTGGGTTCAAGCTTCTACACGTCGTTAAGTGTATTAGCGCTTAAAAGTGATATCAGCTATTGAGGTGTACCCTTCTTACACTCAGAAAAAAATTGACAGGAATTTTAGAAAATTCCAATATAGATTTTCCTAAAATTTTGACAAAAATGATCTAATTATTAGAGTTTTTTTTTTGCGTTACATAGAACTCTTAGCAGTCCGAAAGAAGATGTTTTTTACTTAATTTTTTTTTAAATAGAAAATATATATTAATTTTATATTATATTATTATATTTTATAAATTTGTTTTTATTTATTTCCAACAAATAGCAATTATCTCTAAAACCCAGACCATTTTAATTTATTAATTCATTTTTCGTTTTATATAATAAAGCTTGTAACTTTCATTTCAGATTTACTTACGAATTTTATATTTTATTTAATATGTGCAATGATTTTATTTTATTTAAATACTTTTCATTTGCAGATTTAAATTTTTTTCTAATTTAATAATTGTTATTTCTTTGTGTTATTTGGTTTTTAGTGTAACTAACTGGAGTTTTTGCTACTTTTCAATTTGTGTTAGGGTCGCGCCTTTGTGCAGGGCTTAAATAGTCCTCGTCGATTTCTTTCTTTCTTTTTTACGCATTTCTGCTAGTCCTTTTGTTACTACATTTCATGGTGCCTCCCCATCAACCTTATAAGTGTTGCTATTCCATGATTGAGAGAGCAACGAATACGGGGAAAAAACGGACGTTCATTGGCTTTTTGTGGGGTCCACAGTCGGATATTTGCTTTTTGTTATTGTTCCTTCATTCACAGCCTTGACTTGCGTCTTTGTCTCCTCCTCTGCTTCTGTCCTTGCCCCTGTCTTTGTCCTTGCCACAGCCCTCCCCCCACTCGTTCTGCTGCTCGGCAAGTGTTTCATCATAGGCCATAAAATGGTGTCCCTGCGCACATTTCGCTGGTCGCGTGCACATCTGTGACAGTCATTTGCCTAGTTATACCCTCAACTTGGACGCAGACGGAAGCAACTCCGACCCTAAAATGAATTAATATATATATAAATGCGAGATCAGCAGGAGTCGATCTAGTTTCACACAAATTTTTAATAAAACTTCCTGAAAATCGAATCTTACACAATCATTTCACAATTTTAGTTCAGATTGTGCTTTTTTTCATGTTTAATTAATCAATTAATATAGCAAATATAGTTGTACCATTTTTCTTTTTAATTTACCTAAATTTATTGTGGAATGTAGTATTTTATTTTTTTAAATTTTGAAATTTAAATTTAATTATTCACTTTTAGTTTTATATCATTTGATTTGTATCCTAAATTTAGTTTTTAAATTATTTATTTTGTAACTTGTATTCATTTTTTTAAATACACTTTTTATATTATGTTTAATCTGTAACTTTAATTTAAAGTACATTTTTTTTAATTGGTGATTTGATTTTGTATTATTTGTGAACTGTTTTTATTACTCATTTAATTTGTAATTTTATTTTGCATTTTAAATTAAATTTTAAATTTGTGAACTGCTCTTATATAATTTAATTTGTTGACTACTTTTAATTTGTAACTTTCGTATATATTTTTATTTGGTTTATTTTATATTTATTTAATTTCAAATTTGTGTTCATTAAAATTTATGGGCACTGTTTAATATTTTAAATTTATTAACTTTTTTTAAATAAATAAAAAAATTAAAGAAATATTTTTGGCTAAAGATCTGACTACTGGGTATCTGTTAGTTCTCTCTCTATTCCCCGGCAAAGCCACTTTGCGTTGCTTGCTTTTATGGCACACACTAAGCCGGTTCAACACACACACACACACACACACAGGCTAAATCACATTTCTTGCAATTTTTTATATTGTTTCACAATTTTTTGGTGGCAGTTTTTTTTACCAAACTTGGCCTACTTTTGCATTTTTTCTTTGACCAACTTCAACTTAATCAGAATTTCATTTGTTAGAACGTCTCCATGTTTCCTTCGGTACTGTGCCTATTTGGATTGACCTTGGAGTGCTTTTCTTTTTGGGGCTTTATTGATTCAATTGACGCTAATTCGGTATCGTGTGACCAAATTATTGCCCATCATAAATCTAAAGCAATTTAATTGCATTTCTCGTTGATGTTGGACATTAATTGAATACATTTTTGAAAATCGTTGACTTATGCTCGATGAAGATTATTGCGGTCTACAAAAGCAAAAATAATAAAAGGAATAATAATAATTTTTGAATGAATTTGGTAAATTGCGTATACGCCTAGCGTATCGCAATAAATGCGGCGGTTGTCATAAGTAATGCTAACAAGAAATTGCATTTGAATCTTTAGCGAAATTACTATTAATATTAAGCCAAGATTTGAGAGAAAACTTTGCCAGCTTGGAATTGTTATGAAAGACAGGCTGTTGCCATTTCGAATACCGGCTAAAGTTGGACTCTGCGGCGACTCCGCCGTTGTCTGACTTTTGGCTGTCGCATTTTTATGTTATTTTCACTTTTTGCCTCATTTTTTCTTGTTCGTCTAGTTTTTAGCATCGTGTTATTCCATTTGGCTTAGACGCCATTTGGAAAACTTTATCCGCAGCTGTTTTTATGCGGCGCTTATCCATCTTACCCTCATTTTTAGCCGTGTTTTTCTCGCCAAACTCCCTTCTCGATTTATTTTTGCTAAAAGAGCTGCTGCTTGTGCCTTTTAACCCTTTGTGCATTTTGTGCTCTGACTGGATTTGTTGTTGTTGTTGATGTTGGTCGTGCTGGGCGGGCATAACAAAGGTAAAGCCCTTCCATACATATATAATACACACAAGAAGAAAGCGGACCATATAAGTCTTCACTTGATTGGTTTGATGCAAAATCTATATATTTGAGATGTATAAAGAATGAAGTATTTGGCTTAAGGCAGATTTCAACAATATCTTTAAAACATCTGGCGAATAATTACTTGAGCATGAAACTTAAATAAGTTCCGAAGCGTAAAACATGCTCGGAATAATTATTAAACAAATAAATGTTTAAAAAAATTCCTTTTTTTTAAATAAATATTTTTAATATTTGAGTTATAGAGAGAAATGTATATAAGTTCAGTTACAAATTTGATTTATCCGAAAAGTGTGCAACAAATTTGATTCGATTAGAGTTTTTCAAAAACTTCTGATTCGTAAAACTTATTCATTGCGCATCGCTGACATTTATTTGCAGCAAAGTAAAATATTTTTTGAAATTTGTGTTGAATAGAGATTTTAGTACTATCTTTAAAACACTTCGAGAATAAGTGCAACTTGTAAAACTTCAATTTGTTTTACCACAAAAGAGGTCAACACAATCGCTGCTCTCAATTAATTCTTAGAGCAAAACTTATTCACAGCGCATTGCAAACATATTTTTTTTTCAGCAAAGTTGCCATTTTTGTTTTCTATTTTCTTTTCTTTTCTTTTCTTCTGTTCTGTTTTTCTTTTTTGTATTTGCAGACACATCCTGACCACTTTTCGTTATGTTGTAGTTGTTTTGGTCGTTGGTTTTGATGATTATATTTGGGTGCTATTTTTAGTGGCCAACATTTATTTTGGTCGCTATTGGTTTTTTTGTCTCGTTTCGGTTGTTGTTGTTATTGTTGGGTAATTTGGCCCATAAAGTTGACCCTTGGACTTGGTGGAAAACAAAATGCGAACTGTTTACATCAAATGGTCTCGAGTTGAAAGCATTCGCTTCGTATTGTTTTCCATCGTTTTGCATGAGCAAGGCAAAAGGACGAAGACAAGAAGACAAGTATCCTGTTCTCATATCGATTATATAATCATTGACGCTGCCACGTCGACATGCCATATAATTATATACACATATTTTTCCCTTGCACAGTAACGAGCGAATAACATCACGTATGCGCCGAGTGGCCCAGAAAACTGGTCTACTTAAAGCTACCCTTTACATTATACACTCAGAAAAAAATCCTTAATTTTAACAAATTTTAAATGTATGGAACTATAGAAGAGAATTTTATATGATCTTTTTTATTACTTATATTATTAATAAACATTTGTATTATGTAATACACATTGACAAACATTTTACATGGATTACAAATGTATATAAATAAAATTATAGATACTTTTTTCTGAGTGTAAAGAAGCACCCTAGAGTTGGCTAACTTGGCCAACATAATGAAATTATTTCGTGAGAATTGTTGCCCCCAAACTCGTCGAGTTAATTTGAGACAATTTGTGCCTGCGTTGACGCAGCGACGTCTGCGCTTTTGTGTTGACTCTGGTGCCCCCTATATTTAGGGGAAAGGATTGCTATTTCTGCTGCTGCTGCCCCACCCCCCCGTCGAGTTACGAAAAATAAATAACACTTACCTGGGCGACACGCTGCCCCCGCCCCCACTCCCCCTTGTGGTTTCCGCTCTGTTAGTTAAATCGTGCGGCAATAAAGAGTCAAGCCAACAAAAATTTCAGCTTGGCTCAGCTTCGCTTTTTGCTGCCTTTAATTAACATAATTTGATTTGTGCACTGCCGTTTTGAGCTCGCTTTTTGCTTTTATTTAAATGAATACACACTCAAAAATTTGCTGAAATCATTTCTCGGTGGTATTTTTATTTTTTTAATTTCAAAGTTTGGTAACTTAGTTGAATCTAATTCAGGCTGACAAGTTGCTAAAAGTTTAACCCAATTTCTAACACGATTTCGTTGGTCACTAATTAATTCAGTGAATGTTAGACCAGTTGAGGACTTATAGCAATTGCATTTAAGCATTTCAATTCATCATTTATAAAGTGTTTATATTTATGCTCTGAAAAGCACTTAAAAATTAAGCATACTTTAATGCTTCGGCTTTGTTTAACGCACCAAAATGCTTATGGAGAAAAGTCTTAAGCTTGCTAATATTTTCATTTGATTTTGAAAACTAACACAAGCTCGGTTTAGAGTCACGGTTAAACTGATTAAAATTAAACTGCTCAAAAGTTGAAAGTGTGTTTAATAAAAACGCTTAGTTTACTAAACGTATTTATTCAAGTATTAATTTATTTAAGTTTTGAAATATTGCCTGTTGTCGTTTGCTGCAGTTTAAAGCTGACAGTTGACAAAAATAAGATTGTTCCTTGCAACACCCAGGCTGTTGGACAAACTGCTGATCATCGTCAAACCCTGCAAACTGTGTAACCAAGAAAAAAATATATATTTTGAGTGCGGCCAACAAAATCCGGGTTTTGTTGAAATTTTTTGTGAAATGTAAGCAAATTTTTGTCACGCTCTGCTGCTGACGTTCAGAAGGAGCAAGCGGAAAGCAGTGCAAACTCAGAGAATGTAAATTTCCGGGCTGAATGCTTAGAAATGTATATATGTACATATCTGTGCACCTCCTAAAGGAGCAACAGTGCGCGACAAAAGTACTCACTTTGGAAATAAATGCTCATGATTATATGAATATTTTATGCAGCAAATGTAACTGTAAATACAAACATTCATAGCCTTCTTTGAGAGCCTTTCACTCTTGCTGGCCCAATCAAACTAATGGCATTCCAGAAGCATAACTTATGACACCATTACAAATAGAACTGCGTGTATGTGAAATTTGCTTTGAAGATTAGAAAAATGTTTTGGCTTTTAGAAATAATTTTTGTACATATATAAATAAATGATTTCTGCTATTATAAAAATATTAATCCTTAATTTAGTTACGTAAATTAATTAATGAATAAAAAATGTTGAGCTATAATTAATATTGTTAATTTAATTTAATATTTTCTGAGAAAAGCACATACGATTAATTCCAGCAAAATAAAAACAATAAATGGACAAAATAGAAATGGAAATATTATTCTTTTTGCTAGATTCCAGACGGCTTATAATATTTTTTCTGAGGAAAGCATATATGACTGAGTCCAGATGGGAGAAATCCATGCAAAATAAGAAACTAAAAAAAATATATGAAAAGTAATATTAGTATTAGATTCTGAGGAAAACACATGTGGCTGGGTCCAGCTGGGATAAATCTGTGCACACACACACACACAAACACACACAGTTACAAACCTGCCAAAAGGACATATGTAAATTGTCAGTGTGGGTGTGTGTTCCTGTTTGTGTTTGCGGTTTTGCAATTCAAGATGTGACTTCTCAGTTCCAGGGGCTCACTCGGCACGCACTCTGTCTCGCTCTCCCTTGCCTCCCCATCCCTCTCTCTCTCTTTCTGTCTCTCTCACTCATTGCCCTTATCTGCTCCCTTTTCCGCAGTTGTCCTTAACCGCGACTGTTGCTCTGTTGGGCTGCTTAAGTGCCCGCGCTCAAATGAGAATGTGCTGAATCTTCGCGTAGCTTTTATCTTAATACGTATCTGTGTGTGTGCGTGTGTGTGTGTATCTATGTGTGATTTTTTTTGTATCTATGCAAGTCATCAACGATTTGTGCTCCTTATGCCATATAAAAATCTACCTAACATTAGTTCGTTAGCTTTAAGCACTATAGTTGCCGTTGTCTTTTCATACACTCTGAGAATACTTTTGGCACCAAGTGTTCTGAATTATTCAGACCGTAAATTTCTACAATTTATGCTTGTGGCTTACTAAAAACCTGGGTTTGCATTTCGAAATTTAAGACTGATTTTTTTTTAAATTTTTTTTAAATGTGTTTAATTTACAGGGTGCTTTTTTCTGTGTGTGTACATTGGAGAATTCTTATTTTAGCTTTCTTATATTATTAATAAACATTTGTATTGTAGAAATATCTAAGATTTCTATGAGCGGGAAACACTTTATTTACTAAGACTTGGAATGATTTTTTTCTGAGTGTATATTCTATTTATGCATAGTTATAAAATATGTCTGTAGGAGTGAGTAGTTTGTAGGTTTTAAGGGTGATGCGCTTTTGTTCGTTCCGTGTTTGTTCGTCGGCCATTGTGTGCCGTCAAAGTGGCAGTGCTTGAGTTGAGGTTGCCAGGCAAGAAACAGCAGCAGCAGCAGATAGACGAAGTGACTGACAGGTTGGCAGCAGCCAGTTAGACAGACTGCCAGACAAACATGATGTTGTTCATGTGCTGGCCTAACCGTGACAAGCACACAGACAACAACAGACAACAAGAGCACAAAATGTGGGTAAAAAGAGCTATAAACATTTTGCCAGCAACAACAACTTGAACAACGTTCGTGTAATTATGCCTGAGCTGCTGTCAACTCGACGTTTGCCATCGTTTGCCAGGACTCTTGACTCCTGGCCCCCTTTGTTAAGCCACTGAATCCGTCCGGCTCAACAGGCTCATCTGCTGCTGCAATGGCTCCTCAGCTGCCAGGCAAAGTTTGTCGCTGGCAAATAGCTAAAAGGTGTTTTGCTGTGCAATAATGCCATGAAAATGCACTAACTAGCGCTAAAGCTAATTAATAACCACTGCCAACAGCCATCAACTAATTAGATTTGGTTTATTCCGTAACAAGCCAAACTTGCCTATTATAAAATACAGCTTTTGTATACAAGTACGAGTATCTAAGCGACTTAAACATAGTATTTATCTAGAGATGTTTGACAATCTTAAAATTAATAAAAAATTTATTTATTTGCTTAAAACTTGAATGCAAGTTCAATGAAAAATACTTTATTTGCTTATGCCACACAATTGTCTCAAGAGAAAATGTTCGATTATGAAATATTGATCTGGAATTTATCTACTAGATCTACTACTACTGGTTAATTATGAATATTGATCTAAGAAGCAACCCGTGATCATAAAGGCATTCCTCTTAAAAATCGTCAGTTGTCTTAATAAACTCCCTCTTGATATTTCTAGAGCAAGAGTCTTACTTGATGAATATTATGAGAAATGAGAAATGCTTTTCTTGAGTTTGTCACAACGACAGTGCTGGAAAAAAGGCTAAGGCAAGGGGAAAAGAAAACATGAAAAATCAATGATATGAAGTGCGAGTTCAATTAAAAGTGCTTCGAATGGGTTTGCCACTCGAAAATAGTTGGCGTAACTAAGAAATAAGGGCATACGCTGCGTATGAGCAATACGAGCTGACAATTAAACGAGAAAGCGGACAACATCACGTATACGCCATGTGACTCTGGTTTTCGAGTCTAATTACAGTTTTTCGTTATGGCCTCAATTTGGACACGAAAAATGATACGCGGCAAAATTTAAATGGGAATCGCAAAAAAAGTAAGAACAAAAAGAAGAAAAGTAGAGAAGTAAGAGTAAGAGAAGAAATGTGAATAAAGGGCAAAACGGAAATGTTGCCAGAGGCGAAGGCTCAACTAGGAATATGCAATAAAAACAAAATTAATTACCTCTGCGTCGCAACGCTGGTGAACCATGCCAGCCAAACCAACAATTGTACACCTAACCACGCACACAGGGACACACAACACACATACACACACACACACATAAATAAAATGGCGCCCAACGTGTGCCACAAGTTTTCGTTTCTTTTTTTTTTGGAGCGCGAATCGAAAAGTTCAAGAAAATAGTCAAAGACTTTTGTGGTGGAATAAACACCAGACGCAAATAAGAAATGAAATTTATTTATTTTTATCCTGCAGGAGTTGTGCACGCAAACACACACACACACACCCGCACAAACGCTGGGTAATAAACGTGTGTATAAATTTGATGGGCGGGCCACGAAATGTTCAAATGGCGTCAGCCCACATTTGAATGGCACGCATGTGCGTGTGGCAAGCCAAATAGTTGTATATGCATGTTGTATATTCTTGCTAACCTGCCACACGTTCCGCGTTGCCCCATCGCCATTCAACTCGTTTCAACTGCTTGCTTTTTCATTTACCATTTCACTTTGTGCTTGTTATCGCCACTTCTGGATTCAATCAATCTTTCTTGCAGCCCGGCAACATGTTTTGCACGGCAACAGAGACGAGTGCCATTTATTTTGCTTTGATCTTGCCCCACTTTAAACATTTATATATATATATATATATATATATATATATGTATATTTAATTATGTTTGATTCTCAGCTTGAATGACCAAAACCAATATATGCATATTATTTATTTACCTTGTGTTTCGTTTTTGATAAACCAAACATGGCATTAATATATTAGCTGCTAATAGGTTCTTGATATGTAAATTTACCAATGGCCCGAAGGCCACTAAGTGAGGCAACTAAATGGATGGTTCACTGCAAATATTTGACCACAATTTGCGTATGTGGCAGCAACTTAGATGAGTTGTGGCAGGTTTCAGCTGTTACTTGAACTTCTATTTTATTGACTACCCTTAATCGGTATTGATATATAAATGTATTCAGGCAATTTAGATATTTGATCTAATTGAAATTTAAAATTCCAATTCGATATCTGCATTTTGACAATTGTAAATATATTTAATATCTGCTTAATCAGACGAAAGAATTCAAAATACTTAATTGATTACCTTTACGTAAGTAAATGTAATATTCCCATGACTTCCAATTATTTTGATATTTATTCAGACAGATATTTAAGCTATCTGTAAACGTGAAATTACAATGAGGTGCTTATTTGATTATTTGACCATCGAAAAATGTAATACTCAATAATTATGCAGACTGAAGAATTTAAAATTTCGTGCGAATTGATTGCTATTTAATTGACTACCCTGAAAGATGGATATGTATATCAACATTTCTAAGGAGATTTTTGTAGTTATTTTAAACAGAATTTTAAATATTTCATATAAATATCTACAAATTTGCCAGTTGAAAATTGTAATTAATTGTTATCAATATTTAATCATTCACAACTACTCACAATATGAATTCAATTTGCTTACAATTTAATTGACTATCTTTTAATCTACTTATTTGTTTATTTGACAATTAATTTTTTTTTCAATATTTAATGAAATATAAGGATTTAAAGTACATATAAATATCTTCATATTCGGCATTTTGTAAATTGATTACACATTAGTTATTTAATTAGATTCAAAAACTTTTTATATTGAAGATGATGAAGGCAGCTTTGTTTGCGGCACTTGAAATTCAAATGAACAAAAAGCCAAAATAATTCTTCTATTTCCATATATCATCATATAGCATCGAATTCAATATTCCATTCATGTCCTTTACATGCTTTGCTCTTAAATCCATTCACTTGCCTCTCGGAAAGCAATTTCAATTGTAGTTGATAACGTCATCGATACGCATCTGTTCGTTTGACCTTAAATACATATATATATTCATTTATATTTGTATATATGTATATATGAATGCTGGCCATGTTTATGGTCAGATTTTCTTAGTACAACAACGGAAGACACATGAAAAGTTTTCGTTTCGATGTTTGGGGCTTTCGCAATTTTTGTGGGCATATGCATGCAAAATTATTGGTTCAATCCAAAATTTATTGGTGCCTGCAATATTTTATGCAATATTATTTTTCATGTTTTTACTTGCATTCACAGCCGGGTCATAAATATCAAAGAAATTTTAATTGCTGTCCAAAATGAAAACAAGTAAGCATGTCGTAGTCGACTGAGGTTGACTACGAGTTACCCTGTAGTTAGCTCCTTAATTTACTATTTACTATTGCCAATATCACCCAAATGTAAGCAAGCATGGAATCACAAACAAAAGTGCATAGAGTAAATTATTTGTCCTGCTGTTCTGCACTAGTTGATCAATAGTATGTCAATGTGTATTATATCTCATCAAGAAATCTAAGTTATTTATTTGTGTTATTGATTGCTATCGGAAATCGATATAATATATCTCCTATTCAAATTTGAAAGACTGTGGCTCCTATAGTCGCAAAGATTTTGTATAATGTGGCACAACCCTTGTAGCCTTCGCGCATATTCCTCTTGGGTTTGTGGAATACAAATTTATGAATTGCAGGATAAATTTAATTTTCGATGTGCGCATAAAAACAGCGGGAGAGCACAGGTCAACTTAAAACTATAGTGAAGAAGTTTAAGCTGAGTGTAAAAAGTATTTAAGAAGTTTTCTTATTTGGAAATGACAGCTAATTAATTAATCTATTGAGAATGAATCCCTTGAGAGGAACAAATAATTGATTTTTACCTATAATTGAAACTTATTTAATCGAGCAAGTCACTAAAGCTTGTGATGACGGTAATATTAAAATAAAATAAAAAAAAAACACTTCACTGTTTCCTCACTGTCTGTGCATACAAATTATTTGTCAATAAACAGTGATTTATTTATGGATTAGATAAATCGTTACTTGTCAGATCACCGTCATATTTATTTGTGGCAATTGCAAAAAGCTTTTCAAATAACATTTGAAAAATGAAAATCAACGAGAGCTCGAAAACGAAGCGATGTGAAAATGTATGCCACAATCAATTCAAAAAGATAGTCAACTGATTTGCGACACGTAACGCATTTTAATTGAATTTCTGTTGTCAGAGGACGCGCATAGAATTTCGATATGAATGATTGACTGCCGGATGGACAGAAGGACGGATGAGCGATGGGCAAGCGGGCAAGGTGGGAGGGGAAGTGGTCTCTTTTTGTTAAAGCGAACTAGTCTAACTATGACGAGCATAGAACACACAATAAATATGCAAAATGCAAGCATTTGATATTTTTCAAATGCATACAATGCGTTTGTGTGTGTGTGTGTGTCTTTGCGCAGGCAAGCGTTGCGCCGCTCGACTTGCCACAAAATTCTCACACGCCCCACAATGTGACAGCAGAGTGACAGCGTCCTGGCATGTGATTGATATGCAGAGTGCCATGCTTTGCTCTGCTTGTCTCTGTGGCTTGCAACATGGCGCAAAAACAAGTAGGCATCCTTTAATCGAGTGTGCTCGACTAAGAGATACCCTGTACCCACTCTAATATATGCCAGTTTTCCCAACTCATCCAAAAGTAAGCATGCAAGTGCTCTCAAAGTGCTCGAGAAAATAAGGTAATCCATATATTTATTTACTATTTGATTTTAAGGGAAATTTCATGGATTTTTTCTGATTGTATGCAAATTTCTTTTGCCAACTAACAGTACTGAGTGCAATATGAGAATAGGCTTTGGGGTATGCGAAAACTTATATTCAAAATATATATTCTATCTGTTCTCTAGCTCTTATAGTCTCCGCCCGAACCTTTTATTCACTCAGACGGACATGGCTATCTCGACGTGCCTGTTTAGTCTGATCAATAATATATATACCTTATGGGTTCGGAGTTGCTTCCTTCTGCCAGTTGCAAGTCGTGCACAAAACCATTATACTCTTTCTACACATTTTTATGGGTGCAGGGTATACAAATATAGCAGTAACGAATTAATTCTAAAACATCAATGTGAAAGATAAAATCAGCATTTAAAGCGCTGTTGAAGTAACTACTTCATTTACGTACTTCCGCAGCACTTCAGTTTTAGCAGCAGCAGCAGCAGCAGCAGCAGCAGCAGCGGCAGCAGCAGTGGCAGCAGCAGCAGCGGCAGCTGCTTCAAATCACTTTCTCTGTCTTTTGCGTATCAATGATGCTTTAATTTATGCAAAATTATGTAAGCCAACAACTGCTCAGTGCCACGGCCCACTAACGTCATCAATTAGACACACACACACACTCACATACACACTCGCACACACTTATTCGACTTCAAACTGTTGATTCCATTAAATCAGATTCACACGAGCGACTCCAGATGTTTTGATGTGCTAATTACCGTATTCGTATTTGAAGTCGAATGCGAAGAGTAAATATGTTCCAATAAATAGTGCTATATTGATTTGCAACACGCGCAGCACTCGGTTGTTAACTTGTTATGGTCACATGAAAGCGTCAGCCGAAAATCGAAAACTAATAAACGAGAGTGCTCAAATCGGTCGAGAAAGATAGAGAAAGATAGAGAGAGAGATATAGCTCGAATACGAAATGCCCTGTGTTCAAATATATATCTATAATAGTGCGTGACAACGCTCAGGTCAGATGAGGAGAGACGCCCTATATTTAAGTATACTCAGAAAACAAATTACTTTGCATTTTTGAAAATTGCCCTGAAAACTGGAAGGGATTGCTCCAAAGCCAACATTTTTATTTTCTTTAGAAATATTTATATTTTCTTATCAATGAAATTTACTGGCTCAGTTTTTATTTTTGAGTCCAGCTGTCGCGAATTCGAGTCGCCATAAAAAGTGTTTGAATTCATAAATTATCTGAAATTTATTTATTTATGAAATCTTAAAAAACTGATTTTTATTATTAATATAGGCAACAAAAAAGCTATTGTTAGTACAGTTAGTTTTGTTACTTATTAATTGTTCAAATTTTCAGCAGTATACGCAGCGTATGCACAACTTTAATGGCCACGTGTCGTATACGTGATGTCGCTTTTCTCAGCGGTCAGCTATCGGTTCTTTATTCTTTACCCACATAATTTAATTTTCAAGTAAGTTTCCCCTCGAGAAATGAACCTGATATATATATGTATATATTTATATATACATATATCGATGTATTTGAAAAATAGGAATTTAAATATTCCACCAAATTGAGGGTTATGCATACGCGAAAGCTAAATTTGCCACTCTAGCTACTTGTTAGCCAGCTTTTTACCTGCCACACTTGTAGCAGTTGAACCTTGTGCAACATAAGCCATGCACCAAATCTGCTGAACAGCAAATATGCATATATACACTCTGAAAAAATTGTTGTGTATGTGTGTTAAAGCCAAGCTTAGTAATACAAATTCATTAAAAAAAAGATTTTATATTTTAGGAAATTTGCTTTCATGTTGTTTATAATTAGCTAGGCTGAAAGCTAGGTCAAATTTCTAGAGCGATTTTCATTTATAGGTCAATTTTGTTCTGATATCTGTATAAATGTTCCAGAATTTCTCTGAGTGTTGATTCAAATCGTTTGCCTTTAAAATTTTTATTTTATTTGTGTGACATTTTGGCAATTTATTTTATCCGTTTGGGCTGACAGGCTGGCACAAATTGCTTTGATGTTTGACAATGACTCAAACAAATTGTGTGTGCGTGTGTATGTGTGTGTGTTTTATTATTTTTTTTTTTTGCGCGAATGGTTGCAGTTAGTCGGTGGCTCTTAACTTTACGAGTGTTGGGCTGCACTCGCAGTGGGGGCTATTAACACATCAGTGTTTAAATTTGACGAGCGACTTTGCCCCGGGACAGATTACCGGAGCACGGACATGTTTGGGAAGACAGCAGGATCGATGCTGCTGAGGGCCTTATAAAATTATATGCCTCGCAACGTATGTGAGTCAATTTTTTATTTTTGCCTGGCGTTGAAATATAATGAAAGTAATGATTCATTGCGCAAGTCTCGGCGCCCTTTTGCCCTTTGCCTCGTGCTGCTGCTGCTGCCGCTGCCACTTGATTTTCAGCTTAATTTAGCCCTTAAGTGCTGCATTTTGGCATTTTATTGCTCGCTCATGCATTACACAGATACTTAGTCGTATACTTCCTTTTTTATTTTAGTTTATTTTTATGTTTTATATTTTTTTTTTATAAATTACATCATCAGAGCATCTTGAGTGGTACATTAATATATTTTAAGGGTTTCAGCAGCTGCAGCTGTTTTGCTGGATTTGCTTTACACTAAATCAGACTCACATATGTCCTTTTATGAGTGCATGTGTGTGTGTGTTTGTGTTTGTGTATTCACAGGACATGTGAAAGGAGACTGCACATTGTGCAATTGTGCTGCATGTTGACTTTTATTGACGACCTACTGGAAAATAGCACAAGCAAAACGGGTGTGTGTTGTTGACATTGCTTGCAACACGGTTGCAAATGTAACTGAAACACTCGCCACATGCCACTCACCACTGGCTTTCTGCATTGAACATTTCCTTTAAGCCGTTCATACATTTTCCATTTAACTGTGAAATGCTGAATGTTTTTGACTTTAAGAACTGGTTTTTTCAATATTTTATTTAAATTTATATTATATTTTTCATATTGTCATCTGTTCTTCAACTAGAAAAATATTAATTGTTATAAGAGTTTTAGCATTAACATTAAATTAATTTATCTATCGATTATTTACTTGTATTTTGTGTGTATATAAATAAAATAAGCTAGGCAGCTGAAAATATGCTTAAACAGCATTTCGCAGTTTAGATAGGTAGTGTGAGGGAATGAACCTCATTTGATGAGGTTTATCCTCTGAAACCGCACACACCACACACCATAAAATGGCCTTGGACCATATTTCAAACTGAGTTATGTGCAAGAGGATGGAGTGCAGACTTTAATTTAGAACAAAATTATCGAAACTATCCTATTCGAATAATCAAACAGTATTAAGTGCACTTAGAAGCACGAAAATAATGTCTAAAGTGGTTGAAAGCAAGTTTAATAATATAATTATAATAATAATAATACTAAAAATAATGTGGCAAAGACAAAATGTAATAACTGTAGACGAAATTTGAGCTGGGCAAAGGCACCGGTTTTCAGATGAAATCACTAACTTAATAATAATAAAGCATAAGTCCAATTGAAAGGTTGATCCCAAATATATTGCTACATTTTAAATTATCTTAAAACTTTCTACAACTATTTGTAACCTACTTACAACACTATCTGGGTACACATTTGTGCAGATGTAAATGCTCCGTGACTCATTGGAAATAAATAATAATTTTCTTGGAAAACGACAAGAATTTATTTTTGTCGTTTAACTTGTGCAGTGGCTTAAAAGTTCACTTATTTTAATTAACAACCAATTTTGATTCACTAACTTGATATACATATAAATGCAATAATAAATATTATGTTCAGATTGTAAACAAGTTGTTAAATTAAATGAAAAGCCTCGAAGCTTGTTGACTGTTTTCTCCATTTGCAAGAGACATAAATATGAAAATGAAAATGAATTTTCATTTGTCCCTTGCAATCTTTTAGAAGGTAAAAATCCAATTGCTAGTCAAATAAATAAAAGTAGAAACTTGGCTGTGCAACTTGTTGTCCCTAACAACCGAGAAACAAAAGAAGACCTCAACCAAGGACATCCATCAACAAGGACGATGAACAAGTGAGGCAGTCGGGTGCAACTGTTCAGGTGAAATGTGCTCGCCGTTTGATTAAATTTGTTATGCTTAATGCAAACGGAGTCGGGTGGCTCAGTTCATCCATTCACAAGAAGAGCAGAAAGCTTATACATGTATCCAGGACTCCCGAACTCCCAGGACCTCCCAGAACTCCTCGACTTACTTGTCGATGGAAATGTTCGGTGAATTTAAGATTCCCTCAACGGCAATACTTTGTTGTGTGGCTGTGTGTGTGAGTGTGTGGCAAACACACACATTGGCAGTTTAATAACAGTGCACAAGAGTCACATATACATTCATAGATACAATTTATCTAGCCAGTCCCAATGTGGTAGTTTAATACAAAGTTGCTCGGATCTCTTGCAATATTTTACATTTCGCTTTTGTTTCGCTTTTTTTTCTACTTTAAAAATGTTATTCGAGTCAGCCACTTTTCATATAAAAAACATTTGAAGTGCAAATAAAAATTTAAATTTTTACCTAATTTTTTTATTTTAGTTTGGCTTAGGATTTAAGAGCTAAGTTGAAACTTTATTTTGTTGTTCTGAATAAAAATATTTGTTAAATTTTCACAAAAAATCAAGTTACCTAATCTTGGCGAGATAAGCTTAAAAAATATTCATTAAAAATTCTGCCGAAAATACAAATTTTGGTTAAGTTTTCTCGTCGCCAGATTTTGCTCAATAATTTCACTGTTACGCTTGAATTTATCAATTTTGCCCAAATGAAATACTCAAAAATTAAGTTGCTTGATTTATGTTAAGGCAAAATTTTAAATTTCTGAACAAAATAAAAATGTTTATTAAATTATCTCAAAAAATGTCATTGATAAGCCAATTAAAATGTTTTTTTGCTATATTAATGTCACATTTAGCAGACGTAATTGAGCGATATTCAAATATTCGCATATACTCATCGCTTATCAATATGTGCATTAAAATTTATTGAGCGAAAGCAGAAATAAATCTTTGTTATTTAGCTGTCAATGTCAACTCAACTTCCGCTCAAAAGGATCCGGAAACGGCATATGAATAAAAATCAACGAAGAAGAAATTTTGCAAATTTTGGGCAATTAAGATGAGACTTTTCTGCTGTGACTCAATTAACTCGCACCGAATGCAGAGAGACAAGCGATGTTGGCCTGTTGCCATGAACACAAAAATGTTTTTTCCCAAAAAAAGTAAATCAAGTTAAAGTTCCGCAGTCGAGTGAGCTCGACTAGGCTATACCCTACAGCCAGCTATTAACTTTTGTACGCTACTTTTATATCCAAATCCCATTAAGTATAAATAAAATAATAATCAATGAATAAAAATAGTATATATATATATGAGATATGTAAAGAGAACTTAGCACGGAACCATTATACCCTTCTAACACACTCTAATTGATTCAGGGTATAACAAAAAATTTTATTATGGCTAATGCGTGCCAGAGCCATAAATTCAAATGGAATTATAATCAGTACGCCTTACATGTCTGTGTTTAGCCTTCAGGTCTTAAGTTTGACTCTTGTTTACTTCCCAATTCAAATACATGTATTCATGTATTTGATTTTTCAAACTTTGCCAGACAGAAAGTTTCCTCCGCAAACGCTTCGGGCCACTTTGAACTTGTACCTTTAAATTGCTGTATTTATTCAGTTATTCGAGCGTTAAACTAACAGTTTTGCAACATTTCTTTACAGATCAAGCTTTGACCTTGGGTAAGTCATAATATCTCATTATTCTTATCATATATTATTATTTATTCAATTGGTAAAATCAAGTCTGACAATAATCGATATCAATTAACATACGTTTCGAGTTGAGCTTTATTAGGCGCAATTAATGTTATTATAATTTGGCAACTGTCACGTCCATCTTGTGGTAGTTGTCAATGTATGGTAGCAAGTTATCAAGACTGGACAAGAGCAGCTAACATGGCCAAGACGTGTAAAAAAAAATTAACATGACGGCTGAAGTCTCTGGGGGGAGAAAAATAGCTGCCAACTTTTTTGGTCAAGTTGTTTTCATTGTTATTGCTGCTGACCCACATAGATTTCGGTCCCTTGATAAGAACTTTCCCCGGATACACTTAAAATCGAGGGTTGACTCTATATTTAGGGGCTATAAATGAGAACATTGACACACTTGAACACTTGATGCAAATCCACTTGACTTGATTGAAATCGTAAAAAGTCAACAAGGTTTTCATTGTTGGTTGCCCCAAAAACTGGCAACATAAAAGTAAAATGCCAAAGTAAAATTTTTTGGGCGCTGCCACACATCAATCATGTGCGTCAGACACACACAACACACACACACACACACATGCATGCGTGAATAGTTGGCCAAATACTGCTCACACGCACTGTTGTCGCACTTTGTCGAATATTGTTGCCTGCTTTTTAGGGCGTGTTGTGTGCAAATGATTTTCATAAATGAAATTTATGTACGCAAAAATTGTTTCGCTGCCTTTTGGGGGCCACCAGACGAGCGCATTAAGCTGCCACAGCTAATGTGCCAAGGGAGCTGTGGGCTGTGCTACGCCCACAGTTCCGTTCCATTTAGCTATCGTGCAATGATAAACGCGCTTTTGTCGCATGATAAATAGAGCCAAGGCACACACAAACACACAAACAAACAAATGCGAGAAGCAAAAAAAAAAAATAACACAAATTTCAGCATACCGAACATTGTATACTCTCACAGACTGTAGAGACTAAATTTAAATAATAATTAAAGTAATCGAAAATAAATATGCTCATATAAAAGCTTCTTTAAATGTTTGGAAATGTTTTCTATTATTAGGATATAAATGTCTAAGAGGTATATTTAGATAACAAATATCTCTGAAAATTAGAAAATGACCATCAAATTAATATCTCGTTGAATAAAAAAAAAATTGTTCTGGGTTTTAGAAATAGTTTCTACTTTTACGAAATAAAAAATTCTCAAAGCTACTTCTAATTAAAAACGTTTCCTATTCTTATATGAATTTTTAAGAGGTAAGTTTAAAATGAAATTTAGAAAATCGACACACTTTTGATGCCAAGGAATTATTATTCAGAACCCATATTTATCAAGCGCACATTTTTATCTTTCTATAAATTAGCGTTCTTTTTTTTTAATACCAGTTTGCAAATTGATTTCTTATATGTTTCCTCAGACTTTTTGGATTGACTTAAATATAAAAATATAATTAGGACAAATTATATTGTTAAAGCTTAGTATTTTAAGATTTCACATGTACAAACATTTTAGTTAGTTTATTAATTCAAAAAATTTATTTACAAAACATAAGATTTAACGGCGACTCAAACTCACAAATCTTCTTTCGAGACCACAGCTAAACTCAAATTTAACAGTTGACAGAGTAAATTTTATTAGATCTTTCTAAATTTGGACAGTTTTTGCAATAATAGAAAACATTTCTATAAAGACTAGAAAGTTTTTCTATTTCTAAAATTCAGTTCGATTTTTTTTCTGAGTGTATTGGGGCGCTACACAAAGAAAGGCAAAATTATAATACAGTTTGCTAGCGCACAACACGCGTAGCTCAATTCAATGTCGCCTGGGCTAAGGTCCATGGGGACACGGCCAAATGACGAACAGACTGCTGTGCCAGGACTATGACTATGGCCAGGACTACAGCCGGGACTATGACTCTGATGTTTGTGGCCACAAGCCCATTTAGATGGCGTGTGCGCACATTTGGGAGTCCAGTTAATATAAATTTCTGTGTTTCTGTGTTGCTGCCCAAGACATCAATTTCAAATGTCAATTGGTCAAATATGCAATTACACAATTGTTGACGGGCACGTTAGTCAATCTAGTCACACATAAATACATATATAAAATATATATAGAATATATGTTGTCGGCTGATTTATGTTAATTAGACGTTGCGACAAACGCACACACAATTAATTATATGACCAAATTTGAATGTCAGTCGAAATTGCATTGAGTGGCTCAGCAGGAGGCATTTGGCTGCTAACAAGAAATAAAATTAACGCCGAGCGAAACACGGCAGGATAATTTGCGTCAATTCAGTCAAGGGAACAGAGAGTGGGTCTGGGAGAGGGAGAGGGAGAGGAGCAGGGAATCGACAACTAACTGCCATCATAATCTTTAGCATTTACTCAGCTATTAATCTCAATGAAAATTAATGCTTAATGTTTAATGAAACTGCCGTCGTCTCAGTTGGATTTTTCGCGTGCAGTTCTTCTCCTTCTTCTCTTCTTTTTCTGCTCTCTTTTCGTTTCCTTTTGACCTTATTGGATTTTTGCTTCGAACTTGATGGAGATGCCAACATTTTGCGGTCTTTTGGTTAATCTGTTGCGCTTTGTTTTTATTGGCTGTGCTCACATTTAACATTGTCAACTTAGTCCACAAAAGGGCGTCGACTTTGGCATGCCAAATATAATTAATGTTAAATTCTTTGCCTTTTTTGTGTAACTTTTCAAATATATACACAAACATAAGTTAAACAAGTTAACAGTTGATTTGGCTTCTTACTTAATTAAAACTAATTTATGTGTGCAAAAATAAGAAAATATTCTCGTAAAACAAACATATTTAAAATCACAATTTCACGCTTTAATATACATTTTACGTTTGAGGCACTTGAACAAATATTTGCACACTGTGCTTTTTTTTTTGTGCACATGCTTAAAATGCAAAATGTAAATTTTGTTGAAAAACTCGAGCGCATAATAAAATTTACTTGAATAACCAATATATCAAGCTGGAATGGTCGAAGTCGAGAGTGCTCGACTGGCAGATACCCATAACTACGCTTTTATATATATGAATTAATTTAGTCACATTTTCACAAAGCCGAAACCATAAGTTTGTTCAATATGAAACAAGTTTTAGTGTCTACAACTTAATTTGCATTTTGCATTTAAATACCGCTAGATATCTAATAAATCTTATAAATATATCCTATTTTCTTAATATAACTTAAATATTAAATTTAATTTCATCCAAAACTCTACTTTTGGTTTTTTGTGACTACTGACTTAAGTTGACATTAAATAAATAATAAAAAATATTATACTGATTTTTAGAATTACTGATTTTAATTCCATATTACACTTTTATTATTAGTTTCATTCGGAAGGACAGAGATATAATTCGACTTATCAATCGTTATCAAGTCTTAGTTCTGCATGTTACATACTTTTGCACAACTTAATTATACCGCTTTTACCCATTTTCTATGGTGATGGCAATAACGCAAAATGTAATAACTACCATTTACTTAAAGACTGTCTCAGATGGTATGCAATATATAAGTATTTTTGGTGTTTTTTTTTTTGGGGCAACCGGTTTTTTTTTTCATTTTTTTAAACTCCTTGTCTAGACTTTGATTTCATGCACAAACGAAGCAATCATGGCAGACAATTTTGAGAGCCGTTGCCACTTGGCGAACAATAGCAAAATATTTGGCCATTCATGCAAATTTTAAACTTAAACGCACAAAGACACTCTATACACACACACACACACACAAACACTTACATGTGTAGCTGGGACATATACATGCTTTAAGCAAATGTTGACCCTTAGTTGAAGCATTGGCTCTGCACAGGTTTCGAGATGCTATCATGCCATCTTCCTTGGCCTTTACATGCAGCAAATGGGACACCTACAAGTGAGCTAAAAATAAATGAACATATAAAACATATCAGCTAAATAAACTTCTGCATACACTCAAAAAAAAAAGTGGAACAGATTTTAGGAAAATTACCAGACTTAAGCTCAACTTTTTATTTAAAAATCATATCTTGAAAATGGAAGATTGTGCGTTTTTTAAAAACCAGAGTTACAAAATAATAAATATAATCATTTATTTATTATTTCTTTATTTATATATGTAATGTCATGTTTTTTGTATCTACAAATTATTTCTAAAAACCAGAAAAACTTTCAAGCTTTAAGGGTTATTTTCTAAAATGAAGGGCAATTATTTTTTCTCTGAGTGTATGCATACACGCATAAATCACAGCTGTCAATAGAGATTTTGATTTATTTTTTGCCGCTTGTTTGCTTTTAATACTATTCCCAGCACACACACACACACACAGAGAGAGAGAGTTGGTTGTCACACTAATGAGATTTAGATGCGGCAGCTGCGTCACTCGAACATGCGAATTAAATAACATTTAATTAATTAATTTGCTTGTTATCTGTTGTACGTGAAACAACATGAAAAGGTGCTTCTGCAAAAACCCATCTACTTCGCATTACCTGTAATTGGGGAGGTGGGGCTTTGGTCCCACTGCGCCATCTAGTTATCCAACACACATACACATATGGTTGTGTCTGTGTGTGTGTTTGTGTGTTTGGGATTTTAAGCTGCGACACATGCGTCGTTTTTTGCAAAGACCATAACTTTCACAATCACATAAATAGCAAAAGCAACAGCAGCAGCAGCCTCCCTTGATATAGTCGTAAAAAAACCTTTAAAATTTCTGTTTTTTTGTGACTTGAATTCGATTACTGATTTTGTAACGGCTGCAACTGGCAGCTGTTAGTTGTATAAATTATATTTATGTTTATAAATTTAACTATATTTTTAAGGCGTAGCTAAAAATAAATAAGTAAAATAAATAGTTAATAAAAACTCTGGTATTCTTTTGGTTGATGGATTTATACGATACATAATTGTATTCACTACAGTTTTCAATAATTAGTAAAATCTTATATATATATATATATATACATATATATATTATAATTTCACAGCCAATCATTAACTTACATGAGCAAGCTGTACGCATTACTATACGTAAATGTTTATATGCATCTGTATAATCAGCTTTGACTCGTTAGTAATTTGCGAATGGTAAGAGCTTTAAAATATCCATTACATTTGAATGAGGGCAATTTGAAATCTCGGCTGAACATCAGGAAGTAATAAAAAAGTTCCATTAAAACGTGAGTCGACACAGTTTGTGCCAAGCGGCTTATCTGACAACACACATAAGTATATAATTTCATATAAGTATCCTCTGGCTGACTCAAAGCCCCGCCCCTTCCTCCCCACCCTCAATTTTGTTTGTTTCTATAAAGTTGACAGTGTAAACAGTTTAATACTCTTATGGTTGCCGGTCTGAGCGAGCCTAAGTCGATGTAACCGTAATTTACATTAACTGCCAACACTTGACAAACATATCAGCGACAATTCACCGTCATTAGGGCCATAAGTATGCGTATATATGCTAGAAGAGTGACTAATCGATAACTAGGCCATCACCGTCGACAGAGGAGCAGACGAGCAGAAGAGCAGATCAATTGAGTATCATCAACAATTCATGGAGCACTTGCCATTCCCCAAGCATCCAAAGCACCCAAAGTTCTCTCTGCAAATGCACTTCAAATGGCGCCGCCAACTAATCAGCTCAGCTAATACACTCAGAAAATAAATTACTTTTAAATTAGAAGTTCGACCTCAAAGCTAGAACAAATATTGTGTAAGTGTAAGATATCATTTTCCTTAAAGCTAGAGAGGATTTAGGGCAAATCGACTTCGTAATTACGAAACGAAATGAAACCTTAGAAAATCACTTTCTGAAAAATAAAACGAGTTACCCTTGGCGCCAAAAACTTGGGCGAAATGCTAAAATTCAGTGCAATTTTTTTTTTCTCACTGTAGGTAGAAACCACAAATGTTGCTAAGACCAAACTCAAACCCAAATGTGAACGTCCAACTCTTTTATTAAGGAAAAACTGCAGCTGCTCTTCAAATGGACAGCGAAACTCTTCAGCTCAAAGGCAAAAGTAGTTGTTTAACTTGTTATTGTTGCTATTGTTTATTTGGCATTAAGAGGCAGTTTTTGCGAGTGCAAAGTTCACATAAGTAGCTCAGGTGTAAAAAGCTTTTAAAACTTTTCAATTTGACCTTTTGTCAGACAGAGCTACTTTTTGTGGAGCGTGCTACACAAAGTGGCAAACAATGTACGCAACAATGTGCCAAACATATTGTTATTATATAGATATATATTTTCATTGCGCGAAAACAACAAACACTGTGGCAAAATATTGTGTGTGCTATATTTTTTGAGTTGCATGTGGCAATGCCCCAAGCAACTGTCCTTGATACAGTCAAAATGTCACTTTCTGTTTCACTAGTTTAATGTTTAACCCAACAAATAAGAGATTAATTTACATATCAAAAACGATTTCAATTATATGTTGCTTCCAAAATTAAATTATGATAAATCAAGAAAGGCAAATTAAATTATAATTGTATTTTAAACAAGCGCTTTCTAATTTCTATTTTGCTTTTAGTATTACATTTTAATAAATTATAAATATAAATTTGATTACAAGGCATGCTTTAGGCAGCAACCATTCCTTCGCTGTCTACAAACTTGCAACAAATAAAATGGGATTGTGGCGGGGCAGCACTTTAAATAAATTTCAACTCTGCGGTCAACGGCAAAGGTTTTTCTTGTTTTCCAACCACAAAGCTTGCAGGCAGGGACCATTTACTGCGTTTTTACTGTACATTCGCGTTGTGGGGTGCCATGGGTTTAGTTTTGTTGTGGTTAACCAAACGCAGCGTGTGCTAATGCTAATGGCTTTTCAATGTCCATTCCTTGGATGAATGACCTGCACTGATTTAAATAAGAGTTGAGATAATACAGCGGAAGGTATGCAGCATGCAGCATGCCACCTGCACTTGACGTGAACTGTAATCTAGCCGAAGGCAACTCTTAGTTTGCTAATTGCTCTGCCAAAAGAGCTCAGATTTCACTGGTTAAACACAATGAGCAAAGATTAAACTGCAGTCAACTAGGAAAATGTAATTAATCCCCAGATTGGCCAATTGAGCTTAAATATTACACTTTTGGTTGCACATTTACACTCAGAAAAAAATCCTGATGTTTATTAAGTTGCATTTGAAACACCCACCGTGTTCTTTGTTACCTGTTTTTAGCTGGCAATACATATGGTATCAAACAATTTATAAATTTAAAAAACCTATCCCGGAATGAAAAAGAAAAACTTAACTCTGGTTTTGAGGCACAAAACTTTATGAATAATAAGTCGAGCTCACATTGTTGTCAAAAACTTATCTGTTTTCTAAATTTAATGTATTTTTTTCCAAGTGAAAGGGCAAAAATGTGAAATTGCTTTATTGCAGCTGCAAGTCGTTCATTGAATTATTTAACAGTCAATAAATCTTTAATGTTTGGCTTGAATTACTTCAACTCTGTGTCTCTGCAGTATCATCGTCAATGGCTTTGTGTCATTCTTGTGGTTGGGATTGTAAACCAAAGCTGATGTCATTTGTAGCAAACAGACATGACAGCAACATTTTGAAATTGAAGTCAGTCAGTGCTGAAGCAAAAGGGCTGCTCATATTCATATTTTGCTGACGCAGCTCAGACATGGCTTAAAGGACTCAAAAAAAGCTTGAACGACAGAATTCTCTGCAATTGCTGAAAAAAGAGTATTAAAAATATGTGCAAAACGTTAAGAAATCTGATTTATGCACAGATATACATATGAATATATTTATATATATATGCATTTATACTTATATAGTTATTACTCAAGTGCTTTATTTATGATGCGCTTTGGGTGCAGGGTATAAATATAAAACAAGGCTGCAAATAAAATGCGCGTATTTAAGCATAAAACTCAAGCTAAATTCGCTTTATGTGAAAAACGGCAAGCGACGCTGTGATTTGCTTTCTGACAGACATCTATATAAAAAAAATAATGTATATATATGTACAGATATATATGTGGACTGCATAGTAATGAGTTATAGTTAGTGCCTCAGCTGCGCGTGGCATGCCTCACATAAACTCAAGCACATTACACACGCACTGATATCAAGTTCTTTTTCTCCTTTTTCCAGCAAGTCAGGCAATTAATGTACTTTATGCTTGTCATACATAAATGGGGGCTTAAGCTAAACATTGAACTCTCTCCAACTCCCACAACTCCAAACATTGTGCGCAATCCCTTGACCTTTGCCCTTTGCAGTAACGTTGATATATCGCATCAGCTTTTATAATGCTAGCGTTCATTGACATTTCTATTCCGAATTGATTCTTTTTTCTTTCTTTTTTTAGGCAATCTGTAAAAATCGTTAACTGAAAGCTTTTAGCAACTGCCAAAGAGGCAGACAACAAACTCAATTAGCCAATTTTCGCTAAGCCTTAAAAACTCAGAGCACGCTGCAAAGCGAATAACTGAAAACTGGAAACTTTTAATTCAAGCGAAAAACAATTTATTATTCAATATTAGTTTAGTTTTATACTTCAAAGTTTTAATTAGAAAGTTTCCAGCGAAGTTACTCATGTTTTATGGCTTATCATCAAGTAGAAATATTTTACACAACATTTTGCTGCTTCCAATTGAAAATGTTCATGCCAAAATTTAAGAGAGCAAAATTTTTTATATGCCACTTGCTGATGTGCACTTAAAAAAACCAATCGACCCCAATTTTATAAAATTTTATACAGAAATTAAATTTTTAAAATTCAGATTTGCGGCTTTCTAAAAAGTTCGAATTTCTGAATTTCGAGTAAGATTTTTTTAAACTTAAAAAAAATTTTTTTTTTGCTTAAATATAATATAAAATTTGCATAGCTTAAATAAACTTTGAAATATTTCTTAATGTGTTCATTTATTTTATTAATTTAATTTAATTTAGCTTAAACTTTTCGTATTTTTTCTGTGTCGACTAAAATTAGTTGACATTAAAAAAATAAATAAATAGTCTAAAAGAAACTTATGATTTTACGAGGATTCACACAACAGGTTCATCTGAAATGATGTCTTGTAAAAATAAGTTTGCTGGTTTGCATTTTACCTTCTAAAAATATGTTTCTTGATAATAAAGAATATTTTTAAAATATATAAAAGATCACCATATTTTTCGTGTTCTGAATTTATTTCAAGTGGTTAGTTGTAGGAAAAATGTTTTCTTATGTTTACAATATATTTCTAAAAACAAGAAAAGCTTTCTAATTGTTAAGACAATTTTCTAAATTTCAGTTTGATTTTTTTCCGGGTGTATGTATAAAATAGGGACACACAATGGGCGTGGTAGTGTGAACAACAAGTGCGGCTAATCAATCAATGCAATCAAGCATAAATTGTCTTAAAACAAAGACCGGGCTAAATATTGAGATGCCATTAACAACAACTGTCAATAGGGCGAGCCGAGGCAACAATGGCGGGCGGAAGCGGAAAAGTCATTGGGCATGGGAATTGTGGCATGTGGCATGTGGCATGCTCTATTTGCTGTAGTTACTGTGGGTCACACACACAATACACAGACAGGCAGACAGACAGACGGACAGACAGACAATGCCAATGCCACTCAGGCGTGTGCAAACAAACAGGCGACAGTCTCGACGCCATCAACGTGCCCCAAACGAGGCATCTTTATCGACGAGACAGACTTTGACTTTGACATGCACATGCCACGCCCCCTCTCCATTCCTCTGTGCTCGCATTTACACTTATGAAATTATGCAGAAATATTATTATTGTGTCAGTGTTTCCTCAAATATTTCATACGCGTAAATTGAAGAAGAAATGTCGTTACATTTTCTCGCACACAGCTAAAATTGCTATCAAATTGCCTCTTCAGTTTGTGACTACGAAGTCCGCAGCCTCAAGCAAAAAACACACACCACACACAACAAATACCATGTGCTGAAATCACATTTATGCATTTTCCTGTGTATGCAAATGACAAGTTGGCTAATGCCAAAGCAAAAGTATCAGGAATGTTCTGATGGAAATGCCAATGATAACGGCTGAAATAGTGCAGCAGGCATTTTTAACGTAGATTGGGAATTGTATATTAACAAAAAAATTAATTCAATTCTTCTCTTTATTATTATTCTATATATATTAATTTATAACAATTTATTCAGTTACCTACACATATCTGTGAATATGCGTTTAATCTGTTTGTCTTTTCGACGTAAATTTGGAATCATAATAAAAAAAAATTAAATTTAGTTTTAATCTAGTTTTAATCCATTTTTGCATGGCTCCAAATGAAGGATGTTCTTCGGTCATTCTCTTTTTTATAAATATAATAATGTTCTAAATCTGGACTCGTATTAAAAATAATTTAATTTAACATTAACCTAGGGATGCCATGGCTTAGTATGGCTAAGGGTGAATCATGTGCAATGTCTGTTCGATCAAAAAATTGGATAAGATAATTTAAGAGATTTCAAACCGCGTCGTCGCTTAATATAATAGTATAATAAATATATTATATTATTATTAATATAATATAATTAAGTAATCGAGCAGCCCATTCACATTTGTTTGATTAAGTGCTACTTTCAGCCGGTGTCATTGGTGGTCTCATAAGTTTGCCATTTCAACCTCAAATTGCATGCTAGAGGCATGCCACAGCTGTCTTCCACTCTCTCTCTCTCCCATCTCTCTCTTTCTCTGAATCTGTCTCGCAGCATTTGGCAGTGCCGCATTCCGAGTGCAGCCTGTCGCATTTACTTGGCCAAGTGAATGTCCCTCTGCCCCTTGCAACATTGTGATAGGGCAGCGAGTCAACTTTGTTGACATTTATGCGCCATCTGGCTGTTGCAAGCAGCCGGGGGTCAGCAGTTATCAGTCAGCAGCTTCTGCATTCTTTTGGGCTTTGGCGCTGTCATGCGGGATTAAGCGAACGTCTCTGATTTAAGCTCCAAATGCGCTCACTTAGCGCAGAGATGGAGTCTTGAGTACAAAATTGGTTTGCTATGCTTGAGGGAGGGGTGAGATTGACAGGGGGAGGAGTTCTAGCTGCGGGGTGCACTGCTTCTTATAATTATCCTTGTTGAATTTTCTAATTAATGCAAGTAACGCCTGCAGCGTCTTCCAGTCAAGCCTTTTGCCATTTTGATATTTACTGGCCACACTTAAAAAAATGGCACTGCAATTAAAAAAGTCGACCTAGAAAGATTTTCATGTTTTTTTTATATTAATTTATAAATATTAAAAAACAAACACAATCCCAAACAAATAGTGATTTTTTCCCAAAAGTTGAAATACAAACCCGGATTCTTAGAAAAAATCATATCCAATATTCAGACGGGTTTCAAATCTACGCAAATTAAATTTAATTAAAAATAAAATTTAATATTTAAATTTAAAAAAATAGGAAAAATTTATACAATTGAAAAAAGCCATACGAATTTTATAATTTTTATAATTTTAGACATATTTTTCTAAGTTTTACAAAATTGTAATTATGCAATTTTCGAAATCTACTTTCTGAATAATAAGTAATGCGAACTTCTAAAATTTGGTGCGATTTATTTTTCTGAGTGTGCCTAGTGCGCTTAAAGTTTCTTAATTATTTTCATTGACAAGTTTCTGGCAAACTTTTCGAAGTGAACTGCTTCGCTTTTCATTAGGCTGCACATACTGCCAATTTTGAGCAAAAGACAAATATTAATGACATTTAAATTGAGCAATTATTGAATTGACCTAATTGAGTTTCAGAGTTGAGCTGCAGCAAACATTCGGATTATTGAATTGTTTATGAATGCACTTTGAGCACTTTTGTCCACGCTCACCAAGAACTAAAATATAAATATTTCGTTCATTATTGTGTTATCATCTGCTGATCTTAACTAAAATAGCCTTTGAGCTATTGCTTTCACTTCACAAATAATTTAAGAAGATTTTTCGATTTATTGTAACTAAGTTCATTGCCTAAGTATTCAATAATATTTTCTCGTGCTCCTATTCTAAAAAGATGCCATAATCAATGATCTTTAAATTTTATGCCAATCAATTTCAACTTTCAATTTACCAAAAAAATAATTCGATTGTTAGCCAACCGCAAATATAAAACACAAATATATATATATATTAGCAATTAGCAGGTATTTAAACGATTTTAAATTTGGTTATTTACTCAAATTTCGATTTTAAACAGAAAGTACAATAAATTATCTTGAAATGTATTGTATGCCAACCAATTTCAGCATTTAATTTACTTAATAACAATTGATGGCAAACAGAAAACGCAAATATAAAATTCGAATTTAAATGGCAAAAGCAGCAAACTTTTAACTTTTTTTCTACTGAAAGAGCTGCGCACAAAAGTATGCTACGTTTTTTCATAATGTGAGCTGAAATCAGATTCAGCAAATGGAACGGGCTTATTTATGTCAGCATTAGCTATAATATATTATGTTGTATTATAACAAAATTTGGCCAGAAATTAAAATAAGTAAATAAAATAATATATTCCAAGTGCCTTCTTCTCAAATTTAAAGTGGAACATTTTTAGGAATTATTGGAGCTTTTGTGGCATTATTCATTGGAGCGAGTCTTTGCTCTCTTTTATGCTAGTTTAACATGGCATAAAATTGTCATATTTATATTGAAAGAGCTGATCACAAAAGTGTGGTAAATTTTTCAGCAGGATTTAATTTTGTCAGCACCAGAAACAATAAATTACTTTGTTAATACAGACAATTTTCAGGAAATTCCTTAAAATTATAAATAAAATAAATAAATGATGCCACCTACATATCAAGTGCCATTATTATTGGAATTATTTTCGAGCTAGAGAATTTTGTATGCAACAAGTATTGTCTAAGGAAAATGCCGAGCAGGCTAAGCCGTGCATATATGCATGTGCTTGTGTGTGGGGAAATCGCTGTGCGGCAGAATGCAAAATTAGAATTACCGCAGCAGTGGAAAACCGCAAACAAACATGTTTCTAGACATAGAAGAAGGGGGCGGTCAGGGGAGAGACTGGGGACGACAGGGACTGCTGCCTGCCACGATGAGCAATGAGTGGTGCATGTCAACACCATTGTTGTACATGCCGCATACAGCGACTTTCGCTCCCTCTCCCCATAAGCGCATTTGCCACATACAGTTGCGAAACAAATAATAGCATCACTTTGACATTTTTATTTACGTATGAAAAAATTGACCATTAACTTTGCAATTATTGCCAATGTTGATTTTTAATATATTTATTTATTTATAATTTTCTTAATTACCTTTGAAAACTGGCGCTATTAATTGTTACGTTAATTTTCTTCCTCTGTCATAAAACTTAATTTTTTATTCTAAATTATCATTGAATTTAAATATGTTGAAAACGGTGAATAAAATGATGGTATTTGTTTCTTTCTCAGTTTTTACTTTTATTTAACAGTCTTATTCAACTTTCAAAAACGAATTCATAAATTTCTTAAACTTAAACTTAGAATTAAAAAAAGTCACTTTTGAAAACATTTCTTGTGGGAGTGGTGCTATTATCTTGGCCGCATCTTTAGCAGGTACTGCCAAAAAAGACAAGTGCATCATTCTGTGCTTGGTGTGTTTGTGTGGGTGTTGGTGTGGGGGTCTGTGTTGTTGCTACGTGACTGTGTTGCCAATGCGTCTGGCTTACCAATTTCAAAACAGTTGCGGCTAAGCTTCGCTGATGGCCAAGACCAAAAATGTTGCAATGTTGCAATTTGCTAAATTGAAAACACGAAAATGTTAGCGCTGCTCAAACAGAAGCCAAAAACGCTTCAAAGTAGCCGCAAAGTTAACTTGCACCGTGCAGCAGAATTGCTTAGTTGCCCAGTTGCAGCGTGGCGGAGTTGCCAACGCACGCACGTCACTTACTCATAATGGGAAACTTCCTTTGGCAAAATGGCATCCGCACTTTGCGCCACTAATTCACTAATTTCGAGCTGCACATGCACAACTACAAAGCGCTCACTATTTACGGTTATTTATGGTGGCACACTGTTTTTGGGGCACGTTTCCATCAGCATCCCCCTCCCCCCATCTGCATTTGCATGCATTCATGCATGCCGTTGTTGCAGTTGCAACTAATGACGTCCATCATGTTTGCTGCGCATTCTCAATTAAAAATAACGCTCAACTGTTATGAAGAAGAAAGAAAAACAGGTAGAGCTATCTGTAGGCGGGATAGCTCGACTGGGAGATACCCTGCATTTAGGTATATTCACTCTTGATGATTATTATAATTTATTTATTTATTATTATTATTATTATTATTATTATTATTATTATTTATTATTATTATTTATTAATATTATTAAATTATTAATAAATACAATTTAAATTATTATTAAATGATAATGATCATTTTTATATAGACCACCTAAATAATAATCAATGAAGAAATGATTATTATTATTAGCAGTATTTTTATTATTAATTTTATTTTTATAGAGGTCTTCTGCCTGGACTACATATCAAATTAACGATAGATTTCTCCGATTATTATATGTATATTTATGTTATTTATGTTAATAATATATATATATAATATAATATATATAATAATAACAATATATATAATAATAATAATATTTATATATATTATGAGTCTTGTGATTTTGTTATTATTTAGCTGAAAATTATAATATGAGATTACATTGTTATATCTTGTGAAATATTTAAATTTATGATTGATTTTAGTAAAACTAGTCGAGTGTAGTTCAATTTTGAACATGTAACATTCTTATCCGATCGGAATCCAATTTTTACAGGCGATAGACAAGATATCAGTGCCGATTATATTTCAATCAAGGAAGGCTATATCTTTTCAATTGTGTCTGTTACTGCTTTCGGAAATTGATTTTTATCGATATTCGGCAAAAAGGCTTATTTGTTGATTATTATATAATAAGCTAGGACTTTTATTTACAATTTAAAGTGTCAAAATTTTATAGTCTTATCGAAAATGATCAATTTTCGGTGTAATACAAACTGAGAAGAGGAGAATATATGCTCAATTATTATCTATCTTGAAAGAGAGTCGGTTATAAGTGATATACTTCCCAAGTCTATTGACTATTATTGTATACATATTTAAAGTAATATGCTCCTTTACCTTTCGATGTCAGAGTGTTGAGAACACGTTTCTTAATTAACGGACTTTCAACCAAAATGCAAACAGGCAGTTCGTTTTGTTGTTTGTCCTTTTGCAATTTTCTTGTGTTAAAGAGCTTAATTTGCCTATGTGTATATTTAACAGAGTGTACGAGTGTGTTAGTGTGGCATATACCTAGAAAACCAATTTGTTTGGCTTTGTTTTTGCTTGCCTGCCTGGCCACATTGAAATGCATCGATGCGTGCCAATTGCGTTGTTGCCCATTTCCGGTTTTGCACAGCAAAATTTGATCAGCTTTTTATTCCTAATTATATTGTGCAGCAGTCTTCGCATAATTTACCCGTATTTGTGGCAGCCACATTGCCGGCTGTCCCAAGTTATGCAAATTTGCAGCGACGTTGTTTACTGACAGTCAGACTAAATAGAGTAAAGGACTCGTGACTCAGGTTACAGGACACAGGATATCTTTACTGCTAAATTGCTTTAATTAAGCCCATTTCCAAATTTTGTAGCTTGAATTTAACTTCATTCAATTATATAGCTTCATTTAATTAGAGTTTTCTTGTAGCTAAGTCACACTTCGATTTATTTCAGTTATTCTATATTTATATAGATCGATTTTCTAACAAAGTTTTTCATTACTTACAAACACAGAATCATAGGCTATAAAAAGCAAGAGCTGTGCACAGCAATTTCGAAAGCAACCATTTTAAGTTGTTACTGCAACAATATTATTTTTGCAATTTCGTGGTCATTCAGCAATCCACGCCTCTCCCCTCACAACTGTATATGTTGGCTATAGACCAAAATTTGTTAGCCAAAAAGCGCATTAAAATGTTAATCTTCAGTGTGGACCTTAAATCTACAAGCACAATGGCCGAAGGGAGCACAATTGCCACACCCTACAGAGTAGCCCATAAAACTTCAGCGAGAACAAAGCAATTTCACACGCTCATGAATGGTAAAGTAACACACGCACACACACGCACACACACCCCCACACACACCCCCACACACAAGAGATTATAGAGAGCAGAGATATAGAGAGGTAGAGAAATAGAGAGAGGATACAGCCATACAGAGTTCAAGAATTTATTACCCAATTTGAAATTGCAAACGAGAGCGTGATAAACCTCGAGGTAGTTTTTGTTGTCATATATACCCTGTGCACGAAGCAATGCGAGTGCATATACTCAGACCAAAATTTGAAATACAAATTATAAAGATTTTCTTATTTTCAGAAATCATTTTTAAATATAATAAAACTATTTTCGAAAATTTAAAAATGCTTGCCCTAAATCGACAATCCCAAAAGTATGCTGTTTTTTCAATTCATTTAAATTTTTTTCTATGAATATGAAATGAATTTCTAAAAACTGGCAACGCAAAAATAATCCTTACTGAAATGTAGAATAATCTCGGGTTCAAATCACCTTAAACTCGACAGAGTTTATTTACATTATTTATTAATTTATATAATGTAAAAATAAATTAAATAGAAAATAAAATTGAATATTTAAATTTAAATTAAATATATAGGAAATATTTACAAAATATATAATAATAGCTATACACATTATATTCAAACTAGAATATAAATACCATAGAAAGTATATTGTTTGTTAATTTTACAAAATTCCGCCCTTAGTTTTATAAATGCAAAAATCTGTTTTTTTTTTTTAAAGCTACGAACTTTAATTTAAGAAATGCCCTTTCTTAATAATATGGTGAGGTATTCTATGGCAATTTTGTAGGGCCTTCGTTAAGGAGCTTATACAATAACAACATCCTGTGCAAGGTATTCATTAGTCGAGCAAGGGCCATAACATTGAAACTCTAACTTTTTGCCTGCCCATTGTGCTTGATGCAAAACAACATTGTTTATGACAAGCGGAAAGAAAGGCAGCAGGAGGTGAATCACATGCAAATGCAAGTCAAACAGTGCCAGGACACACAGAAACTGCTGAAATTTATGAAAATAGTGAAAATCAATGAAAGTGATTTCGGGGCAAAGGCAAAGGCAAAGGGAAAATAGGGGGCGATAAAGCATGATGATCGACTGTCTGCGACTTTCTTTCCCGAACGTTAGTCAAAGCTCAAGTCAAGGTAAGTGCAGCAAATGCCCCAAAGCGTTTCTATGCAAATGCCACAGGCATTTTAATGCAAATCTGCATAAGTGGCAACTGAAACCTCAACCTCCATACCTCCGCACACACAAGCGCAAGCTCTCTCTCTCACTCTCTCTGTCTCTATCTCTGGAACACTCTCTACACTCAGAAAAATAATCGCTCTGAATTTTAGAAATTTCCCACACTCACCTTATTATACAGAAAGTAATATTCTTAATTTGCAGGTTGTGGCTTTCAAAAAAACAGGTTTTACATTTTTTAATTTCAGAGTGTACCTTTCTAAAATTTAGAAAAAGAAATATCTAAATCCTTCAGAATGTTTTCCATATTTTCTTACATTAGCTGTTTTGTTGCTTTATTGATAAACTTTAGTAATTTTAGATTTCACAACAAAACTCTAATATAGCACGCGTTATTATTTTGTGAATTTCAGAAATTATCTTAGAAATGCATTTCTTAATAATAGAAAATTTTTCTGAAAATATCCTTTCGAAATTAAAGCAATACGTTTTCTCATTTTTGGAAATCATTTCTGAAAAACAAACTTTGTAATTATCAGTGCGATATTTATTTCTGAGTGTAGCTTGTGCCTTTTTGGGAAATGCAATTTGTGGTCATACATTTTTCTTTTTACTCAATAGATGAATTTAAATATATTGGCCAGATTCTCGAAATAGGTACGCACTCTAAGCCAGCAAATTTATTGCAAACTGCACATTTCATTATGAATTCATTTGGTGAAGTCCGGAGAAGTTCAACCAAAAAGCCACTGAATATGGGAGTAAGCCACATGAATGTGGTTAGACTTGGCAATAAGAGAAGAAAATTTTAATATTAAACATAACAAAAGCGCATATCTGAGGCACATCAAAAATGACATACCCTTGTAGACCGTACTTAATCTGTTGACTTCTAAATTATTTGCTTCAGATCGAAATATTATGGTTTTTAAGTGTTAAACATACTTTTATTTATATTGGATTTGAAAAAAGCAAGTCAATCAATAGCCAATAGCAGACAACTGAATTAACTGCTTTTTTGCTCTGCTGTATAGCAGTAGCAAGAACAAAAAAAAAATCTACATGGAGCTTTCGCTGTAGTTGTAGCAAAAGCATAAAGAATGGGAGCAGAGATAGAGCATAGCAGTCTGTGCTACTGCTATAGTGATCTCATTTTTATTTTGCTCTTTCGCTTTACGTAGGTGCTATCAGAGCAATGTTCGTTCATTCGGCTAATGATGCTAATGAATATATTTAATATTTTATATACCTTCTGCTTTACAAACTATAATGCAAAATTTGAATACCGCCTTCAATTGAAATGATTTATGCGCATAACATTGCTATTATAGATATTCGTAGGTATACATTAATTTCTATATTTATATGCTGCAATGATTATGCAAATCCAAGTCACTTCGCTAATGCCGAGACGTTGAAATCAAGTGTAGATAGATTCACTGTACATATATTTTTGTTGCATTCAAGTAGCTATTTAAGCGGTCAAGAAATACAAACTTTTTTTCTCTCTTTTACGTTACAGATTTTGAGCAAGCTGAAATTATATTAGGATAACAGGACGTAGCGACAAATCAAACAGAAGCGTTTGCTGTTAAGCGACTGTCAAGGATTAGGACAAGTGGTTGTTTAAAGCCGCCCTTACAACAGAAGCGAACGTGTCTAAACTTAAATCAAGGCGCGAATATAACGAGCTAAGAGCAACAGCTACAGCGATAGCTACAACTGCTGCAGGTGATACACCGTAAATCCAACATGGAGCTGGGGTCAGTCTCATCAATTACCCCTGCCAGTAGTCCACTAAAAGCTAAGCCGGAGTAGTAGAAGGCGTAAGGCGACGGACGACAGACGATAGAAGAGAGCAACAGGTAGCCAGAAGTTTTGTGAGCAAAAACCACATAACTGGCCAACTACGTGACTTAATCAGCACCAGCAGCTAGAGCAGGGACAGGAGCAGAAACAGTAAGTGGAGCAGAAAGTGGAACAAAAGTAGCAGTAGTAGCTAGAGTAGCAGGAGCTAGAGTAGCAGTAAGAGCAGCAGCAGTAGCAGCAGGAAAATCTGGATCTGTAACACTAGCAAGAGGAGCAGGAGCAGGTAGCTGTAGCTGTAACCGTAGCAGGAGCAGTAGGAGTAACAGGAGCTGTGAACGCAGAAGCAAACGCAGTGTATCAGGAGCAAAAGCAGTAGCCGCAATAGGAGCAGCATCCGGATTAGTAGAAATAGCTGTGGTAAAATCAATATAAGTAGCAGTCGTAGCAGTAGTTCCAGGGGCAATAGCAATGGAAGAAACAGTAGCTAAGTAGCAACAGTATCTGTAGAAAAAAAGTAGCAATAACGAGCTGGCCAGACATATGCGATGTGTACAAAGCTCTCACAAAACCTAGCTAAAAAAGCATATATCCAAGTGCACTGAGCGAAAAAAAAGCATGACCGATGTGTCAGCTACTACAGACGGCGCCGGCGGAACACTAAATACTGAGGAGCCACTTGAGCCGGCGTCCATGACAACAACAACAGCGACAGCAACGACGACTGAAGCAGCAGCAACCGGAGTCTCTGCAATGTCTTCAACAAAACCACTAACCAATGGTGCCAACAAGATGCCACAAACAGCAACAGTGGCTGCAACATCAACAGCTGCAACTGTAGCTGCAGCAACAGCAGCAACCACAAGCAATCAAGCCAAAATGGAGCGTCACTTGCCGAGTAACAACAATCAACACGCAGCCGCAGAATTGTTGCCACGGGTCTCCTCCACGGGGACAACGCCACCTTCGGCAACCTGCGCTTCGAATCCCGGGGCAAGTTCCATTGCCAATTGCAGCAAATCCGATGTAGACGAGGTCGCTCGCCTGTTTGAGGAAAAGCCAGAAGCTTTTGAGAAATGGCTCACGGAACGTGCACCGCCCGAGGCATTGAGTCGCCTCCACGACTACATTGAGAGCCGCAAAACGTTGCACAAGCGTCCCTCTGTCACATCAGATTTGTTTCAACAGTGGATGGCCACACCCACACTGCAACAGGTGAGTCTCTATCAAATACTGTATCTACTACATTCAGAGAAAAACTTAGAAATTCACCAAATGGAACTCAGCTTATTATTCTGAGTGTATAGTTATATATGTATCTCGATCGATATCGCCCGACACAGAATTCTACATATCTTAACATAATCCTCAACATAAGCCCATCAAGATTTTGGTATCCAATATAGAGTTTTATTCAAGTTATTAGAATGTGCTTTCGCATTAGCTATGCTTTAACCTCTATTTCCCCTCTTCCTGTTACCAGATCGTCTACTGTTCAGCTTCCTTTGTAGCCTGTCTGCACGTTTTTTCGCGCGAACATATTGCTGTCAAAACACTTATTTTGCGCTTATTTCGAACATTGGAGCCGGAACCATTACCCGATCCGCCGGTGTTCTTCTTCGTTGTTGCCTCTCCGCCTGCTGCAGGTGGATCGGCTTCAGGTGTTGACGGGGTTGAAGGTGTTCCGGCAAGCAGCTGCTCTTTAAAATTAGTTGGACCAGTTATGCATACAAGTTTCACTGAAATAACCATTTCTTGCATTTATTTACTTATGTCCCCAATCTATATCGGGTATAGTATCGGGACAAGCGCAACAACCAAAATATGCATTTAATTTTTTATTCATTAGTGATAAATTAGGCATTTTAATTGTGTTCCTATTTAACATGAATTTGACTATTGCAATTTATGTCTTTTGCGACGGAACAAATCGGTTTGATATTCATCAATTGAGAAATACATTTGCGGCTAAATTGTCAATGTTATTCTACACCTCTGATTTCTATCCCTAAACCAATTGAAGTCACCAAATCTATAACAGTCGGTATAAGCATACCAATCTTAAGAGGTGGAAAATAACAGACACATTTAATGTAGATTGTTTGAGAATTATACAAGTGGTTAAGCACAGCGTATTTTCATATTGACCAATGTACTATATCCGTTTGACCGACCGGTTCTAAAATAATGGTTGAGTTTTTTAGGATCGCAAGTAAAAATGTTAGACAAAGGCTGGCTGCTATAAAACTGGCATATGCTCTTGCAAAGTCTGACTGCCATAAAACTGATTTAGGTTTTGTTTCAGTGATTAGAGTAAAATTTTTAAAAGCATGAATCTAGGCGTTAAGCTAAAGTCCGGTAGGTACGTACGCTGGCAATGCTGCCATATATTTTATTTATTTAATGCAGAGCAATTTTTGGTGGCAACGTTGCAGCCAGAGTCCAAACTGGCAAAATGTCTTCACTGGGGTAAAATATTCTGAATTTCAATCAATCAATTTCAATCTCTGACCAGATCTAGTTGATTTCATTTTATCGATAACTATTCCCGTTTCACGAATATCGAAACATATCGATTAGCTGTGGCGACCATAAGAACAACTGCTTACATTGCAGTTTGCCAAACTTTTATATGAATGAATTGGGTTGAGTGTCTCACTTCACCATTTTATAGCAATTCTGTATTTGCTTTTATTTTTAGCATTTTGTTTTTAGTATTTAAATTTACGCAACAGGCAACACTAATGTAATTTAATTATTTATCAACTGAGGGTATTAGACTTCCATTCGTATTATATATATATATCGAACCCATGTAGATGCCAGAGAGTTCATCAGTATTCCTTCATAACGTTCTCAACTATATAACAAAAAGTTAAAGTATTAAAACCAATTATTTATTTATTACTCGTTATTTTGACAAGTGCATTGAATCTCCGGCACATGACAGACGTCTGTTCCTAATATTGTTTTTCTTAAATATTTAATCAACTGTTGGTTAAAATATTTGGGAGCAGTTACGCAAATGTCGTATGTATTTCTGTTGTTGCCCTAAGTATTAGTCTTTGTCTGCGTCTAAGAACAACCATTGTTAAACAACTTTAGTTTATTTGCAATAGACCAGCTTCGTGACGTGAATGAACCTCGTGAACAATTAATTTACACCGTAACCAATATTATGGGCATATTCAACATTACTCCAAGTTTTCACATATGCAGGACAAATGACGACTCAAATACGATCAAATCTCCGCCAGAAAGCATATTTCTAAGAACCAGGGTTTTTCTTTTCTTAAATTATTAAAACTGTCTGGTTTCCAGCAACTCTAACGTTAGCTTTTTTGATGCAATATTATTGTTGAGCATAAGTATTTCATTTTAGATAGATGGATAGATATATGCAGACGAAACTAAATTAAATAATTAATCTAAATCTAATCTAATCTATTCATCACTAAGTGATTTAATGCATTTTCTTCGAGCTGATTGATATCGATATCGTACGTTATGGTAGGAGTGGCATGTCATGTTACAGTTGTTATGTTACAGGTGCTACGTCATTAACAGCCTGCTACAACTCGGCTATAATGTCATTTAACATTTAAGAGTTTACCATAATATTCTTTTAACTTGTACTAACAATTTACTCATTAAATGGTTTGATAATGCTCTTCGATTCGGCATGCTGTTATTGCAATGCCGTTCACTTAGTGGGTATAATTTGGCAACATTCTCTAAGTCAGCTGCAAGCGTTGCTGCCCCTCAATTATCGAGATCAAAAATGTCATCACGATTCATTTCCGAAATTTGCGGTATAATTTAAGCATATTAATGATTTCAAAAAATAGCCAATTAGCAACTTAAAACAGTCATACCCCTGAGATAAGGAAACATAATAAATCCTCTATTTAACCCAATTTAAACATATGTTATGAGATTGACCCAAGCTATATATTTCTACATATATATTTCTGATATTGTCGGCATAAGCTTCTCATTGAAATCGAGCTTATCTTAATTAAAGTTAAAGTTTCAAAATATTAAATATATTCAAAATATACCAACAGATATCAAGGAATTATTTTAGTGTTTAAAAATAAGTAGGCGTGAATAAAAGTAGTTTAATGGACCACCAGATAGAAATTTAATTTTGCATTGTATTTACCATATTGATCGAAGCTGACTTTTAAAGGTAGGCTGAGTATACCCTGCCTATTATCCACTCGACCTTAGTACATAAGGGGAGACTCAATATCAGTCAAAAATAGTCTCAATCACAGCTCCAAATGGGCATAAAAACACGCACTACTGGTCATTTTGGATCGGAAAATTAGTTATCGTCTTTCGACGGATTGTTTCTATGGCAGATGTATGACATATTTATATGACAGTGATATGATCTGGTCGGCTCCTATCTACTGCCTGCAGCAAAGGGACGGATATGCACCAAGTCATCAAGATAGCTTAACATCTGAGGGACCACTTTGCACTGGAAGCGGCAGACGAGCGACTTTCGAGTTTTAACTAAAACGAATTTTTTGTTGCACGATTTTAGGAGTGCAAATTTATGGTAAAACATTCTTTCATATTTAAAGGCTGCTAAGCAAATCCAACAGCATTGAATGGCTCTTGAAGTTAAAAGGTTAAGCCACAACTGATACTGATACTGATACGTATAGCCCGACACAGAATTCTACATATCTTAACATAATCCTCAACATAAACCCATCAAGATTTTGGTATCCAAAAAAGAGTTTTATTCAAATTATTAGAATGGGATTTCGCATTAGCTTTGCTTTAACCTCTATTTCTCCTGTTCCTGTTCGTGTTACTGTTCCTGTTTCTGTTCGTGTTGCTGCTCCTGTTTCTGTTCCTTTGTCGCCTCCGCCTTTGTTGTTGCCTCTGCCTTCTCTTCGCAGCCCTCTGTCGAGCAGCCTTCTTACGAGTAGCCCTCTGACGAGCAGCCCTCTGACGAGCAGCCTTCTGGCGTCTTTTCAAACGTTGAATTTGGCGCCTCATGCGTCTCACCTGAGCACTGGAACCATTACCCGATCCGCCGGTGCTCGCCACCGTTGTTACATCAGCTCCACCGGCTGCTGTTGTCTCTGCTCCCGCTGGGGGGGCTGCGGTTGTGGGTGGGCCGGCAGGTGCGGGGGCTGCGGTTGTGGGTCCGCCGGCAGGTGCTGGTGTTGGTGCTGCTGCGGTAGGTGCTGGTGTTGGTGCTGCTGCGGTAGGCGCTGGTGTTGGTGCTGCTGCGGTAGGTGCTGGTGTTGGTGCTGCTGCGGTTTGGCAATCGGTGCCTCTAAGAAGACAAATGGCCAAAAAGGCACAGCCAAAGATCACCGTTTGAATTCTCATCTTGATGCCAATGGTTTGGATTGAATGTCTTACTGCCTCTGCGGCAGCACCTTTTATAGCGATTTTGAGATTGCCAATTTTACTTGTCCTTTTGTGTTGGCATTCAAATTTACGCAGCTGTGCCAACAAATGGGATATGTAAACAATTAAATAACTCAGTTTTCGAAAACTTTTTTTGAATATACATATTAATAAACATATTTGCAAGTATAGTTTTAATGAATACATTTTTTATAAACATATTTTCTGGAATAATTATTTTGATGCCACGGCAGATCACTGTGATAGTAAATGTAGTAAATCAGATTGTTCGCTAATAATGTTGATGTAGTCTTCTTGAGCAAATTACATATTGCCAAGGGCATTGAATAAACGGCATAGCAAAGATGGCAGTTTCTCGTATTTGTATTCAATATTTAGTAAGCTGTTCCTCAAAATTGTGTGGACCAGTTATGCAAATAAACAAATTCAACGACATTAAAAACACGCACGTGTTGTTATTTGAATACCTTTGAACATATTCGAAGGCTATTAACAGTGTTGAACAAAAGTTGTACTATTTTTCATATTAAATTTAATATTGCAAAACTTTCAAGAGAGCAAGTTTGGAATATAACTACTCGGATACCACAATAAGCTTATCTTATATTTTCGGAAACTCTCCCATTTTGAAAATATCGATACAAATGGGTGTCCGATATAATCGGCTATAAAAATGTCATCAAAATTGGATGAAAAACAGATATATCTATCTAAAAGCTAGAAAAGATTTCTAACTTCTGGAAGTAACATGTAAACATACGAAAAATGCTTATAATGAGAAGATATTTTCCTCTTTTTCACAACTGTGTTCCTGTTGTTTAGTAACTTAATTTTATATCATTAACCCATTAAAAATGGTTAAAAAGATATTATGGTTTTGTGAACATGTATGTAACATGCAGAAGGAAGCATCTCCGACCCCATAAATTATATAAATTCTTGATCAGGATCAACAGCCGATATAGACATGTTCGTCTGTATGTTTGAACACGCAGATCTCGGAGACTATAAGAGCTATAAACTTCAAATTTGGAATAATACCCGGCGCAGATCAAGTTTGATTATTTTATCGATAACTGCCTCCGTTTCTGGAATATCGAGACATTTCAATTTCAAAATCGGATAAGAAACACCCAAGTTATAGTCGAAAGTAGATTCGCATATTGAACTCCTTTCTATCAGCATGTGTGAGAAAGAGATGGCATGATAATCGCCGCGATTGTCAACATGTTTTTGTGTGCATTCTGCAGAGCCCCGTTACAATTGCGTGTACATACATAAGTGTATATTTGTATGTACGTATGTATGTGCACGTGTTTGTAGCCTGTAAGCTCGGGCCAGTTCGAGCTTGTGATGGCTAGTTTTTTTTACTCAGCAGTCCCTGTGCCTACCATAAGAAAAGAGACGAGCCCACTCCACAACACAAATCAAAAAAAATCCGTGCAGGGATTGATTACCATTTGCTGCACTGTTTGTAGTTTTAAACGGTTTACATAGCAAGAACGAAAGAGCTTTTAAGATTTAACTAAAAATCTGTGTTTTGTTGCATAATTTTAGGTGTGCAAGTTTATCTAAAAACATTGTAGCATATTTGAAGGCTGCTAAGCAAACCGAACAGCAATGAATGAAACTGTTAAATATTAACTGATATTGTTACTGATACTGGAGAATCTCTAATTATAGCCCGACACATAATACTACATTTTTCAATAAGTTAAGGAAAAAAAAAATCCATAATGTTTTTGGAATGCAATATAAAATTTTATTCAAATTATTTGAATGGTGTTTCGGTTTATCTTTGCTTAACCGCTGAAGAACCTGTTGAGCCGGTTCCCGTTAGTATTAACACGATTAACACGATTAACACGATTACCACGATTAACACGATTAACTCGTCCCCTGCTGTTTAACCTTCTTCGCAGTCTTCTGTTACGTGTGTTTAACCGTTTTTGATTCTTGCGAAGTTTTTGCGCGCGTTTCCTTGAACGAGCCAGCCGGCGTCTCAAGCGCCGTATTCTCCCGCCGCCACCCGAACCGCCGCTTGCTGCCGTTGTTGCATCTACACTGGCTGTTGTTGTCTCTGCTCCAGCAGGTGCGGGGGCTGCAGTAGTGGGTCCGCCGGCAGGTGCGGGGGCTGCGGTTGTGGCTCCGCCGGCAGGTGCTGGTGTTGGTGCTGCTGCGGTAGGTGCTGGTGTTGGTGCTGCTGCGGTAGGCGCTGGTGTTGGTGCTGCTGCGGTAGGTGCTGGTGTTGGTGCTGCTGCGGTTTGACAATCGGTGCCTCTAAGAAGACAAATGGCCAAAAAGGCACAGCCAAAGATCACCGTTTGAATTCTCATCTTGATGCCAATGGTTTGGATTGAATGTCTTACTGCCTCTGCAGCAGCACCTTTTATAGCGATTTTGAGATTGCCAATTTTACTTGTCCTTTTGTGTTGGCATTCAAATTTACGCAGCTGTGCCAACAAATGGGACATGAAACAATAAAATAATTCCGTTTTCTAACAACACAATAATAATAATCAAATAGCAGTGCCAAATTTAGAATTTGAACAGTTTCTCCTATTTTTTATGAAATATTTAATCAGCTGTTCGTAAAAATAATGTGAAAATATGCAAACAAACAAATTCAATACAAATTTTAGAATAAAAACAAGCCTGTAGGTTGTTTGTGGACCTTTGCACATACTTTATGGGTATTGACACACTCGAGCAAAGGTTGTATTTGCGATTTTTGGCGATTGAATTTATGAATATGAATAATTAATTTTATTATTGGGAGCATCATTGCTAAGCATCCACTGAAATTTTCAGAAGTTTTCCTCTACTCATGGCTTGTTTTTCGCATGTATTATGTATAATTATAAATAGTGTGTGTGTATTCATTTTGTTACTTTGCCGATTCCAATTTATATTGAGTTTTACAATCAAAAATTTTTGAAAAATATGTGATATCGTTCCTGTCGGGCTTAACATAACAGTGGTATCTGGTATTAGCAGCTGATAACAGGTGGGGAAGATCCTTCTTAAATGTAAGCACATGTAAATCCATTCTTTAGTGTTTTACCCTGAATCGTTTACAAATAGTGATATATGTGTATATATATTCTTGATCGGAATTAGCAGCCCAGTCGATCAAGACATGTCTGTCTGTGTATTTATCTGTCTGTCGGTATGCGCAAACTGATCTCGGAGATAAAAAATGAGTTCATTCAACTTATGATTACTGATTCCTTACTTGACTTACCATCAAGAGAATCAGTCTTCAAAGGGCCTTCAGAGTCTGCCATATTTTCTATATTAAATCGTCCTTGTTTTTGTAGCTTTTAGCTTTTAGCTTTACCTCCATTTTGAATCAATTACTATCTTATTAATATACGTACTTCGAAAATCCATCTGCCGCAACTAAAATATGGCTGTAGCACAGCAATCCTTTTTCCATCCTTTCTATTTACGATTGTGCACCTTTCGCTACAATCGATCCCAGTAATTTGATTAGGTCACACAGGATATTCACTTAGTACAATTCCCAATCTCTTATACTGCTTTGGCTACTTTTGCTTCTGCACCCACTACGTAACACCATTCGGTCGATTGTTCGGCCCCAAAAAATTAGATACACTTCCCTGCACATCTTTCAATGTGAACCAATGGGAGTCGCTAGTCGCTAGTCGCTCAGAGTTGCTAATTGGGTCAATTTGTGAATGGCACTCAACGCATCAATCGGCTTTTATTTGCATACCAATCGTTCTCACAAAAATCGTTAACAGCAGTACAGAATTATTTTCAAACATGGCGTTATCATTAATTTGCATATATGTACAGGCTCCAAAAATTAGAATACACTTTTAAGTTTTAACCAAAATTCGATTTTCGTTGCACAATTTTAAGTGTGCGAATTTATCTAAAAACATTGTAGCATATTTAAAGGCTGCTAAGAATAACCCCAACAGATATTGATACTGATACTGAAGAATCTCTCTAGCCCGACACATAATTCTACATTTCTCAAAAAGTATAGGAAATAATAAATCCATAATATTTTTGGAATGCAATATAAAATTTTATTCAAATTATTTGAATGGTGTTTCGCATTATCTTTGCTTAACCTCTGATTCGCCTGTTGTTCTGGTTCCTGTTACTAAGTTTCCTCCTTCTGTTTAATCGTTTTCGCAGAGTTCTGTTACGTCGCCTTAACAGCCTTTGCTGCTTGAGAAGCCTTTGCTGGCGTTTCCTTATACGTCTCAGCCTGCGTCTCAAGCGTTTCAACTGCGCGTTAGAATTGGTTGGAGGTGTTGCGGGGGCTGCGGTTGTGGCTGGTCCTGGGGCGGTAGCTGTTGGTGCTGTGGCGGTAGGTGCTGGTGTTGGTGCTGTGGCGGTAGGTGCTGGTGTTGGTGCTGCTCCGGTAGGTGCTGGTGTTGGTGCTGGTGTTGGTGCTGCTGCGGTAGGCGCTGGTGTTGGTGCTGGTGTTGGTGCTGGTGCTGGTGTTGGTGCTGGTGCTGTGGATTGGCAATCGGTGCCTCTAAGAAGACAAATGGCCAAAAAGGCACAGCCAAAGATCACCGTTTGAATTCTCATCTCGACGCCAATGGTTTGGATTGAATGTTTTACTGCCTCTGCAGCAGCGCCTTTTATAGCGATTTTGTATGAGCTGCGGTAATATTCAAATTTACACAGCTGTGACAAGAAACAGTAGATACAAATATCGTTTGTTTGTTTGGAAAAATCATATCGATTCTTAAAACATCAAAAAATCAAACTGTTCTATTACTCCTCCTGTTAAGGGTTATAAGGCTTCGAGTAAATGTACCAATATACCAACACTTTTATACATTTTTATATTCTTGGAGAGGGTTTTATAACTTTGATTTCGAGTTTGTAACGCATTGAAGACGACATATCCAACCCCCTAAATTATATTTATTCTGTATCAGCATCACTGGCCGAGTCGATATGCCCATATTCGTCTGGCTGTCTGTCCGTGTACAGTCGACAAACAAAGATTTGTTCTCGTATTAAAAAAAACACTCACAAAATATTCGTGATATTGGGGTTCGCATATTTTGAAAAATAAATAAATTAATAAATAGAGCATCATCATCAAACCACAAAGTGTTACAGCTGCCAATGGAACACCCGCACGAAAGATGAGTTTTTTATTCTGATACAATGAAACTACCAAAATGTTGAATGTTGAGTAAGCAGCCAATCGTGAAACAGATATCACAAGAAAAATATTTGGCTTAAGCGAAACATTTTTTGTTGTTGTTAAATATTTGTTTAAAACGAATGTGTTTTTTCATGGATCGAAAAACTATTATTGGAACTCCAAAGAAAAATTTAAATGTAAGCAGATTAGTTCCGGTATGTAATGTTCGGCCTACCTCAGTTCCAGGTCTTAATTCATATATACGTCTTCAAATTGACTACTATTTGGCGCACAGTTTCTCGCTTTGAACTGTAAGGCAACGAATTGTCTTCTTCTTAGCTTCAGCAAATAGGTCTTAGAGAGCAAAATGTATGTAACAATAATATAGCATATTTATTGGCAGCTAGGCAAGCACAACAGCTTTGAATGGCCCTTAGACTTAAGGCTGGCTTACACACGTGTACACAAAGTTTTTACACTTTGTCTGACGCGGGCACAGTCCAGTAATTTTCCAAGTTTCAAGTATATATGATACCTTCGATATCAAAATATCGATATAAAACAAGCCTATGTGTTGTTTGTGAACCTTTGCACATACTTTATGGGTATTGACACACTTGAGCAAAGGTTGTACTTGCGATTTTTGGCGATTGAATTTGTGCATATGAATCATTAATTTTATTATTGGGAGCATCATTGCTAAAGATCCTCCGAAATTTTCAACAAAAATAGTGATACGTTCCTGTCGGGCTTAACATAATAGTGGTATCTGGTATTAGCAGCTGATAACAGGTGGGGAAGATCCTTCTTAAATGTAAGCACATGTAAATCCGTTCTTTAGTGTTTTACCCTGAATCGTTTACAAATAGTGATATATGTGTATATATATTCTTGATCGGAATTAGCAGCCCAGTCGATCAAGACATGTCTGTCTGTGTATTGCCTGTCTGTCTGTCGGTATGCACAAACTGATCTCGGAGATAAAAATGAGTTCATTCAACTTATGATTACTGATTCCTTGACTTACCAACAAGAGTATCAAAGGGCCTTCAGAGTCTGCCATATTTTCTATATTAAATCGTCCTTGTTTTTGTAGCTTTTAGCTTTTAGCTTTACCTCCATTTTGAATCAATTACTATCTTATTAATATACGTACTTCGAAAATCCATCTGCCGCAACTAAAATATGGCTGTAGCACAGCAATCCTTTTTCCATCCTTTCTATTTACGATTATGCACCTTTCGCTACAATCGATCCCAGTAATTTGATTAGGTCACACAGGATATTCACTTAGTACAATTCCCAATCTCTTATACTGCTTTGGCTACTTTTGCTTCTGCACCCACTACGTAACACCATTCGGTCGATTGTTCGGCCCCAAAATATTAGATACACTTCCCTGCACATCTTTCAATGTGAACCAAGACCTGGGACAGGGCAGGTGTGACGAATGACGTTGCTGTGTGAACTTCAAAACGGGTTAGGCAATACAACAGCTAATATCTCATACAAACCATGCCAAATTAGCTAACTGATTATGAATTTAAATAGCCTATAGCTGCACGAAGGCAATAACCTTTGTTGGGCTGAGTTCTTCTCTGTCTTTGGTGCTCATAATATGAATCCCTAGGATGTTGCACATGTTCCCCAATGTACTGTCAATAAACCGGTGAGTATCCTCAGCCAACTCTCCCTCATGGTTATTACTTGCTTAAATAGTTTATAATTAAAGCCTCCCAAAAGACGTTTGGTTTTCGGAGTCTGCCCAGTCCGTGCCGCCTCTGTCTTTCTTCGTTTCTTAGATGCATTCGTATTGTGTGTTTTCCTATGCCACAAAACTGTTCTGGCCCTATTAGGTGCCTCTCTGCCACCATTTTCACTTGCTCACTTGTTCACTTTTTCACTTCTCTGATTGCCCTCAACTCCTTCTAGCGATATCCTTGGAGCCTTATGGTATGGTGGAGTGAGCTTCCAAAGCCATTGTTGGGCAGGTGCGCATTGCTCCATTCTGCAGTCCATTCTCTGCAACTATTGCAGCTGTCTTTGCACGGATTGGTCCCGTATCGAAACAAGGCCTGGTGCCAGCTCTCCGAAATCATATTCCTGAATTGCTCATCATTGCACAAGGAAGCTCCTCCACCCTCATTCCTCCTAGATATCTCCTTTCGCGTGTTGGTGTCGATCCTGTTCTGGTTCCTCAGCAGAACCAACAGAGATTCGGTAGTCCGATCCACGCTTCTTGGACAGAATATCGTGATACAGTGGGGCGACGGTATATCGTCTTCCACCTTGCAGTCGAGGCGCACGCCCTTCCATTATTGTAGCCGCGACGTAATGGATGTTGGCGAGCTGGGTTTCTTGGGCGATGCACTTGATGTGCTCGGGCGCAAATCCAGGCCTTCTGCTACCTTCTCTGCCGGAACCCTTGCCGCCGCATATCGGGTTTTTTGGAAGCCGGTGCCGCAGCTGCGTCTCTGGGTTCTTTGGCCTTCTTCAGAGCCTCTTCTGGGCCGAGTCCTTGATGGAGGTACCATAGGTACCACGTGACATTCTAACTGCAGAGGTTCCGGCCCGGAGCGAGAAGTGGAGATAGCTCAGCCTTATCCAACCCATCCCGCAAGTTCCTTAGAGCATTTTATTTTTTATTTTTATTAATTAGTTTTTATTATGATTAAATTTTTCTTATTATTTTTACTTGTTATTATTTTATTAATTAATTATGAACATTCCGAACCAACTAATGTGGGCTAATAAGCGCAGCTCAAGATGTACCAATCGCTTAATCGCTGCATGTTCTATTGCTTCCAAGTATTTATTTCTTTCGTTTAATTTCACTAAAACGAGTTCAAGCATCCGCCTGATGCATCAAAATTTATTTTGATTGCGATCAGCAAATGTTCGCTGACAAATTGCAAATAAGAAGTGGAACAACTAGTGTGGGAGTCGCTAGTCGCTAGTCGCTCAGAGTTGCTCAGAGTTGCAACGCATCAATCGGCTTTTATTTGCATACCAATCGTTCTCACAAAAATCGTTAACAGCAGTACAGAATTATTTTCAAACATGGCGTTATCATTAATTTGCATATATGTACAGGCTCCAAAAATTAGAATACACTTTTAAGTTTTAACCAAAATTCGATTTTCGTTGCACAATTTTAAGTGTGCGAATTTATCTAAAAACATTGTAGCATATTTAAAGGCTGCTAAGAATAACCCCAACAGATATTGATACTGATACTGAAGAATCTCTCTAGCCCGACACATAATTCTACATTTCTCAAAAAGTATAGGAAATAATAAATCCATAATATTTTTGGAATGCAATATAAAATTTTATTCAAATTATTTGAATGGTGTTTCGCATTATCTTTGCTTAACCTCTGATTCGCCTGTTGTTCTGGTTCCTGTTACTAAGTTTCCTCCTTCTGTTTAATCGTTTTCGCAGAGTTCTGTTACGTCGCCTTAACAGCCTTTGCTGCTTGAGAAGCCTTTGCTGGCGTTTCCTTATACGTCTCAGCCTGCGTCTCAAGCGTTTCAACTGCGCGTTAGAATTGGTTGGAGGTGTTGCGGGGGCTGCGGTTGTGGCTGGTCCTGGGGCGGTAGCTGTTGGTGCTGTGGCGGTAGGTGCTGGTGTTGGTGCTGTGGCGGTAGGTGCTGGTGTTGGTGCTGCTCCGGTAGGTGCTGGTGTTGGTGCTGGTGTTGGTGCTGCTGCGGTAGGCGCTGGTGTTGGTGCTGGTGTTGGTGCTGGTGCTGGTGTTGGTGCTGGTGCTGTGGATTGGCAATCGGTGCCTCTAAGAAGACAAATGGCCAAAAAGGCACAGCCAAAGATCACCGTTTGAATTCTCATCTCGACGCCAATGGTTTGGATTGAATGTTTTACTGCCTCTGCAGCAGCGCCTTTTATAGCGATTTTGTATGAGCTGCGGTAATATTCAAATTTACACAGCTGTGACAAGAAACAGTAGATACAAATATCGTTTGTTTGTTTGGAAAAATCATATCGATTCTTAAAACATCAAAAAATCAAACTGTTCTATTACTCCTCCTGTTAAGGGTTATAAGGCTTCGAGTAAATGTACCAATATACCAACACTTTTATACATTTTTATATTCTTGGAGAGGGTTTTATAACTTTGATTTCGAGTTTGTAACGCATTGAAGACGACATATCCAACCCCCTAAATTATATTTATTCTGTATCAGCATCACTGGCCGAGTCGATATGCCCATTTTCGTCTGGCTGTCTGTCCGTGTACAGTCGACAAACAAAGATTTGTTCTCGTATTAAAAAAAACACTCACAATATTCGTGATATTGGGGTTCGCATATTTTGAAAAATAAATAAATTAATAAATAGAGCATCATCATCAAACCACAAAGTGTTACAGCTGCCAATGGAACACCCGCACGAAAGATGAGTTTTTTATTCTGATACAATGAAACTACCAAAATGTTGAATGTTGAGTAAGCAGCCAATCGTGAAACAGATATCACAAGAAAAATATTTGGCTTAAGCGAAACATTTTTTGTTGTTATTAAATATTTGTTTAAAACGAATGTGTTTTTTCATGGATCGAAAAACTATTATTGGAACTCCAAAGAAAAATTTAAATGTAAGCAGATTAGTTCCGGTATGTAATGTTCGGCCTACCTCAGTTCCAGGTCTTAATTCATATATACGTCTTCAAATTGACTACTATTTGGCGCACAGTTTCTCGCTTTGAACTGTAAGGCAACGAATTGTCTTCTTCTTAGCTTCAGCAAATAGGTCTTAGAGAGCAAAATGTATGTAACAATAATATAGCATATTTATTGGCAGCTAGGCAAGCACAACAGCTTTGAATGGCCCTTAGACTTAAGGCTGGCTTACACACGTGTACACAAAGTTTTTACACTTTGTCTGACGCGGGCACAGTCCAGTACATTTTCCAAGTTTCAAGTATATATGATACCTTCGATATCAAAATATCGATATAAAAACAAGCCTATGTGTTGTTTGTGAACCTTTGCACATACTTTATGGGTATTGACACACTTGAGCAAAGGTTGTACTTGCGATTTTTGGCGATTGAATTTGTGCATATGAATCATTAATTTTATTATTGGGAGCATCATTGCTAAAGATCCTCCGAAATTTTCAACAAAAATATGTGATATCGTTCCTGTCGGGCTTAACATAATAGTGGTATCTGGTATTAGCAGCTGATAACAGGTGGGGAAGATCCTTCTTAAATGTAAGCACATGTAAATCCGTTCTTTACTGTTTCACCCTGAATCGTTTACAAATAGTGATATATGTGTATATATATTCTTGATCGGAATTAGCAGCCCAGTCGATCAAGACATGTCTGTCTGTCGGTATGCACAAACTGATCTCGGAGATAAAAAATGAGTTCATTCAACTTATGATTACTGATTCCTTGACTTACCAACAAGAGTATCGGTATTAAAGGGGCCTTCAGAGTCTGCCATATTTTCTATATTAAATCGTCCTTAAAATATGGCTGTAGCACAGCAATCCTTTTTCCATCCTTTCTATTTACGATTGTGCACCTTTCGCTACAATCGATCCCAGTAATTTGATTAGGTCACACAGGATATTCACTTAGTACAATTCCCAATCTCTTATACTGCTTTGGCTACTTTTGCTTCTGCACCCACTACGTAACACCATTCGGTCGATTGTTCGGCCCCAAAAAATTAGATACACTTCCCTGCACATCTTTCAATGTGAACCAATGGGAGTCGCTAGTCGCTAGTCGCTCAGAGTTGCTAATTGGGTCAATTTGTGAATGGCACTCAACGCATCAATCGGCTTTTATTTGCATACCAATCGTTCTCACAAAAATCGTTAACAGCAGTACAGAATTATTTTCAAACATGGCGTTATCATTAATTTGCATATATGTACAGGCTCCAAAAATTAGAATACACTTTTAAGTTTTAACCAAAATTCGATTTTCGTTGCACAATTTTAAGTGTGCGAATTTATCTAAAAACATTGTAGCATATTTAAAGGCTGCTAAGAATAACCCCAACAGATATTGATACTGATACTGAAGAATCTCTCTAGCCCGACACATAATTCTACATTTCTCAAAAAGTATAGGAAATAATAAATCCATAATATTTTTGGAATGCAATATAAAATTTTATTCAAATTATTTGAATGGTGTTTCGCTTTATCTTTGCTTAGCCTCTGAGTAGCCTGTTGTTCTGGTTCCTGTTACCAAGTCCGTTACCAAGTCTCCTCCTTTTGTTTAATCTTTGTCGCAGTTTTAGGTTACGTTGTTTTAACAGTCTTCGATTCCTGCGAAGCGCTTGCTGCCGTCTCTTAATACGATTCAGGCGCCGTTTCAAGCGCCTCAATTGAACGTTGGAACCGGATCCGGCTGGAGGTGCTGCAGGGTCAGTAGGTGTTGCGGTGGTTGAAGGTGTTCCGGCGGCTGGAGGTGTTGCGGTGGTTGAAGGTGTTCCGGCGGCTGGAGGTGCTGCGGGGTCTGTAGGTTCAGCGGGGTCTGTAGGTTCTGCGGGGTCTGTAGGCTCTGCGGGATCTGTAGGTTCTGCGGGGTCTGTGGGCTCTGCGGGATCTGTAGGTTCTGCGGGGTCTGTGGGCTCTGCGGGGTCTGTAGGTTCTGCGGGGTCTGTGGGCTCTGCGGGGTCTGTAGGTTCTGCGGGGTCTGTAGGTTCTGCGGGGTCTGCAGGTTCTGCGGGGTCTGTAGGCTCTACGCAATCACTGCCTCTAAGAAGGCAAATGGCCAAAAAGGCACAGCCAAGGATCACCGTTTGAATTCTCATCTCGAGGCCAATGGTTAGGATTGAATGTCTTAATGTCTCTGTGGCAGCACCTTTTATAGCGAATTTTTGAATAATCTGCTCCTACTTTTGCTGTTGTCTACTTTTTTTTTAATAATGTATTAAGAAACATATTTATACAACTGTGAGAAAACTTTGGCTTGACGTCATTTGAGATTTGAAACGACGTCATTTAAGAATTGAAACTACGTCAAGCATTCGTTCAAAGGAATAATTTAATTTCACAATTGAATAATTGCTTAAAAAATTTAACATAAAAGAATTGAATATTTCCGAGTCAGAAAAAGAAACCAAATATTCAATCCCGAGATTGTCAATAGATAGAACCCAAAGCAGATGCTTTTATTAGAATTTGAAAGTAAGTTTAGTTAGTTAGCAAATAGTTCAATTTGAAATTGGTGTTGAGCAAAGGAGACTTCTCAATAAGACTTGAGTAAACCTTGATTCTCAGATTCTGAGAGTATACCAGGGCTACCATGAAGACTTTATGTAAGAAGATACCTCTTCTTGATCAGAATCAACAGCCGAGTTGATAAATTTTCTTTGTTTGCTTTGTATAAACAATAAATTAAAACTGGCTAGATTAGAATATATTAAGAATGATCTGGAGCACTACGATTAAATTTAAATAATAAAGCACATTGCACAACTTAAATCGCAAAAGTTTTCATTTTCAGTATAACACAATAATAACACAATGTTGTTTCCACTACGTTATGAAGTTTATTTCCAATATATATTGAGGTTAAAAGCCAACGCTTAGCCTTCCATTCACAACAAGAGTAGATAACGATCGATAATCGAAATGAAGATTTGAAGCCACCTTTATCAAGAGAGAGAGAGAGAGACAGAGAGAGACAGAGAGAGACAGAGAGAGAGAGAGAGAGAGAGAGAGGGAGAGAGAGGGAGAGGGAGAGAGAGACAGAGAGAGAGAGAGAGCGTTGCACAAAGAGAGCGCTGCTAACGCCTGCTGTTGCAGCTCAAACTGATTAAGACTAACAATAAACTATTTATATTAATCCACGCTGGGCTCCAAATTCAAGCAGAAAAACAATTCATTATCAATTAAAACTTCTTTGCTCCTATCACACATCCTTAATTTCGAATTTATTGGATATTTTCTTGCATATATCCAAAGTTAATAAATCAAGCACGTTTGCCGTCCATTAAAATAATTTAAAACTGATAAATTTTAAAAATTAATGAATAGGTGGTTAGAAATATTGACAACATTTTTTAAACAACAAATTCGCATTCGCAGATTTAAGCTATTTTACACTGGACTACATAGCATTTTATCAATAACCTAGCTAAATCTAATATTTTAATAATATTATATTAATGTAATACTATCAGGTGAGAGCGCTGCAGTCGAGTATAACATACAACGAAATACTTTGATACCAGTTGATAACAAGTGGCATAACATTATTAAAAATTAATAATGTTACCTTTTTAATTAAATATATAATTTTTGTGTTTATTAAATTTTAACTCGTGCATTTAATTTGATTAATATAAAATATATCTGTGCTTTTTTCTCTTTAATTTTTCTGTGACTGCTTTCGTAAAATGAATTTTTTATTATTAATTTTGCTGCAAAACATAAAAAATTTTATTTTTGTAAACATACGGTGCGCGGTTAACAGCTGTGTTTTGTTTTTTTATTTTTGCACTTTTTTGCTTTGCACATTCGCTCTCATTGTTTCGGAGGTAGTTGTTATAGTCAAAGCTACATACTTACATTGCATGCCAGATCGCTTCGCATTGTTGTTTTTGTGTGCGCTCTATTGCTCTCGCTCTCTCAACTTTCGTGTGCTCTCACAACGCTTTATTACTCTCGCTCTCTCAACTTTCGTGTGCTCTCATAACTGTCTTTGTACGTGTTGTTGTTTCAGTGCTTCAAAGTTTTGTCTATTTCCGCTTGGTGTTCTTGTTTCAATTTCATCTCTTGTGCGCTGTTTGTTTTGTTATTTTCTCTGTTCTGTGCCAAATCTTTGTATAGTTTCTTCTTCTTTTCGAGAATATCAATTTCTAAATTAAACATGTCTGCTTGCTACCTAAAAGGCTGACCCTAAGGCCGATTTCTTCTGTTCTTGGTTGTGTGACAACGTGGTACACGTCAAATGTGCCGGTTTCTCGCAACGGATAAAGGATATAATCGGTAATAAGTCGGGTTTAAAGAGGTGACGCGAGCGATGACGCGAGACGGATTTGGATATTCAGGGTTTTATGAGACAAACTAGACGGGGCTTCCACAATCTCCGTCTAGCTTTTAGTAGACTCAGTGCTGATTTTGATGCTATGGAGAATCAATTTAATAGTGTAAAACTATTGAATGAGTCTCTCATGCAGAAGCGATCGGCCGAGCCTGCTTTGCCTCGGGCACCAAATTTATTGGCCCCGGTTCTGTCATTGCCCCCTACTCAGATAACACCTACTGTTGATAATGGTCAGCGGTTGATGGAGTATATTTCTCCTGCACCACCTGCAATCATCAGTGGTGGCTCAACTGTGTCACAGTCCATAGTATCCGATTCGACTCCGCCACCTCTTTCCAGCAGTGCTCCCAAACCTCTTACAGCGGCTGCACCTAGAAAGCACATTTTTATTTCGCGACTTGCTCCTGATATATCAATGGATGACATTTACGCCTACTTACAGGCAAAAGTGACATCTTTTGGGATATTGGTTGAAAAATTTAAATTTCATTATGAAAGAGAAATTTCCTATGATTGAATCTTTTGTGTCGACTGAATTTAGTTGAAAATAAATAAATAAATAAAAATATAAACAAATAAATAAATAAATAATATATGATTATTTTTCTCACTTAATTTATAATTATACACGTATGTGTAGCAGGCTACTAGTGTTGTAGCTCGAAGATTGTAACATAACATCTGTAATCTAACATGCAACTAAGTACTTAACATTAATATCGATGTCGATCGATATCAATTGTGTGATCACCAACAAAAGGGAGTTGTTGCGAAAAAAGTGAAATCAGCAGACGTGTTTATAATGATAATATAGTTTTGACTGCTACATATGTATATTAATATATTAATGTATTTGCTGTTAACATATTATTCTTTAGAGTGCTCGACTGTAAAGCTATCTACATCGAATAATTCTATATTTTTGGATTCCTCAGTTAAGGTTGAGTTAAGTTAAGTTGAATTTCAAGAATTATTACATTTAATAATCCTTATTAAAATTACTATATACCCGAATAGTTGTATTTTTTCTTAATTTGTTAGCTCATTTTGAGCAAAATATTTTAATAAAATTTGAGTTCCCAGATATTGTAAAGAAGTATTGCCAGATTGGTCTCTGGTGCTACATTAACAAAAATAAAATATAAGGCAGCACTGCCAGCGTGTCTGTTTAAGAGCCATTCAAAGCTGTTGTGCTTGCCTAGCTGCCAATAAATATGCTATATTATTGTTACATACATTTTGCTCTCTAAGACCTATTTGCTGAAGCTAAGAAGAAGACAATTCGTTGCCTTACAGTTCAAAGCGAGAAACTGTGCGCCAAATAGTAGTCAATTTGAAGACGTATATATGAATTAAGACCTGGAACTGAGGTAGGCCGAACATTACATACCGGAACTAATCTGCTTACATTTAAATTTTTCTTTGGAGTTCCAATAATAGTTTTTCGATCCATGAAAAAACACATTCGTTTTAAACAAATATTTAATAACAACAAAAAATGTTTCGCTTAAGCCAAATATTTTTCTTGTGATATCTGTTTCACGATTGGCTGCTTACTCAACATTCAACATTTTGGTAGTTTCATTGTATCAGAATAAAAAACTCATCTTTCGTGCGGGTGTTCCATTGGCAGCTGTAACACTTTGTGGTTTGATGATGATGCTCTATTTATTAATTTATTTATTTTTCAAAATATGCGAACCCCAATATCACGAATATTGTGAGTGTTTTTTTTAATACGAGAACAAATCTTTGTTTGTCGACTGTACACGGACAGACAGCCAGACGAAAATGGGCATATCGACTCGGCCAGTGATGCTGATACAGAATAAATATAATTTAGGGGGTTGGATATGTCGTCTTCAATGCGTTACAAACTCGAAATCAAAGTTATAAAACCCTCTCCAAGAATATAAAAATGTATAAAAGTGTTGGTATATTGGTACATTTACTCGAAGCCTTATAACCCTTAACAGGAGGAGTAATAGAACAGTTTGATTTTTTGATGTTTTAAGAATCGATATGATTTTTCCAAACAAACAAACGATATTTGTATCTACTGTTTCTTGTCACAGCTGTGTAAATTTGAATATTACCGCAGCTCATACAAAATCGCTATAAAAGGCGCTGCTGCAGAGGCAGTAAAACATTCAATCCAAACCATTGGCGTCGAGATGAGAATTCAAACGGTGATCTTTGGCTGTGCCTTTTTGGCCATTTGTCTTCTTAGAGGCACCGATTGCCAATCCACAGCACCAGCACCAACACCAGCACCAGCACCAACACCAGCACCAACACCAGCGCCTACCGCAGCAGCACCAACACCAGCACCAACACCAGCACCTACCGGAGCAGCACCAACACCAGCACCTACCGCCACAGCACCAACACCAGCACCTACCGCCACAGCACCAACAGCTACCGCCCCAGGACCAGCCACAACCGCAGCCCCCGCAACACCTCCAACCAATTCTAACGCGCAGTTGAAACGCTTGAGACGCAGGCTGAGACGTATAAGGAAACGCCAGCAAAGGCTTCTCAAGCAGCAAAGGCTGTTAAGGCGACGTAACAGAACTCTGCGAAAACGATTAAACAGAAGGAGGAGACTTAGTAACAGGAACCAGAACAACAGGCGAATCAGAGGTTAAGCAAAGATAATGCGAAACACCATTCAAATAATTTGAATAAAATTTTATATTGCATTCCAAAAATATTATGGATTTATTATTTCCTATACTTTTTGAGAAATGTAGAATTATGTGTCGGGCTAGAGAGATTCTTCAGTATCAGTATCAATATCTGTTGGGGTTATTCTTAGCAGCCTTTAAATATGCTACAATGTTTTTAGATAAATTCGCACACTTAAAATTGTGCAACGAAAATCGAATTTTGGTTAAAACTTAAAAGTGTATTCTAATTTTTGGAGCCTGTACATATATGCAAATTAATGATAACGCCATGTTTGAAAATAATTCTGTACTGCTGTTAACGATTTTTGTGAGAACGATTGGTATGCAAATAAAAGCCGATTGATGCGTTGAGTGCCATTCACAAATTGACCCAATTAGCAACTCTGAGCGACTAGCGACTAGCGACTCCCATTGGTTCACATTGAAAGATGTGCAGGGAAGTGTATCTAATTTTTTGGGGCCGAACAATCGACCGAATGGTGTTACGTAGTGGGTGCAGAAGCAAAAGTAGCCAAAGCAGTATAAGAGATTGGGAATTGTACTAAGTTATTCACCTGTGTGACCTAATCAAATTACTGGGATCGATTGTGGCGAAAGGTGCACAATCGTAAATAGAAAGGATGGAAAAAGGATTGCTGTGCTACAGCCATATTTTAGTTGCGGCAGATGGATTTTCGAAGTACGTATATTAATAAGATAGTAATTGATTCAAAATGGAGGTAAAGCTAAAAGCTAAAAGCTACAAAAACAAGGACGATTTAATATAGAAAATATGGCAGACTCTGAAGGCCCTTTGAAGACTGATTCTCTTGATGGTAAGTCAAGTAAGGAATCAGTAATCATAAGTTGAATGAACTCATTTTTTATCTCCGAGATCAGTTTGTGCATACCGACAGACAGTATCATATGTACTTGAAACTTGGAAAATATACTGGACTGTGCCCGCGTCAGACAAAGTGTAAAAACTTTGTGTACACGTGTGTAAGCCAGCCTTAAGTCTAAGGGCCATTCAAAGCTGTTGTGCTTGCCTAGCTGCCAATAAATATGCTATATTATTGTTACATACATTTTGCTCTCTAAGACCTATTTGCTGAAGCTAAGAAGAAGACAATTCGTTGCCTTACAGTTCAAAGCGAGAAACTGTGCGCCAAATAGTAGTCAATTTGAAGACGTATATATGAATTAAGACCTGGAACTGAGGTAGGCCGAACATTACATACCGGAACTAATCTGCTTACATTTAAATTTTTCTTTGGAGTTCCAATAATAGTTTTTCGATCCATGAAAAAACACATTCGTTTTAAACAAATATTTAATAACAACAAAAAATGTTTCGCTTAAGCCAAATATTTTTCTTGTGATATCTGTTTCACGATTGGCTGCTTACTCAACATTCAACATTTTGGTAGTTTCATTGTATCAGAATAAAAAACTCATCTTTCGTGCGGGTGTTCCATTGGCAGCTGTAACACTTTGTGGTTTGATGATGATGCTCTATTTATTAATTTATTTATTTTTCAAAATATGCGAACCCCAATATCACGAATATTTTGTGAGTGTTTTTTTTAATACGAGAACAAATCTTTGTTTGTCTACTGTACACGGACAGACAGCCAGACGAATATGGGCATATCGACTCGGCCAGTGATGCTGATACAGAATAAATATAATTTAGGGGGTTGGATATGTCGTCTTCAATGCGTTACAAACTCGAAATCAAAGTTATAAGACCCTCTCCAAGGATATAAAAATGTATAAAAGTATTGGTATATTGGTACATTTACTCGAAGCCTTATAACCCTTAACAGGAGGAGTAATAGAACAGTTTGATTTTTTGATGTTTTAAGAATCGATATGATTTTTCCAAACAAACAAACGATATTTGTATCTACTGTTTCTTGTCACAGCTGTGTAAATTTGAATATTACCGCAGCTCATACAAAATCGCTATAAAAGGCGCTGCTGCAGAGGCAGTAACACGTTCAATCCAAACCATTGGCACCGAGATGAGAATTCAAACGGTGATCTTTGTCTGTGCCTTTTTGGCCATTTGCCGTCTTAGAGGCAGCGATTGCCAAGCAACACCACCTATTGCAAACGCACCATCAACATTACCTACCTCAGACGGACCAACACCCGCACCTACCGCAAACGCACCAACACCAGCACCCAACGCACCAACACCAGCACCTAACGCACCAACACCAGCACCTACCGCAAACGCACCAACACCAGCACCCAACGCACCAACACCAGCACCTAACGCACCAACACCAGCACCTACCGCAAACGCACCAACACCAGCACCCAACGCACCAACACCAGCACCTAACGCACCAACACCAGCACCTACCGCAAACGCACCAACACCTGCACCTACCGGCGCAGCACCAACACCAGCACCTACCGCCACAGCACCAACAGCTACCGCCCCAGGACCAGCCACAACCGCAGCCCCCGCAACACCTCCAACCAATTCTAACGCTCAGGTGAAGCGCTTGAGACGCAGGCTGAGACGTATAAGGAAACGCCAGCAAAGGCTTCTCAAGCAGCAAAGGCTGTTAAGGCGACGTAACAGAACTCTGCGAAAACGATTAAAAAGAAGGAGGAGACTTAGTAACAGGAACCAGAACAACAGGCGCCTCAGAGGTTAAGCAAAGATAAAGCGAAACATCTGAGGGACCACTTTGCACTGGAAGCGGCAGACGAGCGACTTTCGAGTTTTAACTAAAACGAATTTTTTGTTGCACGATTTTAGGAGTGCAAATTTATGGTAAAACATTCTTGCATATTTAAAGGCTGCTAAGCAAATCCAACAGCATTGAATGGCTCTTAAAGTTAAAAGGTTAAGCCACAACTGATACTGATACTGATACGTATAGCCCGACACAGAATTCTACATATCTTAACATAATCCTCAACATAAACCCATCAAGATTTTGGTATCCAAAAAAGAGTTTTATTCAAATTATTAGAATGGGATTTCGCATTAGCTTTGCTTTAACCTCTATTTCTCCTGTTCCTGTTCGTGTTACTGTTCCTGTTTCTGTTCGTGTTGCTGCTCCTGTTTCTGTTCCTTTGTCGCCTCCGCCTTTGTTGTTGCCTCTGCCTTCTCTTCGCAGCCCTCTGTCGAGCAGCCTTCTTACGAGTAGCCCTCTGACGAGCAGCCCTCTGACGAGCAGCCTTCTGGCGTCTTTTCAAACGTTGAATTTGGCGCCTCATGCGTCTCACCTGAGCACTGGAACCATTACCCGATCCGCCGGTGCTCGCCACCGTTGTTGCCCCTCCGCCTGCTGCGGGTGGTAGGCTGGTTGTTGGTCCGCCTGCTCGAGGCGTTGCGGGAGTTGTAGGTGCTCCGACGGCTGGAGGTGCTGCGGGGTCAGTAGGTGCTGCGGGGTCTGTAGGTTCTGCGGGGTCAGTAGGCTCTGCGGGGTCTGTAGGTTCTGCGGGGTCAGTAGGTTCTGCGGGGTCTGTAGGTTCTGCGGGGTCAGTAGGTTCTGCGGGGTCTGTAGGTTCTGCGGGGTCAGTAGGTTCTGCGGGGTCAGTAGGTTCTGCGGGGTCTGTAGGTTCTGCGGGGTCTATAGGTTCTGCGGGGTCTGTAGGTTCTGCGGGGTCTGTAGGCTCTGCGGGGTCTGTAGGTTCTGCGGGATCTGTAGGTTCTGCGGGGTCTATAGGTTCTGCGGGGTCTGTAGGCTCTGCGGGGTCTGTAGGTTCTGCGGGATCTGTAGGTTCTACGCAATCGCTGCCTCTAAGAAGGCAAATGGCCAAAAAGGCACAGCCAAGGATCACCGTTTGAATTCTCATCTCGATGCCAATGGTTAGGATTGAATGTCTTAATGTCTCTGTGGCAGCACCTTTTATAGCGAATTTTTAAATAAACTGCTCCTACTTTTGCTGTTGTCAACTTTTTTTTTAATAATGTATTAAGAATCATATTTACGCAGCTGTGAGGAAAATAAGGATTGCCGTCATTTGAGATTTGAAACGACGTCATTTGAGAATTGAAACTACGTCAAGCATTCGTTCAAAGGAATGTTTTAATTACACAATTAAACAATTGCTTAAAAAAATTTAACATAAAAGAATTGAATATTTCCGAGTCAGAAAAAGAAACCAAATATTCAATCCCGAGATTGTCAATAGATAGAACCCAAAGCAGATGCTTTTATTAGAATTAGAAAGTAAGTTTAGTTAGTTAGCAAATAGTTCAATTTGAAATTGGTGTTGAGCAAAGGAGACTTCTCAATAAGACTTGAGTAAACCTTGATTCTCAGATTCTGAGAGTATACCAGGGCTACCATGAACACGATAAACTGTGTGTAAGAAGATATCTCCGCTTGATCAGCATCAACAGCTGAGTTGATAAATCTTTTCAATTTTAACTTAAATGTTCACTTTTTTATTGTGTATCATTTAATTTATAACATTTATTTTAATTTGAAAATGTTATTTGTTGAAACCTTTTTTAAAACTTGTATAGAATGTGCTTATATTAAATAAAATAAAATTAGTATTAAAATATGCTGACATCTGTTAATTGATTGCTTTTCAACAAATGAGTTCTTAAATACGTTGCGTAGATAGTGAATTTTCTTTTTAGCTATCACAATAGATTTAAAGCCACGTTCATATTCAGTTAACAAAGTCAATATTTGTCATTTGATGGAAGCAAGAAGGGGACAGAGTTCTTTCACCTGGTTTTCATGACGCTCACGCAATTCCCTTGACTCAAACATTTCAATTGCAAATACCAACTTTAAAAATGGGTAAAAGGGTATAATGGCTGTGTGCAAAAGTATGTTACAAGCAGAAAGAAGCATCTAAACTATATGAATTATTGATCAGAAGCACTAACCGAGTCGATATAGCTGATTGACACGATCAATAAGTGAGCAAATATAATTACAAATAAAATTACGCTTTTTTATATGATTTATTTTATATATGTAGAAGTGAGGCGTACTTAAAATTTGCAACTGGTTGAGATTTCAACAAGATTAGATCCAGATTTACCTACAGCTGTTAGAAAATGCGGACTGTAAACAGACTAATTGTCCACTTTGGAATTCCGAATGATGAGGATCACTCGGAGGAGCTTGAGGTACATTGACTACCATTTTAAATTGTCCCAGGGATACAACACCACAAAGTAGGCCCTGGTTCGTATCGGGAACGAACAATCCTGATGTAGAGCAGTGGCTGCAAGAGCTAGAAGAGTGCGCACTTGCTGTACAGTGGAACAAGTTGCAACTGAATAAAATAAAGGAATGAAATATACCGGATTGGGAATCGTTGAAAGGTACACAGCGCGAAGAATTTGCTATGAAGATTTCATCTGCGGAAGTGCATCGCAGATTGACTCAACCGGCTCACAAAAAGGAGAAACTTAATACGAATATTTGTACGCTTTGATGGATATAGACTAAAATAGAATTGTACCATACCAGAAGGAGTTATTTCAACTGTGGTCATTCTTTGATTGTAAAAAAAAATTGTACGAGAATAAAATTTCAACTGTTACAGAAGTGCCCAGTTTGATGTCACAATGCGAGTTTGAAGTAGAAATGAAGGTGTAGAAAGACACCCATATTGAGCAGACTGAGAACGCTGTGGTAAGTCCGAAAAGAAAAGTTAGTACTCATGATATCCGTCTTGAAATTGGTATTTGATGCACTAATTGTCGTGTTAGCTTCAACAAATATCTCGCTGCGCGAAAGCAAGCAAAATGTATGTATGTTAAAATCTTGTAGCATATTTAACGGCTGCCAAGCAAAACCATCATCATCATTGAATGGCTCTTTTAACTTTTTAACCACAAAGCCCGGCATAGAATTCTAAATTTCTTAGTGAGCTAAGGAAAATATCATAAATCCATAAAGGTTTTGGAATGTACTACATAATTTTATTGAAGTTATTTGAATGGGATTGCACTTTCGCTCCGCCTAACCACTGCTTCTCCTGTTGCTGTTCCTGTTCCTATTCGTTTTAGTATTCCTGTTAGCAGCACGAGAGGTTCCGCTCCTATTCGTGTTAGTATTCCTGTTGGTCGCACGAGAAGTTCCGCTCCTATTCGTGTTAGTATTCCTGTTGGTCGCACGAGAGGTTCCGCTCCTCTTCGTGTTAGTATTCCTGTTGGCTGCACGAGAGTTTCCGCTCCTATTCGTACTAGTATTCCTGTTAGCAGCACGCGGTGCTCCGCTCCTATTCCCGTTCGTGTTCGTGTTCGTGTTTCCTTGGCTGTTGTTCAACTGAGCGGCGCGTCTTCTTGCAGCAGCAGCACGTCTGGCAGCGCGTCTCCTCCTGCGAGCAGCCCTCCTCTGCCGTCTTCTCATACGTTGTATCCGCCGCCTCAAGCGAACCACAGCAGCTTGAGCGGCACTTGTCGTTGAATCAGCACCACTGCTCGGCGTCGTTGTTGTATCGCTTCCAGCGGGGAAGGTTGAAGTGTTGAAGGTTGAAGGTGTTCCGGCGGCTGGAGGTGCTGCGGGGTCAGTAGGTGTTGCGGTGGTAGAAGGTGTTCCGGCGGCTGGAGGTGCTGCGGGGTCTGTAGGTTCTGCGGGATCTGTAGGTTCTGCGGGGTCTGTAGGTTCTGCGGGGTCTGTAGGTTCTGCGGGGTCTGTGGGTTCTGCGGGGTCTGTAGGTTCTGCGGGGTCTGTGGGTTCTGCGGGGTCTGTGGGTTCTGCGGGGTCTGTAGGTTCTGCGCAATCGCTGCCTCTAAGAAGGCAAATGGCCAAAAAGGCACAGCCAAGGATCACCGTTTGAATTCTCATCTCGATGCCAATGGTTAGGATTGAATGTCTTAATGTCTCTGTGGCAGCACCTTTTATAGCGAATTTTTGAATAAGCTGCTCCTGCTTTTGCTTTTGTCTACTTTTTTGATTATATTATATAATTAATCAAATATATACAGCTGTGCAAACAAGCAATAAGCAAACGAACGCATAAAGCCTTGTTTCGCAAATTCGCAAATTTCTGGAAAAACACTTTTTATGAGACACTACATTAAGTTCAGTCCATATATTTGTTGGTCTAGATCCAACAATGTTCATGGTTCGGTTTGACCATTTAAGTGGTCATTGGTTTGTGGGTTTCTTCCAATCACCATTACCAATAATTGAAAATGGTATTTTTCCAAAATCATGGTATTATTTATAATAACTGGTTCTTATAATTTATTTATAATATATCTATTATATATTTGAAATATTATTAATCGAATTAGACTCTGGTCAGGCAAAGCAAGGGCATTAAAAATATGCTTTCGCTACTTTTTCGATTAAATATTTAAACATCTGTTCTGAAATATTTGCAGCAATGACAGTCTACCTCTAAATGAAAACATTTAGATTTGAAGACGTAATTTGACAAGTCTTTATTTCATATTTGAACAATTGTTTAACAAAATTTAACATAAGAAGCTTGATATCTCCGAGTCGAAAACAAAACCAAATATTCCATCTAAAGATTGTCAATAGATGAAACCCAAAACATATGCTTTACTAGTACATGCTTTAACATTTAGGAGCAATCTTATTTGCTCCATGTGTGGTATTTGAATTTGAAAAAAATGATTGCATATTCTGTTTGCTTTTTAAATGCGTTGCTTTTGGAACAATAGATTTAAAGACATGTGCTTATTGAGATAACGAACTCAATATTTAACTTTTGATGGAAGTACGAAGAAGCCAGAGTTCTTTCATATGTTTTTCATGGTTAAACTCACGCAATTACCTTGACTCAAGCAATGTTAAATGTTATCCTGAACACTCTGGAAAACTCTCCTCATTATCATCAGATCGGATAAGAATCACCCAAGTTAAAGTCATTAGGATCAGCAGCCGCAAGAGAGTGCAAGACTTTTTAATGGGTATATTTGACAAAAAAACTAGAGTATATTTAGCATGCTGACTGCAGGGTATATCAAAGACGAACTCGCTCGACTACAGTTCATAAATAAATTTTGCTTAAGTACTTAAGGGAACGAGATTAGCGTACTTGGTTTGCCTGGGAACTACTCGATACCGGATTTGATCTAGTCTGCTCGAACGTGTCCCAAATACACTAGAGTCCTTCAGCCAAGACCTAGTGCTCAATGATTCAGCAGATACTGTTTAAAATAATCTACTGCATACCCCAGACTTACCTGTGCTGCCTTAGCAATTTATTTAAGTGCATGTTGCATTATGCAAGCGACTGTTGACAATCGACAGCTGTTGTTGTTGATGCTGATGTTCTCGTTGTCTTATTGACTGGCTTAAATGGAGCTTTCGGCCACCATTTCAACAGAGTTGCAACGTGTAGATGCCTTTTCATTTGTTTCATGCTGCTTTTTATACTTTGATACAGAAGGTGTCATAGAATATTGATTTTGTGCAATGTCCGCCTGTACGTCAGTCCGTCCGTCTGTAGGAAATCGATATTTGCAAATTGATAAAGCCACGTATCTCCCACAATTTTAAACATGGAGTCACTATACCAAAAAGATAATTTGGTGGTCACCTTCTACAAGGATCGGCATGTAGACATTCCACTCTCGCCTCCAAAATTCCTAGAAGCCTATACTTCCCGCATTTTAAAAACTACAGTTACCAAACTTCGAAGGAAGGTAACTAGATTATATCTACCTCAATTTGAAAAGCAAACGTGGACAATATTTCTTGGCTACACCCACCGTGTTCTTGGCAACCTGTTATCGGCTGGCATTACGTATGGTATCAAAGTATTTCGCAGTCGGTTACGCCCGACTGCAACGTTCGCTATTGTTTTCAATTCCTTTTTATCTACTGCAAAAGCTTTTAAAGGTTTTTTGAGTATTTTCGAATTTAGTTATTGTTTTTTTTTTTTTTTTTTTTGCCTGCCATTGAAAAAGTTTAAAGCTACTCGTTTCGGGTTGATTATTTGAAAGGGTAGTTTAAAGTTAAAAAGGTAGAGATACAAACTTTAGTTTCCCATTTCCACACTTCTCTTTCTCTCTCTCCCCCTCTCTCTTTTTTTTTTTGGTTCTGGCTACCTTGCTTTTTATTAACTAATAAAACAATGGATTATTCATTCTACAACTATTGTTGCAGCTTTTTAAGAGGTTTTACTTTTTTACCTCTAGAATCGTTAATTACAAATCTTTAAATTTCTTCCAAATTGATTTAAGTGATGAATTGAATTTCAATTCAAAGTTAAAGAACAGCCTTAAGCATGTGAAGTATATGTATTTTTAAAAATAATTATCAATATTTCTTGCACGACGCAAACTTTGTGTACATTAGAAAATACAAACAATTACAAGGCCAAAGGACAATAACAATAACAACTACAACAGCTAAAAACAATCACAAATTGCCTTTATTTGGCGGAATTGTGCCAAAACATGATTACTGTAGACGGGGCAAGAAGAGGCAGAGGTAGGGAGAGCGAGTGAGATAGAGATAGAGATAGGCAGCGGCGGTGATAAAGACTAAAACGAAGCTCAAGTCCTGCTCGTGAATATTTGCGCAGCACGCAATCTATAGATACATATATACATATACAAATATACATTTACATATATACGTATATCCGGGTCGTGGTTGCCTCGTTATAATTGGACCCACGCACGCAGCCTGGCGGAATTTTATATTCAATTATCACACTCAGAAAAAAACGTCCTGAAATTTAGAAAATCTCGCGAAAAATTAACATTTTCTTCTTGCTTTTAGAAAACGTAATAAACATACGAAAAAAATTTTCTTAAAACTTGAAAGGCTTTCCCTAAATCTATAAAAAGCAATTTCTACCTTGATTCATAAAAAAAATCCATTCTGATATTAATCAAATAGTAATGATATTTGCTCTGTCGACTGCCATATTAGAGTTTAGGTTTAGAGGGATCGACTTTCCGTAAAGTCGTAAGTTTTTTCAGATTAAACTAAACTATGTGTGTAAATGTGAAATCTAAAAATACTAATATTTAATTATAAATGTTAATAACAAGAACTGTAAGGTAAGAATTATGTGGGGTATATATACATATATGTAATACCCATATGAAAAAGCAACAACCTAAAAATTATACAAACATTTTTAAAAATTTTAAAAATATATACTCTGAAATTAAGAAAAGAAAAATTCTGATATTTAGAAATGTTCTTTCTGAATAATATGGTAAGTTATACTTGCCATATATCTGAACTTCAGGGCAATTGTGTTTTTTTGAGTGCATTTTGGCGGAGTCAGCCGCTTAAGGCGGACTGCTAATGGTCACCTTTGAACGGGGCGGACTCAGTTTTATTTGGAATTGGAGCGCAGGCCACATGACAAGTCGCATGGGTTAAATTGTGATGGTCAGTGGAATCGTATTTGTGCCGGGAAAAACACGTATGTGTATGCCACAATATATAGATTAATACAGTTATTAATAATGTATGTATGCATGTGAGTGTATTTTTTACTTTTTGTATTTTTGTATATTTGGAGACGCCTCTAATACCGGCAGCTTATCATTCTATTAATATCAATGCTGGATGGCAGAGCAATTACATCAGTTAATTAAATGCGGCCATCGGGCGCAGAATTCAATTATTTCCTAAGGGTTCGCACCGGCTTCGTCATGAACACAATTTAGGCCGTTTTCAGTATGCTTTTCATTTCATTTATGTGCTATTGGTATTTTGCAGAAGTCACCGCGCCGACTGTCCAATTCAGTGGTGCAGGCACTGCCCGAGGGTCGGCGGCATTTGATGGATTTGGATGAGGGGGATCTGTTCATGGAGCTGATACGGGACGTGGCCAATGAGCTGGACATCGATGTGCTCTGCCACAAGATATTGGTCAACGTTGGCCTGCTAACCCATGCGGATCGCGGTTCCCTCTTCCTTGCCAAGGGCACGCCCAACAACAGGTATCTGGTGGCCAAACTCTTTGACGTCACACAAAAGACAGGTGAGCAATTAAAAAGTGTATTCCTCTATTTCCATTTTGAATTTCGATTAACATTTATTGTTCAAATGTTGCCAGGCAAAAAGGGCAAAAATTGCAGAGAGCACTGACTGCAGAGGCACTCTAGTTTAATTAACACAAAAAACAAAAAAAGAAAAGAAAACAAATCCAATCAACTAACAATTGAATGCTGAATGTTAAAATGAATAAATTCATCCCTTTTAAGTTATCTTTTCATTTATCTGCGGCTAGCAGTATTTGCTCTTTGTTAAAAATGTATTTCAAAATACTGAATTTAAGGGTTTTTTATATGGCGGTTTTTTCGAAATCGTTTAGTAAACAATAAGTTCAGAGAATAGACAGTGTCTAGCCTTTCATTGCTACATTTTCGAAAGTGTTGAATTGATTTGAAACTGAAACAAGATTCATTAGTTGAAATTATTTTCGAAAATGACATTAAACCATTCACAATTACCAACTTTTCACAGTTGTAGGCATAGATATGTGTAGTTGATCTTACTCGTATCTTAGACAACAATGTATTTTAAAATACCGAATACTATCTGTCTATCTTTCGAAATCAATTACTTAATAATTAATTCACAGAAAAGACTATTCCAACAAATATATAAATTAAATTTTTAAAAACTCACCTAATTTCTATAAACTCAAAACGATATTAAGCTATGCGTAATTAAAAAAATATATATTTTAACGTTTAGCTACATTTATTGGATTAAGGGATTAAAAAGCTTGTAAAATATATTTGATTAAATGATAAATGAGGTTCACATTTATTTAAATGTATTTTTTAATTTTTGTGATTGTAGACTGTATTTAATTGCAAATATGCGTTAGTGGCAAGTGCCAATTAAATTCTCGACTCGTTAACCCACACAAATTGGCGCTCATTAGCGGCTCGGGCAACCACTTGGTACATTTTGGCCGACAGAGCGGGGAACGCATTAGCAAATTAATCCGAAACGGAAGCGGGCATTAAAAGTTTCTTGGCCATAAAACTCAAAAGGTTGCAATCAAATGAAAAATAGATGCTGGCTAAAACGTGTTTAGGCATGCATATATATATAAATATATATGTATATATACATATATATATTATATATATATATATATTTTATATATATTATGAATCACGGTGTGTGTGTGTTTCGTGCGTTAAATCCGCCTCTTCCGCTAAATAATTCAGTTGGCAAAATGTTCTTATTGTTGTTGTTGGTGGATAAAGCCAAAACAGAAAGTAAAGATTAGAGCATAAGCAAGGTTTACTTGCTACACACACACGCACACACACTCTTACCCACAGACTCAGACACACACATGTACACACATATACACATGAATTGGCCATGCAAATTCCTCGACTCAAAGCAACCACATTTGACTTTTAGCCTCGATTTTTAACTGGCATTTTTTGTTGGCTTTTTGGGTATCTTATGTGTGGCAGACTGAATATTTTGTCAATAAATTAAATATTTATTTAATGATTTATGCGGCCTCTTTACAGCACTCAAGGATGCGGTGACTCGCGCACGAGCCGAGGAGATAATCATTCCGTTTGGCATTGGCATCGCTGGCATGGTTGCCCAGACAAAGGAGATGATTAACATCAAGGAGGCGTACCAGGATGTGCGCTTCAATTGTGAAATCGATCAGAAGACAGGCTACAAAACGAACGCCATACTCTGCATGCCCATTTGCAACTACGAGGGCGACATCATTGGCGTCGCACAAATCATCAATAAGACCAATGGTAAATCGGCAACAACAAGCAACTACTCAACAGAATAATGCAAATTCGAAATTAACTCACTTGTTATTTGGTTTAGGTTGCATGGAGTTCGATGAGCACGATGTGGAAATCTTTCGCAGATATTTGACATTCTGTGGCATTGGCATACAGAATGCCCAGCTTTTTGAAATGTCCGTCCAGGAATATAGACGCAATCAAATCCTTTTGAATCTGGCGCGGAGCATTTTCGAGGAACAAAACAATCTCGAGTGTCTCGTCACCAAAATCATGACAGAGGCACGCGAGCTACTCAAATGTGAACGCTGCTCGGTGTTCCTCGTGGATCTGGACTGCTGTGAGGAGGTGAGTTCAAATTTTCAAATTTTAATGCCTACACTCAGAAAAAAGTATCGAACGGATCTTTACAAATTCATCATACTTATTATTCAGAAAGTAAATATCTAAAATTTAAGACTATCGCTTTCTAAAAACCAGGGTTGTCATTTCTTAATTTGGGACTGGATTGTCCAATAAAATGTTTTTTGTTTGCTATGTGTGTACATAAGAATTCTCATATAAGTATTTATATAAACAGCAGTATTTTAACATTTTACATAGCTCACTAAATACATAATCACTTATTGACTTCCCAATAAGTTTCAAGACCTCTAAAAGTTAAACACTAATTTGAAAGCCACCCAGTAAACTTCATTATCTAGTTTCTAAAGATTTTTTGAGTGTAATGGGGGCCATAACAACTTCGGCTCAGCTCCTTCTGCGATGATATTTAGCAACGAGTGTTGTTGTTGTTTTTGCCGTTATATCTTCACATTGTTCAGTTATTTCCCAAAATGAATGTCTTTGTATTTTGACTTTGACTTGGGGCGGACACCATGCTTAGGGGCGTGTTCGTTTTCTTGTCAGTTTCATTAAAATTAAAGTGGTTCTAAATGCAAACGCGGCCATTTTGTCTGTTTGACAACTTGAATGTGAACGCACCCCAAGGAAATTAAAATGGAGCAATTTACATAATTTTTTTGTTTTTTGTTTAGCGTTTTTCCGTTTTTCCGTTTTTTTGTTGTTATTTTATCACCCCCATTTAGCTAAGCACTAAGCAACGTGCTCCGTTGCCCTGTTTTTTGTTTCATTCTTCGCATATGATATAATGCCCAAAGAACGGGTAATCGTCAAGCACATTTCTCTGGCCTCCCGTTCACTTATTTGATGTGTGTCTAGCGTGTGTTTGTGGCTGCCAAATAAGCCACTTGCGCAAATCATGTGTCAATAAAAAACAATTGTGCAAACGAACACCTTTAGAATACACGGGAGCATTTAAATTGTTTGTTAAACAGTTTGGATTTATTTGCACTCACTATTCTTTTGGCGACATTTGCAATGCGTTAGTATTTATAAGATTCACAAGTTAAACCCCTAAATATTTCAATGCAAAGTTTGTTTGGCATTCTTTTAGCGCTTAATATTTGCAGCAGCAACTTTTTGTTTGTCATGCTCAACAATAGTACAATAATAAAACTTTTCTCAAAAAATAATAATTAATAGAAAAATATAATTACATTTTTAGCTAAATATATAATAAAGAAGTGCATATAAAAAAGACTAAAAAAATGTGCAATTAAAAAGAATTTTGTTTTCGACTATGTATCCACTTACTACAATTCAATAGCAGAATTCATCGAAAAATGTGAACAACAGCAAAAATGAGCAATAAAAAAACAGTTGAGCTTATTTACTTTATTTCTATTAAACACAGTGCATTAATAGAATTCATTAAAAAAATATCAACAATGGAAAAAAGTTTAGTTTTTTTTACTCATATTTTTAAATATACTGCAATAATAGAATTGTAAAGTTAACATACCATTCATTCATACCAATAAACGTGCTCCATTGCCCTACTTTTTATTTGATTCTTCACATAAGATAATGCCTAAAGAATGAGTAATCGTCAAGCACATTTCTCTGGCCTCCTGTTCACTTATTTAATGTGTGTTTAGCGTGTATTTGTGGCTGTCTAATAAGCCACTTGCGCAAATCATGTGTCAATAAAAAACAATTGTGCAAATGAAAATATTTAAAAAAAACACGCGACTAAGCATTTAAACTGTAAACAGTTAATATTTGCAGGCATTTCTAATGGAAAAGTATTCATAAAATCCACAGATGCTAACTGTTAAGAACCATTGAAATCCAGTTAAACAAATAAATGCTTCAGTTCAAAAATCTTATGGCATTAATTTAACTTGGATCTGGTACCTTTTTTCTAGGTCAACAATTGCGTGTTTTGCTAATAAAAAACAATACTAAAAAAAGCGTGCATAGAAAAACAAAATAAACAAAACTAAAAAAAGCAAATATAAAACCATAATATAAATAAAATTTAAATTAACTTTATGTCGATATAAAATAATACAATAATTGAGTTCAATAAAAAAAAGCTGTACATTAAACAAACTTTTTAGCATGAACAACTTAATTCCCAAATGAAACATTTGATCAAGTTAATACGAGCCATTAATCATATTGCATTTTAAATTAAATTAAATGTCATTTCAGTGCCGGCACTCAAATTTATAATTTATTGAACTGAAAATTTCGTTGTATGCCCTTAGAATTTTCCTATAATTGTAAATAATATGCATTTAACAATGGATGTGCTCATATGAAATATTTAACTGGGCCACGCCTTTAAATTAAGCTCCAATTATTTTTATTAATTGCTATCCAGTATACGTAAATACATTTATTTAATTTCAAAATATATATATATATGTATATTTGTTTTTGTGGTTCAGCTAAATTAAATGCTGATTGTTGTTGATAATTTATTCATTGCTTTTCGATTACCGTTCAAATTGCCAATTAACTGGGGTGCGATAATGGAAATATGTGCTCTGCATATATTTATATATATGTATATATATATATATATATATATATGCATATGTATATGCCCACTTCAGGCAGACAAAACTGTTGAAAAAATATGCCAAGTCATGTGCAGCATTTATCCATTTAATTATGTGCAGGAAAAGCAACAAAAAAATATGATAAGTGACTCCAGCGGCAATTTATCAGCGGCGCCACCGTTGCAGCTGCTCTGGGAGCTGTTGATGCCCCATTTGTGGCAGCCACTTAATGTCCGTGTACTTTGCATTTTTGCCATTTTCCAGAGCCATTTGGAGAAGATAATCGAGAAGCCCCATCAGCAGGAGCAGCGCACCATGCGCGCCATTAAAGGCGGCGATAGTTTCGAGGAGCAGGTAAGCTCAAACATTTTTTTTAACACACATGCATTGAAATTTGAATTTTAAATAATTTAAATCGTTTTTAATCGCTCAGCAAAAGATGCGAAATCGCTTCACCGTCCTCTTCGAGCTGGGCGGCGAATATCAGGCGGCCAATGTCTCCCGGCCCTCTATCAACGATCTAAGCCACTCGACACTGGCGCAGATCGCCCAGTTTGTATCCACCACCGGGCAGACGGTCAACATATGCGATGTGCACGAGTGGGTGAGGGATCACAATCAGATACGGGATAGCGAAATCGATAGCACCAATGCCATACTCTGTATGCCGATTGTGAATGCCCAGAAGACGGTGATTGGCGTGGCTCAGCTGATCAACAAGGTGCGTAAGAAAACAAGTAAGAGAACAAGTTTCAGTCGGGTGTAATCGACTGCAAAATACCCTGATGCCAATAAATAATAACAGCTGACAACAGATGAAGTGAAGATTTATTGTGGGAGATCTACTATCGAATTTATCGAATTCCTGGCATCCCCAATTTTAACATTCTGGCACAGATCAGTATACGGGAGCTAGCTGCAAGGGTGTCATCAAAAGGACGGACAGACAAACAGCCTTCACAAAACCAATATACTCTTTTACCTTCGCTAACAGAGTATAAATAGAAGTTAATTTCTGTTTTTGTGCAGGCGAACGGATTACCCTTCTCCGAATCGGATGTGTCGATATTCGAGGCATTTGCCATATTCTGTGGCCTGGGCATCCATAACACGCAGATGTACGAGAACGCCTGCAAGCTGATGGCCAAGCAAAAGGTGGCGCTGGAGTGTCTCAGCTATCATGCGACGGCCAGTCAGGATCAAACAGAGAAACTCACCCAGGATCCCATTGCCGAGGCCGAGTCCTACAACTTGTACAGCTTCACCTTTACGGGTAAGTCGAGAAAATCAAACAAAACCCTTCATAAATATATAACTCTGCCCCCCAATCCACCCTAGATTTTGATCTGGTGGATGATGACACTTGTCGTGCTGTGCTGCGCATGTTTATGCAATGCAATCTGGTCTCACAATTTCATATACCCTACGATGTAAGTTGCGCAAATCAGCAAAACATAAACAAAGTTCTCATCAGATTCTACTCAATTCTAATGCAGGTGCTCTGTCGCTGGGTGTTGAGTGTACGCAAAAATTATCGACCCGTCAAATATCACAATTGGCGGCATGCTTTGAATGTGGCTCAAACCATGTTTGCCATGTTGAAGACAGGAAAAATGGAACGGTTTATGACAGATCTGGAGATATTGGGTCTATTGGTGGCCTGTTTGTGCCACGATCTGGATCATCGCGGCACCAACAATGCCTTCCAGACCAAAACTGAATCACCCTTAGCTATTTTATACACAACCAGCACCATGGAGCACCATCATTTCGATCAGTGTGTCATGATTCTGAACTCCGAGGGCAACAATATATTCCAGGTGAGCGAGCTCCCTAAGTAGTAGGAATTGCATAAATCAACAAGAAAGGTCGATTTTCTTGGAACATTGTAATAATATCCGATATCAAATATATATCTTAGCCTTCCATACTATTTCCCTATATTTTGTTATGTAAAATTGTTCTCAAAAATATATATCTTTCTTTGCCTAAAATCCCACGCCGATCCTACGTATAAATATTAACTTTTTTTGAATAAATAAATATTTTTATTTGTTAACTCTACTAGTAAATTGATCCTTTTCCAATATCAACACAACCTGAAGAGAAATAGTGGGATTTTAAATATGGTAGGGTGTGGTATTCAAAACTTGAATATATATAAAAGTAAATAAGTATATATAATAAATGTTATTAATAAATTAATTTTTTGCCAGCCCCCGTAGCTTTGTCCGCCTCTTATCTGAATCTAGCTTATCTTTGTTATCGAATTTGATAATTAATGGGGTTTGTCATTGCTCGCCTGTGTCTATGATAAAGTATGGGAATACCTACATAGTTTATCTACATCAGTGGCTACATATCTATTTCATACAGCAGTATTTTATATTGACCAGATTAAATGCTGTATCAAATGCACAGTTTTTGGCCTCATTTCACTATTAACATTTCTTACATTCTCATTTATCCACAATATGTAAAATATGTTTGCCTGTTTAAAGCTTTGAAAGCAATATAGAAATGCATTGATCTTATTTTGTTTATGATATAGGGTGTTATACTAAACTGTTTTAATAAGAGGTTTTTCATTATGTACACTTATAATGAAATCGCTAAATGTTAAGTATGTGAATGTGAGATATGTATCGACTTTTAAAATTGATATGTAAGAATTTATATCAATATATATATAAATTGTACATTTTTGCTTATGAAATGATTATGAAATGGATTCGATCGTTATGAAATGGTTTTTCATATTATTAAAAAAATATATCTAATAATATGCAAAATATATTTTAAATTTTTGCTAGGCACTTTCGACGGAGGATTATCGATCTGTAATGAAGACTGTTGAGAGCGCTATACTTTCCACCGATTTGGCAATGTATTTTAAGAAGCGCAACGCTTTCCTGGAGCTGGTCGAAAACGGCGAATTCGATTGGCAGGGCGAGGAGAAAAAGGATTGTAAGTGCTGACGCCAAACACTGCGTTTGCGAAGTATTTTAAAATTTATCTTTCTCTCTCTATTAAGTGCTATGTGGCATGATGATGACAGCGTGCGATGTGAGTGCCATAGCAAAGCCGTGGGAGGTGCAACATCGGGTTGCCAAACTGGTTGCCGATGAGTTCTTCGATCAGGGCGATCTCGAGAAGCTGCAGCTGAATACACAGCCAGTGGCCATGATGGATAGGTAAGTCGGTATCAGCTTAGAAAAACAAGTGAGAACGCTCCAGCCGACCGTAACTGACTGCGAAATACTCTAGATATCAACAAGTAATACCATCTGATAACAGGGTGCGTGGTTGATCTTTGAGGAAGGTTCCTACTAATATAAACATAATAAATAGATTGATAGACAGACAGACTTTGTGAATTTTAACGGCGGAAGTTGGCGTGAGCGAAAAAAATATTGGAGGAGTTTCCTAGTAGTCTGCCTTCCAAGTTTGGTAGCTGTAGCTCTTAATTTGGGAATGATATAGGCATTAACCGTTTTTGGGGACGTTATCGTTTTATATATTTCTTTCAGAAATATGGCTTTCGGCGAAACGTCGGAAGATATAGCCAATTCCGATTATTAGGGGCCTCCGGCCTGGGAGCCCAGTGGCGGCAGAGGTTGTCGTGGACATCACCAATTACCTACCAATCAAATTTGGTGACTGCAGCCTTAAATTGTGGGAGATATGTAGCTTTACCGATCTACCACGGTTGATTTCTATCGATTTTCTAGCTTTCCGATCTAAAGTAGCCCCCAATATTGACAAACTTTGTCTGATGCAGGCACAGACCATTATATGTTACAAGTTTCAAGGCTCTAGCTTTAGGGACGAATGGACAGACAGCTTAAGGGACATTGAACAAAACCAATACACTCTTTTACCTTCGGTAACAGAGTATAAAAATGAATAATCAACTAAAAATAATAATAATAATAACACAGGGAACGCAAGGATGAGCTGCCCAAAATGCAGGTGGGCTTCATCGATGTGATCTGTTTGCCGCTTTATCGAGTGCTGTGCGACACTTTCCCTTGGATAACTCCGCTGTACGAGGGCACGCTGGAGAACCGACGCAATTGGCAGGATTTGGCGGAGAAAGTGGAGATGGGTCTGACATGGATCGATCACGATACGATTGACAAACCGGTAGAGGAGTTTGCCGGCTGTGCCGATGAGGAGATCAAAGACATTGAGTTCACGGTGACAACGCTCAATTGCAATCAGCAATCGCAGTCGCAGTCGCAATCGCAGTCGCAGTCTCAGCATGGTGGCGACGATAGCCATACGCCCGAACATCAGCGGAGCAGTGGCTCCCGGCTGAGCATCAAGAAGACCGGTGCATTGGGCAAAGTGGTTCGTTCCAAGCTATCGAAGACGCTGTACAACAGCATGGACGGCTCCAAGCCGAAGACATCGCTCAAACTGCTCGAATCGCACGTGAGCGAGGATATGGACGACAAGAGTCCAACGAGTCCATCTCAGCCGCATTCGGGCAGTGTGGGTCGCATGTCTGCCTCCTCGTCGACCTCCTCGGCGGGCACCGTTGACAAGACCAAGAAGCGTTCCAAGCTGTGCGCTCTCTTATGACGAAAGCCATCCAATTAGAATTTGGTGACCCCCTCCACATCTGCTGCGGCTGGCAGTGAGACTGACAAAAGCCCAGCAGGAGGGGGGCTGACCGATTTCTAATTTTAACCCCACAAACTAGAAACGAAACCGAATCCGAAAACGATACCGAAACCAAAACCGAGCTGGACAGTGTGCGTAGCATAGAAATGCCAGCCAAACAATCCTAAAAGTAATAAAAGAAAAGAAATTGAATTATAACTAATACAGTAACTAGTCTACACTCGCCAAAATAATCGACCTGAATTTTAGAAAGTCTCCTTTCTTTTGGCGACAAAGATAGCTAACTTTATTATTCAAAACGTACATTAAAAGTACATAACTTATCAAAAATGTGTCTAATTTGAGCGTATTTGTTCCACTCTGTAAAAAGCTTTTTGTTTTTTTTTATTATTAGTTATTATTATGAGTATTTTAGGAAAGTATGTATCTATATATAGATATCTGAAATTGGGATTTGGATTGGCTCATTTCTTACCTTAATTATTAACACAAATTAGTTTTTCAAATTTCACATATATACAAACATTTTAGATAGTTTATAAATGCATATAATTTTGTTTTAAACCAAAAACTTTTCGGCGATTCGAAATTTTTAAATTCCAGAAAGTATTGTTTCCAAAATAGAAGGGTTTTCATTTCTACACTTTTTAGAAACGCATTTCTTGATAATAAAAAAATATTTCTAAAAAATGGAAAAAATCTAATTTTTAGGATTTTTGAATTAGCAAAGCCGTGCTAATGTTAAGACAAATGTTTTCTTATATCTAGCAGCTATTTCTAAAAATTAGAAAAACTTTCTAGTTTTCGAGGAGATTTTCTAAAATTTGGTGCGATTTCTTTAACTGAGTGCAACTAATACAGAAACTAGTTTATGTGTACTAACTAGTTGAAAGCCTTTGAATGAAATCATTTTTGGTTGCCTGCTCTACGTGTATATGTCTGTAAGTAGAGAGAAAACACACACGCACATACCCACACACACACACTCACATACACACACACATCCATACAGCAAAGATAATTGCAATATTATGCCTAAGTGAATGTCAAATCATGTGATCTATTTAAGGTCCTAAAGGTCAAAGCGCATGCGCATTAAACCTTTTGGAATATTCCCTCTCTCTCCCCCTCTCCCTCCCTATCTCTCCCTATCTTTCTCTCTCTCTTGCTCTATTTGAACGTGAACTTAAGCTCCTAGGTGTTTGTACTCACTTGCAGCAAATACAAAATAATAAAATATTGAAAAAAACTAATATCTAATTAGATTATCAATGCATTTTTGTGTTAAGTAGCTTTTCCTTTCGTAAACCAAATCGTGCTAGTCAAACGTATAAAATACCAACTATATACCAAACAAACAACTACATAAAAATATATACAACTTTGTATATGTTTAAGCAACAAATGAAAAAACAAAACTAACAAATATTGTGAGGCTATAATTGCTTTCGAGGTTGATGTAACCACAAATAATATACCTAGTCCGCATGTGATAACTCCAAATACACGTGTTGTACTTGTGGTTAAAGCTCTTATTAACTAGTTGACATAATTAAATACTAAACATTCTCCAAATACTAAATAAATATGTGTAACTCTTTAGTAGGCCTCACTTGATTGTAGCTATTTAATTAAACCAGAATTTGTGAAGAATATAAACTATAGCAATATTATATGATATTTTATAGAATAGCTAAAATACTTAATACATATATAAACATCAAAAAAGACACTCAAAGAAAAACTGTTGTATTTCTTGTCATTTGTGAGCACCGCACAAGATTGATATACATATATATTGTCAAATGAATAAATTATTTATTAAACGCACAAAATGGCAATGGAAAATTAATTAAACTGCAAATTACAAATATTCTAAACTATGCGAAAAAAAAAAACAAAATCTAATGTTTTTAAAAATGAATGTATTTTTGTCAATTTTTGAATTCAACTCAAATCTAAATGGCAAATAAGCAAATATCTAGCAAATACCATATTAGCACCTACTTACAAATTGATTAGCTCTAGTTACAATAACTAAATTCTCATTATCTCTAAATGTTGAGCAAAAAAAAAGAAAACGATAAAAACAAATTTACCTTATGTGTGTATAAAGCGGTTAATTATCTAGCATATTATGTAAACTTGCATATATATATATATATATATATATATATGTCCGTAACTAATTGCTAAAGCTTCGATGTAAATTATAGGCACCTCATTTCTGAAATTGCAAACAAAAAGAGATTAACTATTTTTCTAGCTTTTCTGTCACGCCATTGAGAATCAAAATCCAGACAACTTTACAAACGAACTTAAGAACTTCTTTATAAATGTTTTGCAATTGGCATAGAGTTGCACAGATCTTTTGCAAAAACCTCTCAATACACTGGGCAAATTTATGTACCTCATCTCAACGTTGTAAATCAAATACCCAATTTGAGTTAATTTCCAAACAATATTTATATTGTTCTTTATCTGTAACACAGTTGTTATTTACCATATATCGATATTATAACTTGGCTGCAATTAATTAATAAACAATTTTTAATAATTTGTGTAACTATATAAGAGAATGCAATTGAATCAAAAATAAATCACACCATTGAAAATTCTAGACTCTGCCATCGTTGTGTTTAAATAATGGAATTACACAAAATTTGCTGTAATATAAATTGTTGCTAGTGAACTCTAAAAATGAAGCAAATGGAAAATATTTCGTTACAAGCTTTCAAAGAAAATTACAAAATATCTGGTTAGGGGAAAATCACTTATATCTGAGGATTGTGCCATTATTTACAACAAATTATGAAAAGTTATGCGCCTTAAAGATGGAAGTCAAGTGTAGGCAAGTTTAGCAAAATAATGAGAAAGTTTTTTAAAGAACAACGAGCCGCTCAATCGAATAAAAGGACTAAATGCTCAACTATCACCTGTAACCAGAGAATTAAATAAAACACGCTCAGATAATGACCAGTAATTAAACAATTATATAAGTTTCGCACAAATCAAATAAGAAATATACATTTTTGATTTCCTTAATTTGCTTTAGGCTTTTGTCTTTGCCGTAGAGCATAGCCAGTTCATGCACCATTATTTTGTTGGTGAATTGGCTAAATTTCCCTTAGCCGAAAAAGTTTAGCGGCATACTTTTAGGCGGATGCATTTAAGGCTACTTTGAGTTGCAATCGTAAGGATAACCTCTTTCTTAGTGCATTCACGGATAATGGGGTTATCTAGTAACCAAATACCAAGTGGGTGAAGCAGAGTTTGAGATACATAAAATATAATATAGCTGCTGCTACTCAGGCTGTGATGAAACAGCAATTTTATAGACATATTTGGTAAGCTGTATAGGCAATATTTCCAATACAAGAACTGAGTTCCTTGAAAATTTCCTTATCGTTCTTAAACTCTAGATATAGGCTGAATATTATAAGAGAAGAATCTGAAACCAAAAGGCTTCGATTAACCATTCCGGGACGGAAAGTTCTGCAGAAGGTGTTACTTATTTTAAAGCTTAACTAAGATTAATTTATTTGTTAATAGACGACTTAACATAAGCCATTTTTAAGAATACTCAAGCTGCTAAAAGAGTCATGATTGCCATATTTTGGTATTATCAATTTAGGGCAAGCCTTCCCAATTTGAATTAAAGTATTTTCCTATATTTAGAAAATATTTCTAAGAACCAAAAAAAACTTTATAATTTTCAAGGCGATTTTCTAAAATTCGGGGTAATTTTTTTAAGTGTATGGTTGGCACTTCTGTAGAAATTGTGCCAACGCTACTGCTTTTATACTAATTGCCAGGAGATTTTTTGTATTGGTTTTTGTTCTTGTTTTTTGGCAAATTTGCACAGTTGTTTCCAAAGATGCCGTCAATAAATAATGTTCGTCATTCCTATTTTGTTTGCTTTTTTATGAAAAAATTTCTATTGTTGTTTGTTTGTTTTTTTTTTTTGAGTACCCGCTTAAATCAACATTATCTAACTTCACAACATCAACCCAAGCAATATATATTCTCGTGTCAAAACTAAGTGAAACTTTACCCAAATGAGCTCAAGCAGAAAATGTTCAGTGTTTTCTTGTTTTTCTTAAAAGTAGAAAGGATTGCCCTAAATCGATAGACGCAAAAATCTGCTGTTTCTATTTTTTAAAAATATTTTCTATCATTAAGAAAAACATTTCTAAAAAGAACAAAATTTAAATTGGGATTCTTAGTAACGAATCTTTTCTAACTATTAGACATACTGATATATACTTCTCTCTAAAAATCGTAAGTTTTTTCGATTTAAATTTTATGACATTTAGAAACAATCCAAAAAAATATACAAGCTATTTGTGAAATCTTTAAATACTAATGCTTAGCTATAATATAAAATAGTTAATGGAAAAAATGCACTGATACAAAAGAACAGCCTGGAAATTAAACATATTTTTAATAACCCTGGTAGTTTTCAAAATATGCTTCCTCAACAATACAGTGAGCTTCCCTTGTTATCAAAATTATGGCGATTTCTAAAAACAAAAATGTATACTACTCGTATATATGTTTTTTATACTCATGGATAAAATGGGTAAGAGGAGTATAATGGTTTGCCTCATTTGATCGGAAGCTGCCTGCGTCTTTCAGTTATCGATGTATATCGAAATGTGCTACAAATTTAAATGCTAATTAGTTTATCATATATAGTGATATATTATTTCAAGCATTTATATAGCATATATAATTCGTTATGCTTACATTTGAGTCGCCTTGAAGAGAATAAAAATTGGAATAAACTGAACAGTTGAATTCAGGGTGTAATGTTGTCCAGATCACTTCCTTATATAAGTTTTAAATTTATTTTGGCAAATTAAACAACCAACTTAACATTGATCAACATTTTTCAAATCATTTGCGTATTTGAGGCGCCACCAAACTTTGATACAGGCAACGTCAAGGCCAAATTTCGTTAAGTTATTGTTGTGCAAATATTTGAGTTATGAGTTATGAAAGCCTACAATAAAAATATCTTTGTTTGCATAATCTGTCTGTTGAATGAAGGAATTTCCGTAGGATACAGTAAATCGAATGTATTTATTTTTATTGGCGCTTAGTCTAAAATTAATCAGTCGAGGTCGCACAGAAAGGATATATATATCTTTATATGCACGCATACATATGCCGTCAAACCCAACCCAGAATGCTCAACGTAATCAAATAGAGCAAATCGACTGACTCTGTCTGTCTGTTTGTCTGTCTGGATGATGATGATGCTGTTGCTGTTGGTTTTCGTGGCACGCACATAAAATGGTGCATAATCAAATATTGGCTGCACAGAAACAGAAATTTTACTTAGTTAATAAATTCATGTAAGTAAATTTAAATATTATTTTTTAGAATAATTCTAAAAGTAGAGAATTATTATTTGAGCATTTGTCAATTATATTATTTGTTAAGCAGTAGTATTTCAAAAGGTACAGAAACATTTTAAATTACTTTAAATTTCATATAACTTAACCTGGAAAAACCCAAGATTTCACGAGGTTTCGAACCCGAGATATCGGCTAAACTCTAAAATAGCAGTTGAGGAAGCAACATATTTGTGGGATTGCAATTTAGAGCAAGCTTTTCTAATTTTAAGAAAAATATTTACACATATTTAGCGAGTGCTTCGAAAAACAACAAAATTGTACTAATTTTGAGGTACATTTTTTTCCGAGTGTATGAACGCCAGTCACCTTTTTTTATTTGCCTGCGCTTGACATATTTGTGCTGAAACCGACACGGATGCGCCGTGGAAAGCGTGATGCGGTTTCCAGCTGTGATTTACCTAACGATTCCACTGTCTCCAGCCGTATATAAAACAAGGATGCGTTGCATACATTTGCTCATTCTCAAGTTTACAGCGGATTAGTCCAGATTTCAATCCCTTACGGCTCTGTCTCTCTCTCTCACTCTCTTCCTCTCTGTGTGGCAAATGATGGCTAATTACGCTCAGGCTTTATCGCTGCTGCTGGTGATGGCCAGTTGCTCGTTGGTTCTCGGCGCACCCGAAGGCGAGCGCTATGTGGTCAAGGATTACAATCGGGATCTGTATGATTGGCTTATTGCAACTCGTTATGCTGCGGCCGTACAACCCTGTAAATATCCATGCTATTTGGCCAACGAGGTGGTCAGCAATATGCGTTTGCCAAAAAGGAACTCGGAGCTAATCAACTCACTGCTCAGTCTGCCCAAGAACATGAACGAGGCGGGCAAATGACGAGCTGTGTGGATATTGGATTACAACTGGAGTGCGATTAATACAGATTAATTATGACTTAGATAAGAAACACACTATTTAAAAGTGAAAAAAGTACATACATATATCGCTGTAGAAATACCATCTATTCAAAATTATATATTAAATGAAATGTGTATGACAAAAACACGACACTTTATTCTTAACTGTTTTGTGTTCTTTTGGCCTCAACGTTTCTCGATTGCTCTTAGAAATGAGCGAGTGAGTGTGACACTTATCAATAAATTGAATGAGTAAAATGTGCAGGGATAAGTTTTTTATATATTTTTTTGTCTATCAGTGTGACAGTTATCAAAAAACAAGCGCCAAGTTTCGGATGTATTTGTATATTCAATTATGCCCAGATGAGAAACCAACCATTTTTTGTTGTGCAGAATTTCATTTTTCTTCTTTCAGAAGATAAATAAGAGCAATACGTACGAGGTGTGTTCAAAAAGTATCGCGAATTTTGAATTTTCGTGGGTTACGTATATTCGAATTTCGATTTTTTTGTAGCGTTCTGTTGGTACTCATGTCTCTCACTTATGCCGACAAGCTCGGCCATTTTGAATGTTCACTTAATTGTTGACAGCTGCTTTGCTTGCACGTGTTTTGGATCGTCTTCGATTTTTACCTATTCAAAAAAATGGATCAAAGAACCTGTATCAAATTTTGTGTGAAAAACGAAATTAAGTGCGCGGATGCATTCCGAATGTTGATTGTGGCATACGGAGAAGCTACCTTGGACCGAAGCAACGTTTATCGGTGGTACAAAATGTTCTCAGAAGGCCGAGAAGATGTGAACGACGAAGAGCGTGCCGGACGCCCGAGCACTTCAACAACAGACGAAAAAATTAATGAAGTGGAGAAAATGGTATTGGCCAATCGTCGAATCACCGTTAGAGAAGTTGCTGAGGACCTAGACATATCGATTGGCCAATACCATTTTCTCCACTTCATTAATTATATACGAGTATATGAAATATTGATTTTTATTTTCATAGGAGCTTGCTCCACCTCTGTCGCGGGTTGGCCTGGTATTTCAGTACCGCCAGGATTCGGCCCAACTTAATAATAAATGAAACCGTTGTTGAATGATAGCTGCGATCATCTGACTGCCGAAGTGTTGCATACTTTTAAGCGGTTCGATTTAAAAGCTAAATTAAAAGGAAATTGTTGCATACTTTGAAGGTCGTGTATTTGAGGTTATTCTACAATTAAATCGTTTAACTAAACATTTCTGTTCGCCTGTTATTTTGATTGGGAAAAAGCGATTGTCGGAGGCAGCAACAACTAATTAAACACAACATCGACTAAAAATATAAAGTAACTTTGTAACGTTAAAAACGTGATTTTGAGTCGGAAGACAAGTAAAAATTATTGCCTGAAAATCGGTATATCGGTATATGGGCATAGGTCCAAACTTCAAAATGCCATAACTTCGTCAAAACTCAACTCAGATTAAAAAGCGAGAGCTTTTTGATCATGGTTTTGCCTCTAAATCAATCGTACATTTAAAGCTAAAAACGTGATTTTGAGTCGGAAGACAAGTAAAAATTATAGCCTGAAAATCGGTATATCGGTATATGGGCATAGGTCGAAACTTCAAAATGCCATAACTTCGTCAAAACTCAACTCAGATTAAAAAGCGAGGGTTTTTTGATCATGGTTTTGCCTCTAAATCAATCGTACATTTAAAGTTGAAAACGTGATTTTGAGTCGTAAGACAAGTAAAAATTATGGCCTGAAAATCGGTATATCGGCAAAACCATGATCAAAAAGGCCTCGCTTTTTAATCTGAGTTGAGTTTTGACGAAGTTATGGCATTTTGAAGTTTCGACCTATGCCCATATACCGATATACCGATTTTCAGGCAATAATTTTTACTTGTCTTCCGACTCAAAATCACGTTTTTAACGTTACAAAGTTACTTTATATTTTTAGTCGATGTTGTGTTTAATTAGTTGTTGCTGCCTCCGACAATCGCTTTTTCCCAATCAAAATAACAGGCGAACAGAAATGTTTAGTTAAACGATTTAATTGTAGAATAACCTCAAATACACGACCTTCAAAGTATGCAACAATTTCCTTTTAATTTAGCTTTTAAATCGAACCGCTTAAAAGTATGCAACACTTCGGCAGTCAGATGATCGCAGCTATCATTCAACAACGGTTTCATTTATTATTAAGTTGGGCCGAATCCTGGCGGTACTGAAATACCAGGCCAACCCGCGACAGAGGTGGAGCAAGCTCCTATGAAAATAAAAATCAATATTTCATATACTCGTATATAATTAATGAAGTGGAGAAAATGGTATTGGCCAATCGATATGTCTAGGTCCTCAGCAACTTCTCTAACGGTGATTCGACGATTGGCCAATACCATTTTCTCCACTTCATTAATTTTTTCGTCTGTTGTTGAAGTGCTCGGGCGTCCGGCACGCTCTTCGTCGTTCACATCTTCTCGGCCTTCTGAGAACATTTTGTACCACCGATAAACGTTGCTTCGGTCCAAGGTAGCTTCTCCGTATGCCACAATCAACATTCGGAATGCATCCGCGCACTTAATTTCGTTTTTCACACAAAATTTGATACAGGTTCTTTGATCCATTTTTTTGAATAGGTAAAAATCGAAGACGATCCAAAACACGTGCAAGCAAAGCAGCTGTCAACAATTAAGTGAACATTCAAAATGGCCGAGCTTGTCGGCATAAGTGAGAGACATGAGTACCAACATAACGCTACAAAAAAATCGAAATTCGAATATACGTAACCCGCGAAAATTCAAAATTCGCGATACTTTTTGAACACACCTCGTAAATTAAAAAAAACAAATGAATATGAGGACGCTTCGTAAAATAGTCCAATCGAAGCGATTATGAAGCACTACTATTATTTTGACCTCAAGTGTATAAATTCTTTTCTTTCGTTGAGCTTGTTTGCCCTGCTGTTGTCAACTTAATAAATCGTATATCATTTGAAAGAAAGCAACGATAAATTAAATGTAGATTTTTTTATTAAAAATGAACAGTTCTTCGCTTGATTATATATATGTTGTATATATATATGTTGTATATATATGTATGTAAGTTCATTTGGCGCTATTTGAAATCGTTGAAGACTTGTTGTGTATATATGTATATATATTTAACTTTATGCATATATATGTTCTTTAACTATTCAAATGGTTTTTGCTATTTGTTGTTATTGTTGTTTTGTTTCGTTTTTTATGTACTACAATAATTATACACTTTGTATTTGCACTGAAGCAGAATGATTTTAGACAAGTTTTTAAAATTAAGATACTCTATAAACAAATTATTAGATTAGTAAAAACAAAATAACATTTGCAAATGTATGTGTGTTGGTGTGTGTGTGTAAGTAAATGTATGTAACTATGTTTAATTTTAGCTCAAATGCAGTTTCAGTAGCTTTTCACTTAACGCATAAATACTTGTTACCATAAAACTCTTGCCTTGGCCAACAACTACAACAACTGCATTAAACTTATCGACTAATTCACGTGCTTCACAAAGTTCTTCATTATTTTATAACTTTTTTCACTTTTTTCATTTTTTTCTTGATACGTTGTTAAAGCTTAAGCTGCATAATTTATGGAGGGTGTTTTTCTTGGGAAAAATGGCTTTGACTTTTTGTTGTTGGTAACAGCAGAATTTAGTTGTTGTTGTCGTTCGCCGACCGTCCGTCCGTCCATTCGTCCGTCGTCGTCTCACATGAAAAACTCATTGGCAGAATGGGAAAGCGGAAGTCACGTTCGCCCAGGACGATCGAATATGGTAATCTCTATGACGCGAAGACCACGAAATGTTGGATCGATCAATTGCAGACCCTTTGGATTGTAAATGCGCTCATTCTGTGAAGCAACAAATTTGGATATCTTGCGCAGCGTCTGCGAGATACAAATATTTAATTAAATTAGCTATAATTATTGGGGTTGTATTTGATTTGGTTACCTTTTCGTAATGTGTCTCGGAGCACATGTAGATCAAGTACGCCGTAATGCAGCCAATGCAGCCCTCGCAGTAGGTGCCGCAGGAGCCCTCCTCTGCCTCGGCATAAAATTCGTTGAGCCGATTAATCGTTGCTTCGAAAACATGACGTTCAATCTGCAAAAGGAAAATTTAATTAAAATCGGCATATAAAAATAAAAATAAAACACAAAAGATGGAGAAAACAATTATTAAATTTATAGTGAACCACAAAAATAAAGCTGCCTATTTGGGGTGCAACAAAATGATTTAGGAACATTCCCGACTGAAGCAGGAATTATGTAGAATTTTCGACACTGCATCAATCAAAAGTGATCACGATGTATGATGCTTGATGTGTGTGCTGGTGTCAATCCACAATTCGAATATGGACAACTTTGTGAAATTTGATTTTTGTAGGCCATTTCAAAATGAAAATTTCAATTATCAATCAGTATTTGGAGTACAAACAAATGATTTCGGATCATTTCTGAGCATTAATCAAAACTAATGATTGATGCTGCGTGCTTGATGACGCAAACTGACAGCAACATAATGATTTAGGAAGCGTTCACAACGATTATAGAAATTATGCTGAATTATTAGGAACATCAATCAAAACTGATGATTGATGATCGATGACTGATGCTGGATATGTGTTCTCTGTGCATGATTCGCATGCATGATGTTGAGCTGTGCGAAGCTAGCAAATAAATTGTGCATCTACACAATATGAGAATAACTCATTTTTATTAAAATTGTAATTTCAACTCTCATTGCACTGGTTCTGTTTACATTTTCGCTGTGAATGCCAATATAAATAATTAGTGATGAAGCGCAAAAAGAAACAGCAACAAAATAATTCGGGGAAACATTCGCAACGAATGCAGTAATTTCTAAATTACCGATGACCGATACCGATTATGATTATTTATGCGCAATTCACTCACCATGCCATCTAGCTCGGCTGGTAGCCGTGTGTGGAATTTGACGGAGGTGCCGTCGCTGTAATCTCGCTGAATGAAGACCTTGCCACCGTGTTGCAAGATGTTGGTTGGATTGCCACCCGATGCTGCCGATGGAGTGCCACCGCCTTGGGACATTGTTCGTCGTCTACTGTAAAAATGCCAAATGCCATTAAAAAGTTCAACTCTCAGCAAACGATACATTTGATTAAATGCAATCATTTTGCAAAAACAAAACTAAAATATAAATAAACAAAACAAATTTTCTACTCAGATAAATTTTGGCGTTCGTCAGCACGAAAAAAAAATAGGCCAAGGCGATTAGTGCTTAAGGGGCGTGGCCAGCTTGCTTACTAACTGATAACTGATAATCATTATAAAATTTCCAATTTCTGAAAATTTATTAAATTAATATCACTTTTGCCACTCTACGCCAAACAAAACAAAACAAAATAAAAACAAAAACAACACTGCACCATCTAAGCGATTTGTTATTTGTTTAATATGCGGCGCTTTACAGCCAAGTTCATTACAAGGTTTATCATCAATATGCAAATGAAATAGTTTTAATATTCGCATATTTGTTAAAATTAGTTAGCAATTTGCACTTACAATTCGCAACGCACGTGTACACAATGGCGTCTGACCGTTCACACAATTCGCGCACAACTAAGCAGCTGTTTAGCATAGCTAGCCAGTGTGACCAATGAGTGGCTGCCATAACAACGTAATACTGCTGCCAGATTATTGCATTTTGAGGTATGACCGTAGAACTTTAAAAGTTTGCTTTTTAAAAAACTGTTATATGCTTTCATTATTTTATTAAATATATTACAATTGTTATATATATATATATGTATGCATACATTTAGTATTTTTGTCAGTGACATTGGTAGGAGACGTAAGAGGGAGGAGCGTACGTAAACGCTTTAGCCCTGCCAGATTGCCAGATCATTGCATTTTGTTGTGTGACCATTTAATTTTGAACAGTTTGCACTTTGCATAAGTGCTGCTTTAAATAAAACTGATTTGAGTTTTTATTAAGTCTTCTTAATTTACGATTTGATACATCTTGTTGGGTTTGCTTTTGTTATACATAGCTAAGTTATGGACGTAATGGGAGGAGTGCGACTTAAACACTTCCTTGCACATTGCTGTGTGACCATACAAGTTTAAGCTGCTAGCAATTTGAAAATGGTGCAGCATTAAAACCAACTGTTTTTGTACTTTAACAAAATGTGTTCCCATTAATATAAGCAGAAAATGTTTTACTTTGTTTTTTTGTGATGCTTAGCTTAAGCCTCTTGAATAGTTTGTGCATGCCCACCCAGTAGAGATTTCAAAACATGCACATTATTCACATATTTGCACAGCTTGTGTTTTTGTTTGCGCTCAAGTTGGTTTGTGTATCTTATATTTATTAGCTGTTTCTCCACTCAGCAGGTTAGTATATTGTTAATCTGCCAGCATGAAGGCTGCTTTCTGTTACCATCAAATACACATACTACTATTTGTGCTAATCACAATAATCCTTGATTATCCAGAATCTCAGGCAGTTCCCATTGTTGGCGGTCGTTTTGTTTTCACCGAGGGCAGTACTTCAATTAAATTAAAATATAAAAAATTTATAAATAATTTTGTCATCATGGCAGATGGGTACACAAAATATCCATTTATGGTATCATTGCAGGATTACGAGTGTGAACATGGAAATAACAACACCAAAAAATGTTATTTTCAACACTTTTGCGGCGGATCTTTGATTAGTATTCGCTGGATTCTGACTGCTGCCCACTGTATTTGGCGAAAGTGGGTATTTGTGGTCTTAAATTTTTTTCATATAAACAGTTGTGAACAAAATAATAGCACCACTTGCAAAAGTGTTTTTTTGAATTTTATAAGCTTATGGAACTTATGAATAGGTTTTCAGCACTCAAAAAAAATTATATGTATATATATCATATATATTATTTTGACCGCAACTGTATAATCTTTCTAAGTACAATATAATTCTTACCAACAGAAAGATTGAAAACATTGTGGCCTTCATTGGATATGAAAACATTGAGAATGTGGAAAGCCTCGAGCGATATCATGTGGAAAGTGCCAAGTTTATTTACTTTCATCCGTAAGTCAAATTCTGTATACATATATCAAAACAGATGCCAATGTTGGGTAATTAGTGTTTATATTGTATAATACAGATCCAACTATCGCAACGATATTGCACTGCTCTATTTAAGTCGTCCCTTCAAGAGCCAGCTGGCCAAGGATCTGCAATTTGCTCAACTGCCACCACCAGGCATGAAACCCAACATTAATGGTTTGTCCAATCCTATAGATAAAGCGCATATTCTCAATTGTTATTTATTTTTTATTTTTATTTTTTTTATTTACTCATTATTTTTTATTACTTATTCATATGATTTATTTATTTATTTTTATTATTTATTATTAAAATATTTATTATTTATCATAATTTTTTATAATTAATTATTTTATTTGTTATTCATTATTTATTATTATTATATTATATGCTTAGCAACATGTCGGATTATTGGATATGGGGCCACCAGACACGCCGGACCTTCCCAAAAGCGACTCTCGGAAGCCGAAATAAGTATAATTGACAATAAACAATGTCGGGATATTATTGGGCATATTTGGGCGCCCAAGACAGGGGATAATACGGTCTGTGCCCTGGGCAACAACCGCCAGGACTCGTGTCAGGGTGATTCCGGTGGTCCATTGATGTGTCCCTATGGCTCGGAAGATCAGCTACGCATCTGCGGATTAGTATCTCATGGGTTGACCTGTGGCATCAAAGGTATGCCCAGCATTTATACAGTAACTAAACCCTACGACGACTGGATCCAGCTACATCTGCAAAAGTCCTAATGGGTTTTCTATATATAGAAATATATATATTTATGTGTATGCATAATTTATTTATTATACTATACATATATATATATGTATTTGTGAAAAACAGAAAACATTTATACGAATATACAAATATGCAAGACAAAACTAACAAATAGGTCTAGTTTACTACAAGTAGTTTTACAATCGCAACCCTGTACAGCATAGAGTACTAAGTAGTATACACTTGGAAAAAATATTGCACTGAATTTTAGAAATTCGCTAATGGTTGCTAACCTTATTATGCAGGCAGTGAATTTCTAAACTGGAAAACACGGGCTTTTCTTTTGTGTCCAATTTTCAGAGTGAGAATTCCCACACTTTTATCACTTATATAGTTATTAAACATTAGGTAATTTAAGATTACACATATACAAAACCGTCTTATATAGTTCATATATACAGACAAATTGATCTGAAATTTGATGGAAATTTGAACCTAAGAATAGCAGCTAAACTCTATTATAGCAGTCAATATATGATTATTATTGTCTGAATTTCAGAAACGATTTGGTTCTAAGAATTATAATTTATTTTATACTTTTTAGAAATGCATTTATTAATAATAGAAATTATTTCCACCAAACAGAAAAAATCTATATTTTTTGGATTCTGGATTTAGGTAAAGCGTTTCTAATTTTAAGAAAAATTGATTTCTCGAAAAACAATCTAAATTTCTGGGGCGATTTTCTAAAGTGAAGGGCAATTTTATCTCCAAGTATATCATGCGTAAATTAATACTAAACTTAAAGACTATATTCTGGGTATAATTGAACTACTTCTCCGACTTGCAAGTCGACGTATCCTCGTCTTCGTCTTCATCATCGTTGGCCTGGGCATCGTCCAGCTTGTCGGAGAGGTTGGCCTTGCCCGTTTCGGGCAGGGTGAGGGTTAAGATACCTGCTACTAGAACGCAGCAGCCACAAATTGTTGTTGGAATGTACCAGCCAAGGGCGCCCAGCACATCGACTACATATGGCGCCGATATCGAACCGACATGCGCCCACGTCGAACAGGTGCCCAGCGCCGAGTTGCGTATCTCTGTCGGATAAAGTTCCGCCGTGTAGAGGGTGACCACTGAGTAGGTGGCACTGATGCCAAAGCGTCCCAGCATGGCGAATGAAACGATCCACGTGGTGCTGCCAGCAGGCACGGAAAGCACCAGCAACAGCGATACTCCCGTCCATATGAATAGCAACATTGTCGTTATGCGACGACCCGTAAAACGCAACATTATCACCGGAACCACATACGACGGAATATCGACAACGCCAGTCGCTATAATATACAGATAGCGACTAACTGACAAATTGGCGGCATTTAGAGCTGAAATTAAAATAATATTATAATTAATATTGATATTATTTATTGTTTGGAAATCTATGGATAATTAATATAAATAATAAATAAATTTATAGTCAATGAAATGAAACAAACTAAGATGTCAAAGAACTTAGATTTCAGGTGGCACCTTTTTCGCGTATATTGCAAAAGCATATTGGGGGTATCCTGGACTTTTGTTGGGTTGCAAATCTCTACATTGCAGATACATTAAATAAATAAATCGCTAAGCAATGTTTATAAATTGTTTACAAACTTAATGTTAGTTGTAAATGTAAATTGAAAAAAGATTATTTTTAGATCCTGTAATAATTACTGGAGCTTTAAAGAGAGATTTCTGTGACACCCCTGAAAAGCTTTAATATAGAGCGTCCTATAAAGAGTAATTTAAAGTTTTACAGACTAATATAATTTCAGAGGCTCGTATCTATTTCTTATACAGAAATTGTGTAAGTCTCTAGATGTTACCAGTTGTTACCAGATGATTTTTAGATGTATTTTCGAATCTACAATTAAATTAGATATGAAGAGTGATTTCGTTGACACCGCCGAATAGCTTCCAATTTGTTCAGAGTTCCACAGACTACTTTAATTAATCTAGGGACTATAAACGAGTCTACTTCAGACTGATTTTCACATCTTACCCGTGACATAGTAACTCAGCGAGGTGACACAGAACATAAAGTACGAGGTGAAGATCAGTTTGCGCACATTGCGATTCGCGAAGAGCTCAATGATTGACTTCAGCGGACCATTCTTCAACTTCTGACTGAGCGAAACATTTGCGATTGGCTCCAACTGCAAGACGATTTAAATGACATTTTTCTTGGCGCTTGACAACTATACATGTATATGTACATATATATATAAAAGTACTCTATATGTATATAGATAGAGTGTAGATCTTTGGACTGACCGTTTTCTTATCGCTGACAATTTCGGTGGATGGGGCGGCAATTGTTGTCTGGACATCATAGTGGCTGGGCTGCTTGAAGAGTATGCGATAGACGCGATCGTAGCGCTCCTGAGTTATAAGCCATCTCGGTGATTCATGCATTAGACTAGAATAAATTCGAGTATTATTCGAGGTGCAGACAAATATAATGATAATAGATGAACCTACTAGCAGTTGAGTATGAGCAGCAGTGAGGGTATTGTGAGTGCGAGTTGCAAATGACGCCAGGGCTGTATCAGATAGCCCGTAATTGCTAGCAGGATCATGCCCACAGGATATGAGGCTGAGAAGGCAATGGACATCCAGGAGCGATGCTTTAAGCAAATGTTCTCAACAACTAAAAAGCGTTTAATTTACCAAAGAGAGTTTTGTGATTGATAAAAAAGTGCAACCAATAGTAATAATACATTTTTACAAAGAGCTTCAGGGCATAAAACAAATTTCGACCTACTCATTGTAAATGCCGGATAGAAGAGACCCGAGGAGGCTGCTCCTAATGCGAAGCGACCAATTAGGAATAAACTGTACCAAGGCGAGAAGCTGCAAAAGATGCTGCCCACTATGAAAAAAGCGGCGCCCAACGTAAACGAAGTTTTGCGACCAAATCTGGAAAAAAAACGTTTAAATTAATTTTGTTTTTTTTTTATTTATTTTCTATTGTTAAGAAGCGCATTTCTAAAAAGCATAAATGCAAAAATATTTAAAATTTTAGAACAAATGCTTTCTGAATATTTTTGTAAAACTAAGGTTCATAAAGTTAAACTTACTTGTCTGCCAGGATGCCGAATGTGAAAGAGCCACAGAACTTGCCCAGGGAAATGGAGACCTGTGCTGAGGTCCGTTGAATGCTCCGCTCACAGGTCAGCTCCCATTCGGCGACAAAGGTGCTCTCCGGCTGGGCATATTCGTAGTTGCCCCTCGCCTTGCAGGACACCACGGCAGGCTGATTGATCTGCGCCATGTGACTTGTGTAGTTGAGGGCTGCCTCATAGGTCATGCCACTCAGTTTTTGGTAGTCCCAATCCCAGATGGTGCAACCGCCCGAGTTCAGCTCCCGCTCACTGATGCTACGCTGCTGTGGCAGCGTCCAATTGGTCAGTTGCAGTTCCTCGATGCCACACCACTGATCGTCGGGCAAATGTCCCAGCAACGTGTACGAGGACACATGGAAGCCATTCAATATGTTGGGCGTGACGCACAGAAAGAATAAGGCCCTAAAAATGGAAATGTGTATAAGAATTAAACAAATAATTTCACTTGTAATTAATAATATCATTTTTTTAATTTTTATTTAATTAAGACTAATAATTTTGCCGCATTTTTATTATGATTTTAGTTTAGTTTCAAGTTTGAAAAAAGTTGGTCAGTTTAAATGTTAATGCAAGTTTAAATAATCAGTAAATAATAATAGCAAAGATTATAATTATAATTTAGCAGCATTTCTTAAATAAGTAGTCTATAGTTACTTATACAGAAAATAAATTTAAATTTAATTAAGTATTTGGAATAAATTATCACATTTTCAAAAACTATGTAAATCGCCCCTATAAATGGAAATTTAAACAATCATCAAATAAGGAAAAGTACAGAAAGAAATGTACAATTTAGCAGCATTTTTTTTACTTTGAATTTTTTTTTTAATTTGAATTTAGAATTGAATTTGTTTCTTTTGACGCATTTAGTTTAACTGAATTGTTAACTATAATTAAGTTTAAGTGTCACTTGTTTTCGACACGCAAATTTAATCTTTCTCACGTTAGCACGATTTGGTAATTGAAAATTACGCTTGTTATTTGTTATCTGTTTTTTATATTAATTATTTTTGTATCTGAACTCATTCAAAATGGAAAAATCGTGTTCTGAAGGTGCGCAAAAGCATAAAACAAGCAATAAAAATCATCTCTCTGTCTCTGTGTGTCTCTCTCTCTCTCTCTCTCTCTCTCTCTCTCTCTCTCTCTCTCTCTCTCTCTCTCTCTCTCTCTCTCTCTCTCTCTCTCTCTCTCTCTCTCTCTCTCTCTCTCTCTCTCTCTCTCTCTCTCTCTCTCTCTCTCTCTCTCTCTCTCTCTCTCTCTCTCTCCCTCTCTCTCTCTCTCCTCCTCCCTTAAGAAAATCATCCAAGATGTGTTTTCATACTAAACGAACTACAATCAGATCGAGCTGTCTGAGCCAAAACATTCTAACTTGTTTTTTTCAGTTTTTAAATGCGAATAATAAGATCAACAGCGATAAAAACATCAGCGCAAACCGATAATTGCGAAAACACAAATGTTGTGAAGGTTAGTGATACATTCCAAAAACATCGACAACATGGAGAATTGCAATTCCCCCGAGGTGGAGAGGGGGATTACTTTTGGATATTTAAAATTTTAGCACGTGGTGTGAGATCATAGGCCGACAATACGCTCCAAAATATATGTTTTGAAATTGCGCTCAATGTAAATGACAGTCGACGATCGTTAATCAAACCGGGCAACCGGAACAGAATGCGCAATATTTACATGTCTGAAGAAAACAAAAATATATTTGAAGAATAGATCGTCAAAATTCAAAGCACTCGTTTTTTTGTTTTGTTCAACCATTGCACGTGCTGCGCATAAGGCCAGTCTTACGGCGGAATGCGACCTCCGTTCAACGGTTTTATTCCGACTTACACACTAATTCTCTTCCCCAAATAATTCTACATTTTAGACGCCATAGTTGGGGCAAGGGTTGGTCACCTTATCATTCAAAAAGTAAATTTCTAAAATTAGAATTTAGAGCGAATTACGAAAATTTAGGCTGATATTTTTTCCAAGTGTTCTCTTTCCCCAAATGCTGCTTGACAAAGCAAAGCTTAAAATAAATGTTTAAAAAAACACAAATTTAAAATACGATTATGTAGATTTGAGACACGATTGACTTTGAGTGCTGCTATCAGGATTCGAGTTTCCGGCATTATCGTCACGTGATTTTTACTGACTATTTTGAGAGTGCTAAAAATAAGTAATGCTATCTACACTCAGAAAAAAATCTACCTAAATTTTAGTAAACGTTTTTCTTGTTCTACAAATAATTTCTAAATAATAAATATGTTTGCGAAAATCCTAAAAAGTTGTTGGTTTTTCAGATTTTGTTAAGAAAAACATGTCTAAAATGTAGAAATGCAAAGAAAATCCTATCAAAAATTCCGAAACAAGTAATGTACTTCAATGGCTCGCCGGTTCGAAATACTTGTCAAATCAAAAGATTTTTCTGAAATATTTTTCTGAAATGTGAACCGTGGTTTTTAGAAAGCAACAACCATAAGTACTAGAAATTTACTTTCTGTCGCCGAAACTATGTCGATTCAGTCAAATTTTGTATGAGTGTATCCTCTAATTAACAGATTCCAATATACACACTATTATATTTCTACACATTCCAATATACACACTATTATATTTGTTTTTAAATTTGTGTATGTATATATATATATATATAAATCGCATCATTCAAAACACAATCCGGAAACACTCCAATATTTATTATATCGGTTATTCTCGGTAGGTGTATATGTTTTATACAATAATGTGTTTAAGTTCGTCTCGACTTTAATTATTAATTGGGCTGATTCAAAGTTGCACATAACTAAGCCAGATTAAATTGCACTTGTTCTAGTTTTGTATGAATCGCAATTTAGATTGGCATCGAACTTGAACTATTCTGATTTATAACATTTACTTGTTGTGCGCATAGGTCATGTTTATTACAACTGATCAACTGATTTATTTTTACCCTTGTGGAGGGTATTTGTACGAGTATTTTGTTTTAAAGTTTCCAACAAATGTGAAATATTAAATTAATAGTCGCACGTAAAATGTGATAAATTCACAAGAAAAATACATGATTAAATCGAACAATTTTTAAAATAAATGTTTTTAAAACGAAACTTGCTGAATAAAATAAAATTATAATAAAAATAATAATAATTCAAAATTAACTAACATTTGTTACTTAACGCGATAAAAATGAAAATGAATTGAAAACAAATTAAAAGAGAAAACTTTTTTAAAATAAAAAAAACAAATAATATTTAAGATTCAGCTACAAATAAAACCAGGTGTAAAACATACAAAATAATAACTCGGAAAAAAGATTTCGACTTCTGCACATTAACTCCGGCCTGCAAGGGTATTTAATCTTCGGCGTGCCTAAGATAAGCGTACTTTCTTTGTTACTCATTTATCCTCTTATTTCCTTTTGCGATTAGTACCGCAGATTAATTTTACCCACATATAGTTTTGGTGTTTCGATTTTGTTGAACCAATAAGTAACTTTGCACTCTTCAGGTCATATTTTTAGCACCTTCAGTAAGGGAATACGAATTGCAGAACAGTTTTATGTTGCAATGCATTGAAAATGCTAGGATGTCAAAAAAATCCAAATTTATTCGATTTCAATTATATTTAAAATAATGGGACTTTGTTGGTATATACTGAACCGATTAATAATGATAGTTAATTATAAAAATTTGATATTTGATATTGACAAAAATACCCCCTCTCTAGAGGAACTTACCAAACAAAGACGCCGCCACTGCCAACAATTTCCAGCTGCTTAGTGAGCAAATCCTTCATGCCCTGATCCGTGATTAACTCCCGCGATTTCTCCACATTATCCTTTGACTTGGTCATATCACAGTTTATAAATATATGTTTCACAGCGGGATTATAATAAAATACCAAATAGCTCAGGCTATTTTTGATAACACTTAAAGTTCACAATCTTAAATATTTGTATATATATTTAAATATATGTATGTTTTTATGTGTACACAAGTTCAGCGGGTCGGTCATTCGATTTGCGTCTAATTATGTATGTATTAAAATATAATATTGATTTATAATCTAAGGCAATCCAGAAACGCTGATAATACGGAATGTAAGGTCCACAAAAAAATACACAAAAATACAGATCAAAAATGCAGTAGAGCAATTGAGATTGTGAAAGCAACTGTAAATGTGTCTTTTCTATTTATTTATATTTATATATTATTTTTTTGATTTCACTTTCACAATTTATTTTGTTTTATCTATTTGTCCTATTTTTTTAAATTTGCTTTACGCTTTATGTTTATCGTTGACACGTTTTTTTTTCTTCGGTTTTCCTCTTCGCTTGTAAATTTTTTTTTCGTTTGTGTTAGAATAAACATGAAAAAAAATTGAATCGAATTTGAGTTTTTGCTGTTGTTTCTAATTTTGAATGAAATGTCGAGCTATGCACCACGATGCAGTTGTCGGTGTTGCTTGTTAACGTCCGCTAACAACTACTTGCCGCTTCGAAGGCGTCCCACAAACTAAGCCCACGGGAGGTCGATCGCAACATTTTGTATGCGAGCACATACATACGCAGACATACTTACGCACTCTCATTACAAAATACGAATCGTTGGCATCGCGTCGTGTTTGTCGTGCTCGGTTTGGGCTGCGTTCGGCTTCGGTTCTTCCCGTTCTATTTACTTATGCTTGGTATTTGAGTCTGTCGCTGTGTTTGTGTATGGTGCAATGCAGTCTGTAAGTGTGTGTCTCTGCAGTCCATTTCCATTTAAGAGAGTTGCAGTGACAATTGCAGCACTTTGCGTAAAGCCAAGTAAAAAAAGGATATTCTTATTTTAATCAAGTTGTTAGTCTGTTAATATATCTAACTCTAAAAAAATATGTTTATCAAGATCATGGCTCAAAACTCTACTCAAAACATACATATTCTCATCCCTTAAGAGACCTAGCTTAAATATCTATTTATGCCTCTTTTTGCCTAGAAGAACCCCTATCCGCAACAAATCTATGCACACATGCTTTCTCTCTAGCACTCTCTCTCTCTAGCTAGCACACACAAAACATATGTGTATATGTGTATGTGTGGGCACTTGAACATTCATTTACATTGGCGCTGCGTATAATTTACATTTTTGTCTCTGTTACAATTACAATTAACATTCGAATGGGCGATAATTGAGCGCTGGGCTCTGTTTACACTTCACATTTGAATTGCGTTATCCGTGCGGATAATGTACATGATAAAAAGTCATGCTCTCACTTGGCGTCTTTCTAAAAATGTGAAAAATGTGAATGAATGTGTTTGTATGCAATGTTAATGTTAATGTTATTGGTATATTGAACCATGAGAGCGGAAGAAATTAGAATTTATATTGCCTTTTAAATCTCTTTGTTCTGTAAACAATGTTGCGTTTGAATACATCTATGTACACTCATACAAAAATGTATCTGAGGTTTTTTAAATCGCCCAAAACAAATAGAAAGAAAAAAATTGAAAACAGAAAATTTAGAAAATTAGTTTTGGGAAATAATATTTAAATATTAAAAAATAATGTCTAAAAATTAGAAAGGCTTGCCCCAAATTTTTGTGTACTTGAGAAATATATATATATATCCTTGAGATAAATAATCCTTTCCTTTAAAGCTTAATTCGAATCCCTGTAAAATCGTAATTTTGTTGAAATTAACTTATATGAATTTATAAACTATCTAAAGTGTTTTATATATGTGAAATTTTAAAATACAAATGTGTATAAATAAATAAATAAGCAACAAAAAAACCTAATACAAGAAGTCTTCTAGACAAAACAACACTCTGTAAATTATACATATTTTTGAAATTCAGAAATACAACCCTATTTTAAGAAAAACACAACTATATGTTTTAAAAATGTACCTTCTGAAATATATGATGATGACTATTGACGCGAAAAATGTACCAAAATGTAAATTGATTTTTTCTGAGTGTAGACATGTTTATGTGTGGGAAATGGTTTACGCTTGAGCGATTCTTGTCGTTATTCGTTATCTACAATGAGGGGGCTCTTAAGCCTAAATCTTCAATTGGTTTGTTGAGATTGACAACCTTCGCCTATATATAAGATATCTCAAACTTGAACCCGATTTCTATAAATTGACCCCATTGAAGGATTGCAATTGAGTACTGAGCTTGAAGGTATTAAAAGGTATATATTTATATATATAGCTATTATTTAAAAAGCTCTCAATTGATCAATTTCAACTACGTCAAGCGAATGAAATACGTAAGCAACAACCATGGGATTTTTTTTTATTCTGACCGGGTGAAGAGTATCCAATGTTCGATATTGTATTTAGGCAACATTTATATACCCTTATATATATAAATATTATATGTAAACAGAATGCTGTAATAAGCATGTTTTTAATATCTAAAGATTTACGTTTTGAGATTTGAGTACAGGGTATTTTATAATTTATCTCTATATCTCGCTCTCGCTCTCTCTCTGTCTCTCTCTCTGTCTCTCTCTCTCTCTCTCGCTCTCTCTCTGTCTCTCTGTCCCTCTCTCTCTCTCTCGCGTACTCTTGCTTGCTAATTTTGTCGTTTTAATGCATCGCTTTAATTATTGTACAGTTTTTTCATGTTCGTATTCTATTTAACTGCGAATAGATCACAAAGCGGAAGAGCGTCTAACGGCGCTTCAACAATCGACGATCCTCAGCAGCATTCATTGGCAGTTCGTTTTTTATTTCTTTTGTTTTCTTTTCTATTTATAATTTTGCACATGCATATGGGCGTGTGTGTGTGGGTGGGTTGGTCTTTAGCTTTAGTTAATTCTGTTGTTGTTGTCGTCGTCGCACGTGCAGCTCACTCACACTCGCACATACTTACCCAAACAGTTAAAACGTTCGTTTATCCAATGCACGTAGCCATAGCGCCAAGTCGCCACGCCCATCACTTTCACTCTCAGTGCTGCAGATTGTGGTGTGCCCATTCATCACATAAGCAGTGTGCCCATTCATCATATTTACTTGGCGCTAATCTAATAAATTTGAGCTGATTCAATATAAACGAAAATTTCCGAAACGTAATTCTTTTTATTTTTTATTATTCAATATGCAAATGACGTTCAAATAGAATTAGGCTTTGCGCCAAATAAAACTAAATTAGCGTGATAGATGAACAATAGAAATCTAAACATTCTTCTATACTATATATATTTATATACGACAATTGCTTTGATTGTATAAATCTGGTTTTGGTGTCGAAGCTGGAAATTATGCTAAATTATTAGAGATGACAGTTGTAAATTGGATATGTATAATATTTATATAGTACTTATTAAATAAATAGTAGTCACTAATTTTAAATAATATTATAATAGTCCAACAATGAGTTCAGCTTTAGTTAAGCTAAGCATAAAAACTTGTTTTTGGGGGTTTTAATTTAATATGATAATAGTCGACTAAGTACACAAATTACAGAAAGCCAACAGTGAGTTCGATTTTTCCTATGTATATAGAACTGTATTTACTATATTTATTTTTACTATAATATTTGAAATAAGTGAAGTTGTTTTTTGTATATGTATAACAAAAAATTTTACTCAGTTGTTGCATTTGCAAAGCATTTCCAGAAACCAAAATAACTTTTATGCGACATTTGTATTTAATAACTTTCACTTCTAATTTGAGATCGGTGAAGAGGTAAATATATATTTAAGGGGCGCTTTCCTCATCGCTATGTAAATAACGAGAGGTACTCGGTAAATAATTGAGACCCAAATTGGTGGGGGTAGAAATGGGTGGCTTTGCCACTAGTGACTCTGTTGAGGAATCGTGTCTCGACTTGCCTGCCTGCTTAAGTGAATGATTGCCCACAAAACGGGAGCTTAGAATATATACGCACATATACATTAGTATAATATGCAAATTAATTCGTTCACAACGACCCAGATGTGGACTAAACTGAGTCAATTAAATGAGAACGTAACAGTAACTAGCTAAAACACTTGAGAGGCTGTGCCGAGTAACTATACTTATCTAAAAATAAATTCATCAAGAGTAGATATGCACAATGGGAATTCGGTAAACTCAATTTTGTAATAAGAATTTAAGTAAGAAAAAACGAATGTAAGAAGTATGTGTAACACAAGTAGAAATCAGCCTACAATTTCGACATATTTTTCTACATTTTTCTTAAATAAAATTTTCTGTATACATAATAGGTTATCTAACAAGTTTGTATATGAGAAAACTCAAAATATTAAAAGTAGCCAAAAAGCAAGTAAACCTGATTTTCATTTATTAATAGTTAAGTTACACTTACAGCCGAAACAATGGCAATTCACCAAACATCAGCATGATATTTTCCCAGTGTATGATTGGACAAAGTGTTATTTTTGAAGACCCCTGGCAAGTACCATATTAAGAAAGCATTTCAACATTAGACTGACTTAATAGCATTTTCCACACTTGGCACCCTGCTTAGCCATAGCCAAAGTTGAGCAAACAGATGAGACCCAAGACAAAGATGCCGTAGAAGCTGATGTTGTACAGATTGAGGCGACTGAGCAGACTGGCAAAATAGCCCGGACTAATGCCGGCATACCGATTCTTCTGCTGGACATCGAGCAGATCTTGCCAACCCACAGCCTGAGGCCTGATGACAAACAGAGCATTTATCGCCGCCCTGATTCCACTCTCCACGGCGCCACCCATAAGATTGCGATTGTTGGTGGCAACTGCCGCCGAACTGGACCAGACGATGCGATGCCAGGGCGTGGTTTGGGGTCTATTCAATGCAGTGTTAAGTTCACAGATCTCCTCGGTGTACTCCAACGGATTGAGCATCTCCTCACCAAATTGCTGGGCAAGCAGGTCGAGGATTGTGTCTCGAACAGTCGACGTCTCCACATCAATATCGTGCAGCATATAGCCGTTATATTCATTTGGATTTTGCTCATAGCCCACGACCAACGGTTGAATATTCATAAAATTACCCGAAAAACCCTTCGATAACCAATAGGATTTATCGTAATCGAGTCTAAATTGAGTGATGACAAATTTGGATTGCCGGCTTATTCTCGGGGAATCCCGAAACTGCTTCGGCAACTGTGGTTTGAATCTCAGCTGATTCACCTTGTTCCAAGGTATGGCCAGGATTACGGCTTCTGCTATATGACGACCCCCATTCGAATCCGTCACCTGCACATAGTTCTTAAAGTGTTCCAGTTCGACAACTTTTACTGCACTCAGGATTTCTGTGTGCTTTAATTTCCTGAGCAGCGTTTCGAGCAGATTTTTGCAGGACACGTCCATCACAGTCGACGGCACTCGCATAAATCTGCAATAAGGAATTAGAGAGGAGAGACAGAGACGAATATTATTTCCTTAGTTCACCTACAGATCGACCAGGATACGTAATCCACCCGAGCTGCTGCACAGGCACATGAACTCATCGTAGTTGATTTCGCTCGCCGGCAATCCAGAAGTCAGCAGCACCAAATTGAACATAAATTGACGCGATTTGTTGAAGAACAGATTCCTGCAAATATGTCGTTCCATGGTTGGCACTCGCTTGCGAAACCTATCGATAAACGTATGAACTCAATTCTGCGCTCAGCAAAAAAAAAAAAGTTTTACTGAAAATGCTGCCCATTAAATTTTTTCATGCGCAGATCGAGCATATCGATATAGCGCCATAGCTCAAAGTTGGCCGGCGTTGAGGTTAAGCCCCGATCCAGTTCCCAGCAGCGATTCAGCTGATCATTGTTCGGACTGCGCTGTCTCACGGCCACATTCAACTGGCTGAGGAAGGCAATGAGTTCGGTTTGCTCCTTGTTCACAATGCGCGAACCATTGCTGCCCAGTTGTCCGCCAGGCTTGCGATTCTCGTCTATAATACGCATATTGAGCGAACTGTCTTTCGATAGGATTTTTACTGCCGATGTTAAGCCGGATAGGCCAGCTCCCACAATGAGTATATCGAGCTCAGGTAATTCGTTGCCAAAAGGTAAATCCATGTATACTGTTTTGACATATAAAATTTGAAAAAAAAAATAACACAAATCTGAAAGCAAATGCAAATAGAGTTTATTAATACAATGCTCACAAAAAAGACAAAAAACCATTTAATTTATTTTAACACAGCAGACAATCGGATTTTTCCACGCAGCTCTCCAAGAAACACTTTCCATGCAATTGGCCGATTTGTTTCACTGGTGCGTGCATCTGCTATGCCAGCCTGTACAATAACCAGCAAAACATGCAAGCCCCTAAGAGAGTGCATATGCAACCGTATCCCATACAACAACCTGCAAGACAAATGATGTAGAGTGACCATATTCGTTGTTTGCCCCTAAAAGTATGCTGCAATAATGTTTCACGGTGCGTGCACTTGCTAGACTACCCTATACGACAACCTTCAATGTTAAGTGACAATATTTAGTGTAATTGGGTGTTCAAATTCTTTGTGATCCTAAAAGTATGCTGCAATTCAGTTAAAACTTATTCAAACTTATGCAGTTTGAGATTCAAATTTAATGGTGCATGCACATGCTAACCTATCCTATACGACAACCAGCTATTTTAAATGACCATTACATTAAATAATTGGGTGTTCAAGTTCTTTGTGATCCTAAAAGTATGCTGCAATTCAGCTAAAACTTCTTCAAACCTATTCAGTTTGAGATTCATGTGTACTGGTGCATGCACTTGCTAACCTATCCTATACGACAACCTGCAATGTTAAGTGTCCATATTTAGTGTAATTAGGCGCTCAATTTCTCAGTGCTCCTAAAAGTATGCTGCAATTAAGTTGGAACTTATTCAAAAGAAAGCGGAAATAATAATTTTATCGAAATATTAGAGAGAAAAAAAGGAAGCATACTTACAACTCAATCACAGCCTATGCACAACAAAATTTCACTCAATCCAAGCAACGTTATCACAAAATGGGTATGCGGAACATTTCCGCTGCTGATTAAAGTAAACTGAAAACAGCACGAACAACTCTAACACCAAAGCAGTTGCAATTATTTTAAAAACCTATTCTCAAGATTTCTTGTCAACGGAAATGGCAAAATATGTGCAATTTACTAATAATTTATGTAAAGCACTCAATTATTTGCTCAAATGAATTCAAATGATTAATTTGGTTTTATATAAAAATAAATTATGCACTGCTGTATACAAATATTTCATAAATTTACTCTTTCGTATGCTAAGTAAAATCATTAAAAAACGTTGACCTTAATATAAACATTTAACTGATAGCACTATTTAGCTCTCGAGTACTGAACTGCACTCAACAAATATATGTATGTATATATAATTGAATACAATACTGTATTCTCTTATCGTTATCAGCTGCCGCGACTTACGGATGTCTCCGTTCTATTTCTGCACCTAGAGTCCCAATTTCGCAGCTAATCGTTAGGCATGTTAAGCAACACAAATCAAACAAAACAACAACAACAAGTAACGCCAGCTTAAGCTCAACGAAGATTAAATTCCCTACACTCGTAAGAAATAATCGCACTAAATTTTAGTAAATTATTAATGTAAATTTCTAAAATTATGATTGTGGCTAAGTTTCAGGGTTCATTGTTCTAAAATTATAAAATAATTTATAATTTCCAATTTTAATATCTATGTATATATTAAAGGTTTGGGATATGTCACCCTCAATGGTTGACAAACGCCATCTCATAATTATCATGTCCTCTGAGAATGTATTTTGAAATACAGCAGTGCTGTAAAATTCATTGCTTGCCGGCGTCTGCTTTATTGCACAATAATTGTAAATAAAGAAAAACAAAAACATTAATGGATTAATGCATTAACTGTCGAAGACACACTTGAAATACCCTGCACAACTGTATTTCGAAATAATGAAAGTATTCTGAAATCGTGCTCTCAAGTCCAGATTAAATTTGGGTTTCCAAATTCTGTTTCAGTTTGATTTTACTTTTATTTATTTTGCTTTTGTCGTTTGACTTGGGCAAATATTTACTGTACGAATATAATTTAATATAATGTAACTATCAGATCGATTAGATTAGAGAAAAATAAGCAACATAGAGAGTGGAGTTGATACCGTCTTCTCCCTCTATGTACTAATGGATCTCAGACCCGATATGAGCTATAGACCAAAAATGGGAAGTTTAAGTTCTGCAGTAGACCAGGTCGAACTCAGATCGAATATTAGATCCTCCGTTGGAGCATAATAAAATATTCTGAATTTAGTTTCTGATTCCGATCTCGATTCCGATGCTGAATTTGAGTTCCAACGCCTTATTCAGAGAAGTTAATTGAATGCCAAAACAGAACCAATTCTGAGTAAATATTGTGTTGTTTTTTATTACTTATTTAATAACAATTAAATTGAAATAAATTGAAATTGAGTTTCTTGTGACTTTTTGTGTGCTTAAATATATGAGTTGGAATACTTTCTGCATCGAATGAATAAATGCAATTAATAATTATGAACAATAAATGCGAATTGCTTAAGTTCAAAGACAAATTCATCGACTTGCCCCTCTGCAGGCCCTTCTGCCTGCCCCTCTCCCTCTTCGGCGGAGGTGTCTCCTTCTTCCTATCCCTGTTCCTCCCATTCTTCTTCTCCCTATTCCTGTGCCTCTACTTCCCTCCCTTTCCTCTGCCCTTTCCGTTCTTCTCTTCTTCTTCCTCTCCTTTGCATTCCTCTTGCCCTCAACGGATCCTTTCCTTCCTTCTCCTTTCACCATCTCCACTCTGTCTCCCTATTCATCTCCCCCTCCTTCTTCATCTCCCTCTCACACTCTCTTTTTGTCTTCCTTTCCGTCTCCTTCTCCGTTCTACATTTTACGTCTTCTTCTCTCTCTTGGTTACGCCTTCCCGCCATAGTTGCCATTCAGCATCGTCTTCAGCTCCTCATCCTCCGGAGATTGCCCCTTGCTCCGCTGCTGCTTCTTGCCAAAGTTTTCGGCATCCTCGATGGTCTCCGGCATGGGTCTGTTCAACGTCTCCGGCAAGAGAAGCGACAACAGGCCCCCCGTCAGCGACAAGGCACCACAAATGACCAACGGCAAGGGTCGCCAGATCTCGCCGAGAAGATTCAGATACGGCGCCAGAATGCCACCAATGCGAGCGATCATCGACGAGGCGCCCAAACCCACATTGCGCACCACAGTCGGAAATTGTTCGGCCGTAAAAATGTAGATAGTGCCATACGACGAGGTGATGGCCAATTTGCCGATCATGGCACACGTGATAAGCAACCAGTCCATGTGGCTGGGCACGAAAACAGTTGCCATCAAACTAATCCCGGCCACCAACATGGCACCGCACAGCGTCGAGCGACGGCCCCAACGATTCAGTGTGAACAGGAGTAGGGAATAACCGGGAATCTCAACAGCGCCGGAGAAGACAAAGTTGAGCAGTTGATTGCCGCCAAGATTATTGGTGTTCCAGGAGAGACCGTAGTAGACGCCACTATTGACAAACCAGTCGAAAAAGATGAGCAACGTTTTGCGCCGTAAATTCGGATAACGCAGCAAATCCCAAACGGATGCGGAAGGTTGCTTCGGGGCAGTCTGCTCCCGCTCCTTCTTCTCCGTCTCCTCCTGGACAAGCTGCTCATAGATCTCGCTGGGTATTTGGACGCGATTCACACGGGCCGCCTTCTCAATGATGATAAAGGCCTCCTCGCTGCGGCCCTTCGAGAGTAGCCAACGTGTCGACTCCGGTATCAGCCAATAATAGCCCATAAAAATCAAACCCGGCAAAGTCAGCGCAATTTGCAGCCAGCGCCAATCCCTGATAAGATAAGCAAATCCCGCCGTAAGCATAAAACCGACGGAGAAGAACATCTGCACAGTGACGCCGGCAAAGAGGCGATAAGTGGCACCCACCATTTCCATAGCAATCACATAGGCCACCAAAAAGACACCCGACGTAGACGCTCCAACAATCAGCCGTGAAATGGTATAGGTAAAGTAATCCGGTGCCAAACCCGCCGCAATGCCAAAAACCAGTTGAATCACGAGAGATGCAAAAAAGGTCGGTTTCCGACCCAATTTATCGCTCAGTTGGCCAAAGATGAAGCTGCCCAAAAGGACGCCCAGCATAAACATTGAATCGCTTGTGGCACTCAGCAGACTACGGCCGCAAACCATATTCCATTCCGTAACAGCGCTATTCCGGTATTTGGACTGATCGTAGAGGTAACTGCTACACGTCAACGTGCCACTTGTTGTGCCGCTCAGATTGCCACTCAAATAGGACTCGTTGTAGGCCACATTGTAATATTCACAGGTATTCAATTTACCCGTAATCCCATCCGGCGGATACGCGAGTAACCAGTGAGCTGGGGGCAGCGATTGATAGGTGGCAACTGCCAATTCATGTGGCAGGCGGCATCGGTGCTCGGGGCGAGCGAGTAGGAAAACTCCCGCCAATTTGTGGAACGCACAAACAATGGCCGGCAAACACAGCAGCAAATAAATCCGCCTCTGATAACGTCCGAATTCGCCCAAGTGGGTTATAACATCATCGTAGCCCATTTTTATTAATTAATAAATTGGTAAATTGCCTTTCTATTGATTCTTGTATTGATTTGGAGAGAAATTAAAGCTTATATTTATATATATATATGTGTATATAGATATATAAATATACACACATATATATATATAAATATTGCGTATACGTCGCTCGTGCTTAAGTGTCGAAGAGTGCGCGCGAGAAACGACCGCACGCGATCTGTGGCAGTTGACGACTGACGGCGACGGCGACGTCGACTTGCTGCTGGGCAACGAAAGTGTCAAGAACGCATTCGACATTGACTCTCAACGACAACGACGGCGACGCGACGCAGCAGCGAGTTCTCTGCTGACGCTCTGACGTCGCTCAACATTTCTAACTAACAATTAGGAATGATCAGCGAGACTTGAATATACCCTGCAGCCAGATGTTAAATATAGGTTTAATGTAAAATTTAATTTCAAAATTAAATCAATTATTAAAAATATTTATCAGCAATTAAATATATTCCAGGTTTATTGGAAAATTAAATATAAATTTAATCAGCTTTTAAATATATTCTAGTTTTATTTGCAAAATTTCTCTTTCAAAATGTATTCATCTCTTAACCATATTCAAGGTTTATTGAAATATTGCAATTTAATATATTCCACTTTTATTGCTTTAAATTTGGACAGCTATTAAATATATTTTAGTTTTATTCATAAATTTCCCTTTAAAATTTAGTCAGCTATTAAATATATTCTAGTTTTTCTTGAAAATTGTATAGTAGTATTTTGTAGAAATATGTATGACGAGTCCACGTTTAATTTGAAGCTGACTGCTCTGGCGAGAAAGATCCTTAAATCTAAATGTATATGTATATGTGTCTTATCTGATGCAGCCGATTGTGAGGCAACTTCTTTTGCACCTCCTTTTAGATCCTCTGTAATGTCTAAATACCTAAGATTAGCAAAAAGAGACAAGCATATTCCCCATTCACAACTCATATACACATATACATATACAGTTTTGTGCCAGCGCTGCTCTCTCATAGGAATTGAGTCAAGGATGCTCAGTCAGCTGCTTGGCACAGTTTGAGTAATTCAAGGTCAAAGAAAATCGCTTCGCAACGCATATGCATACGTGTGTGTGTGTCTGTGTACAATCGCTGCTCTCTTACCCAGTTGCGCATATGGAGCTAAGGATGCTCAATCAGCTGATTCAGGGTCAAAGAGTGCCGGTGCATGGATGTGTGTGTGTGGTGTGACTCAGAATTTGATCATTGACCGAAAATATGTAAAACATAATTGGTGCTCAATTGGCAACATTCCATATTCCTCTCTCACGCGGCACGTTCGCCGCTCTCTCAGTTGCTCTCACTTTATTATCGGCTGCTGTCAGTTCTCTCTCCTCGTTCTAGTTCCTCAACACAATCTTTGAGCTTCGTATCAAGTTGAACAACACGCGACACTTTATTAGCTAATTTAAGATTTGCATATAAACAAAGTTGACTTTTATTTTTTTGTAGCCACAATTCATTTGCATATTGTAAAAAGAGCCGTCATTTAATTTGTTGCGACAGCTGCCCTTGCACATTAGAAAATAAAAATAACTTTTATAATGCATTCAAATGCGCCACGGTGCATTATAAAAATTCTTATATATATATGTGTGTATACGTATGGGTGTTTTTGTTTCCAAGTTTTCCAGTACAAGTTAAAATCATTAGTTTATTGCTTTCTTGCTTGAGTGTAGATGTTTTTGTATTTACTTTTACTACTGCTTTTCTTGCTTGACTTTTTTTTGTATTTATTTTTAAATTATTTTTTTCTGTTCTACTCAATTGCTTTTTTACTTCAGTTTAGTTGTTTATTATTTTCTTAAATTGTTATTTTTTCTCTAGTGTAACTGTTTTTAAATTTATTTCATGCATTTACATTTTACACTTTACTAGATAATTGCATTTTTTGCTTGAGTACAGCTGCTTTTTTTTATTTTTTTACCATTCCTGATATTTCCGATCGTTTCCCAGAGCATCCAGCAGCCGAATTCTTCCCACAGCAAAATACTTCCTTTGAATTTAATTAACATTTTTGCTAGAAATGAAAGTCTCTGTGTTTTTTCGCCGATAACCAAAAAGCCAGCTACAAGAAATAAAATGAACAAATGAAAAGCAAAATATGCGGAAATATGTTTCAACACATTTCTGCTATTTTCGTACCTATATAGAAATTAAGTTTACTCGTTTACATTTTACAGAATTATTTAGAATTTATTTACTTTTGCTACTTATGCAAAATACAATATCTGTATGCCAAAATAAGCACGTGCCGATAAAGAGAACATTGTCTAAAAATTTGATAAGTACAAATAAGTAATGTAAGTACTGTTTAAATAAGTTCAATTATCGTATATCTATATATATATATATCTATATAGTAAATACATCCATAATACAGACATTGGAACAGTGGCTTAGATTAAGGGAACAGTTCAGCTTAGGCTAAGAAGAGAGCACAGCTCTATCTTTCGCTCTCTTAAGCACTATAAAAGGGGGAACACTTTAGGCTGGGCACAGTTTAGGCTGAAATTCATATCTACAAGGGGGAACAGCTTAGGCACAGCAGAGAACATTTCATATATAAATTGGGAACAGCTTAGGGAAGAGAACACAACTGGATGTGACTCTCTTACGAATGCATTGCATATTTAAACTGGAAACCGCTTAGCTCTCGAGCACAGTTATGCCAAATAAAATAAACCAATTCCCCCTCAAATCTAAATGCTTAAAGAGAAAATATTGTCCTACACTCAGAAAAAAAGTGCTATGAATTTTAGAAAATTGCCCTTAATTGAAAATAGCCTAAAAAGTATAAAAATGTTATTTTTTTTAGGAATAATTTCAAAATATTTGAAAAAACATGTCTACATTTTTGAAAGGTTTGCCTTAAATTGACATTTCCAAAAATACGACGATTTTTTGGGTTTTTAAATATTTTTTCTGTTACTAAAAGATATTTCTAAAAATTAGAAATTCAAAACCTGATTCTTAGAAAAAAGCCTCTCTGATATTAAAAAAATTGTTTAGCTAAGATCTACTTCAGAGGTCGAGTAGCTTAGTGGGAAATCTCTCAAAAACACTTACAGCAAAATCTTAAGTTTAATCAAATTTATTAAATAATTAAAATGTTTGAATATGTGAAATCTTAAAATACAAATGTTAAATAATAATATAAGTATAAAATCAAGCTATACGAATTCTGCCAAGATAACGACATAGGAAATCGACACCCTGTAAAATAAACTTATTTTTTGCTAAATTTTAGAAAAATGCACTATGAAATTTAAAAATGCAATCCCTTTATTTTTAGAAAACCACAAACATAAGTTTTTAAATTTAATTTCCGAATAATAAGGTGAGGAGCCCTTGGACACTTACTAAAATGTGAGGCGTTTTTTTTCTGAGTGTATGCGCTGTTCCCTATTGCTTTTGTTTGCTAGTTTTTTGTTGTAAAGGGGGAACAGTTAAGGCTCTTCGCTCTAAGAAGCACTTTAAATGGAATGGCGAACTTAGGTCAATTTAAAGCCGTGGAAACCATTCCCCCTGAAGACCTAAATGCTTAAGGCGCAACTGTTTTTCTGAGCGCTGTTTTTAATTGTTTCTTTTCTTAATTTTCTTTCGTCTTTTTTTTTTGTCTTTTGTTATCTATATATATTTTTTTTGGCATGCAACTGAGATTTTTAATAATTTAATACTCCGTAATTTTTTTATCTTTGTTTGCTTGTCTCTCTTCTTCCTCTTCATTCTTCATGGAAAAAAACTTGTGCTCGACTGGAATTGGAAAGTGAAGGAGCTCGGAGAAGAAAGACTTGAGTCAAGTTAATTAATTACTGTCATTACTAATTACTATTATCAATTATTGTTAACAAATTAAGCTTTGTGGCCATTGGGTAAATTGAGAGGCTGCGTTTCCACCTCTCTGCCCCCTTCCAGATCCCTTTTGCTTCCCTTCTCTCTCCTTCCAAATCGCTCGCCATCCTCAATTGTTTCCAGTGTTGGCTTATTGTGCGTCTCCGGCAACAGTAGAGATACAAAACCAGCGGATAAAGCGAGTATGCCGTAGATGACCAATGGCAGAGGTTTCCAGATGCTGGCCAAGGCCTTCAGGTAAGGAGCAAGCATGCCAGTCAAACGGGAAACCATGGAAGCGGCGCCCATCCCAACCGTACGCACCACAGTCGGAAATTGTTCGCTGGAGAATAGATAAATGGTGCCATAGGAACCGGTGATGGCCAGTTTACCCAACATGGCAAAGGTGATCGTGAGCCACTGCATCTCATCTGGCACCAAGATGGTCGCCAGCAGGCTTGTCCCCGCCAGCAACATGCAGCCACAGAGTATCGAGCGACGACCCCAACGATTCAAGGTGAGCAGTAGAAAACAATAGGCGGGTATTTCCACAGCGCCAGAGATGACGAAATTGAGCAGTTCATTGCCACCTAGATTGCTGGTGCTCCAGGAGAGGCCATAGTAGACGCCGGTGCAGACGAGCCAATCGAAGAAAATGACGAGCGTTTTGCGGCGCAAGTTCGGATAGTGAAAGAGATCCCAAACGGAGGCAGGTTTGACTGGGGAAGCCACCTGATCCTCCTGATCCTCCTCGTGCTCTTTCTGCCTCAGCTTGATCTGGAACTCCAGATTGAGCTGCTTCTTCTTCTCCACCTCCAACTCCTCTTTCTGATCTTTCCATTTTCCCTGCTTGAACTCCTTCATCTCCTTATCCAGCTCGTTCTCCAGCTTCAGATCCCTCTCTAGCTCCATCTGCTTCTCCAGTTTCAGCTTCTTCTGCTCCTTCTCCTCCCCACCATCCAGTAGCCGCTCCAAAGTCTCTCTGCTAATCTCCACACGATTAAATTTCGCCGCTTTCTGGATCGCATCCAAGGCTTCCTCCAGCCTTCCCTTTGACAGCAGCCAACGCACCGATTCGGGAATTATCCAATAGTAACCCATAAAAATCAAACCCGGCAAAGTCAGCGCAATCTGCAACCAGCGCCAATCGTGGATAAAATAAGCAAATCCAGCCGTAAGCATATAGCCAAGGGAGAAGAACACCATGACAAAGATGCCGGCATACAGACGCTTCGAGGGACCAACCATTTCCATGGCAATCACATAGGCAACCAGAAAGACGCCCGATGTTGTGGCACCCACAACAAATCTGGCTGAAGTATAACTAAAGTAATCCGGTGCCAAGCCCGCCGTAATGCCAAAAACCAGCTGAATCACGAGGGAGGCAAAGAAAATCGGTTTCCTGCCATATTTATCGCTGAGTTGGCCAAAAATAATGCTGCCGAGAAGGACGCCCAGCATAAACATTGACTCACTTGTGGCCGCAAGAAATTCTCGGCCACAAACCAAATCAAATTCGGTAACTGCACTATTAGCGTACACGGTGCGATTGTAGATGAATCGATTGCAACTCTGTGTGTCATTGCTGAGCCTGTGAAAGCTTCCATTGTCTGCGTCGTACTCCACTTCGTAGAACTCGCAGCTTTTTTCTTGCGGATAAGCGAGCTTTGATAGTTGAAAGCTTTGATTCGTCACATTCGACATCGCACAGCGAAAGTCTGGCTTGGCGAGCAAAAAAACGCCGGCAAGTTTGTGAAATGCAACCGGCATCGCTGTCAAACAGATCAGCACATAAATTATCCGCTGATAGCGTCCAAAGTCGCCCAGTTCCACAATAACCTCATCGTAGCCCATTCTTATTTATGTTTTTTTTAATTGTTAAAATTGCAATTTTTTTTTTTTCTTTTGGGCTCCAAAGAAATGAAAATGAAATTGCTAACCGTCCGCTTCAAGCACTTGCCGCGAGCGCGTCGCGTGAATGACTGAAAGCTTTTCTGCGATTGCAACTTTCTTTAAGCAGCGCGTATCTCGTGATTTTTTGCCAGACAGTGACGTGTACTTTAGGAAAACGCAGAGAGCGAAAGATAGCGAGAGAGCAAGAGAGAGCGCGAGTGCCAATTATGTTTAGCAACAACAACAGCAACAAACACGACGCGCAACACGTGTTGCGATTGCGGATCTCTTTTCCAAGTAGTCGTCAAGCAGAAGAAGAAGAAGCTGAAGTGTTCTTTGAACCCCCAAATTATGGAGTGATTCGTCACTTGCGTCTGCTTTGGCGCGCGGGATGGAACTGAAAACCTAAAAAAGCTCAACGATTGAACGATTGAAGTCCACGCAAAGACCACTGCGGCAATAATTGCTGACAATACTGCCAACGATAGCATGTCCCACATACATTCGCATATAATATACACTCAGAAGAAAAACGAACTAAACAATATAAACTTTTTCTTGCTTCTAGAAATAACTTCTAAATGTAAGAACAAAAATTTCTAAAAATTATAAATACGACGGCATAAATGGAAATCGCCCTAATAAATAAAAAGTTTTTGTTTTTTTTAATAATTTCTAAATATTAGAAAAACGTTTTTCTGAAAATTAGAAAAGCTTGCCCTATATCGATAATCGCAAAAAAATGCAAACTTTTTATATTTTTTTATGAATATTTTCTATTATTAAGAAATTCGTTTCTAAATAGTAAAATCGTAAGTTTCGAAATACAGAAAGGCTTGCTATAAATCGATAGCCCCCAATTTTCAATTTTTTCTGAGTGTATGCATAAACATATGGTCCAAGAGCCAACTAATAGCCATCATGCATATTGTCAGCCAAGTTGCTCACTTTGCACCTTCTCAGTCTCTCTGCGTCATTCTCTCTCTATCTCGCTATACCCAGCGGGAATTTTTTTTTTTTTTTCGAATCGTTGCAATATGTTGCCGGTAAAAAAAGCCGATAAAGAAGCATTAACAACGAATTTGCCGGCAAAGCAGCGGGTTTGTCAATTTCAAGCAGCATGTATTAATTCAGCATAATACTTCCCGCTGGATCTGTTTGTATTGTTTGTATTGCTTGTATTGTGAAAAAATAGAAAAGAAATAGAGAGATAGGGAGAGACAGGGAGAGAGAGGGAGAGAGAGGGAGAGAGAGCAACCCCAACGAAAAAAAAATTAGTGTTAACATTATTAAAGAGGGTTTCCAGCGGGTCTTCAGCTCACTATTTGGACTAGCCAACTGACAAACGGTGACGCATAACTCAAATAAACACACACACACACATATTTATGTGCGTATGGGTATATATTGTGTTTTAATTTAGTTATTTTTTAAAAAACGAATTATTATTTAAAATAACAAAAATAAATATAATTTTATTAATAAATTTATAAATGAACTAAAAATAATTTTAATAATATAAATATATAAATATCTTTTTTAACAGTTAAATAATTAATGCTAATCGTTTGCGACTCATTTGCATGACAGGCTTCCAATTCGAGCTCGTAATCGAACTCGATCTCGACTTATTGGTGCTGCTCTCTGATTGGAGTTCATTTAAGTTCGAATTTCAATTGGAATGTGTCAATGGCAATCATTGTTTTGATTCGCTGCAAGAGGCAATTGAGTCGCGAAGTATAGCAAATTCAGTCAGACGTCTATCGTACGATACTTGCAACACTAGATGCACACACACAAACACGCACACATGCATACAGATGCGATCAAAATAATAGCACCACTACTAAATTTTTTACGATTAAAAAATCATTAGTTTTGCACTTTTTCTAATATTGATTTTTAATAAACGGATAAGTATTTCCCCTATGAAGTAGTGCTCCTGGAATTTTCTTCAGTATCTATCATTTTTCTTTAAGGGAATTTTTAAATTTAAATTTTAATTTAACTTAAATAAGTTGAAAACGTGGAATAAAGTTATGCATTTTTTTTACTCAAATGTTCATTAAACTTACAAATTTAAAAAGGACATCTTTTAAAACATATGTTGTGGTGCTATTATTTTGACAGCAACTGTAAGTATATGGACATGTACACACATACATTTATAGTTCCAAGCAACCTTCAATTGCACTCAATTAATCAGCGTATCTCAATTCCATTTATTCTTTCTTCGCTGCTGGAACGATTGGAAGAGGAAGCCAAATATGGTTTATGCAAGTGTATGTGTGTGTGTGTGTGTCAAAACGGGTTATAAAATCTAGCAGATGATGAAAGTGTAATTAACCGTTTTATTGAAGTGGTTTTTTTTACATATAAATAGAAATAGAAAAGTTAAAGAAATTCGCTTAAAGCTTTATTGGAACTTTTTTCATAAATATTAAAAGTATAAAAAATAAACATATAAAAATAGTTTAAGTTCAATTCGGAAATGCCGAAAAATGTGTCTGTCGTTCTATTTAAACTTTTACCCAAACATTTTCAATTGCATAAAATTAATAAAAAATAAAAAAACATAGTTTAAATTCAAATTAAATAAAAACATAACAATGAAATTATAAATAATAATATATTATATATTGAATAAGTTCTCAAATAGAGAAAATTGAAATTTGTGCGCAAATTCGCCAATTGTGTGCAAGATTTTCTATTTATATTCATAATTATTTTCTTTTGCATGTGTGACCCAAATTTGCTATGATAAAATGAGCACATGGGCAAATTTTTGAATAAATCGGCAATAGCAAAATTTCCAATTGCAAATACAAAAATAAAGTATTTGTTTCTGCTTGCCTTTTTATTGCCGTCTTTTAGGGATTGTAGAATTACTTACAAATTACCGCCTTTTAGCGATTATGAAATTACTTAAAATTAAATGAAACGAAAATCAATATTTTTAATCATTTGCAATCTGTAAAATTAAATTAAAAGATAATTTCGCTCAAAGCTTCAAAAATCGATTAGCCGCCCACAATTCAACTTTTTTAGTGTTCTCTAATCCTATCGCTGCAATTTATCGAAAACTTGAAATATCGCCCGCAACATATAATGCTGTTGATGATGAAACTATAATGTTGAGCAACATGTGCGACATTTGTCAGCGCTAACCCTATATCGATATATCGATATATTGTTGGCATGCCATTTTGAGTTTGCGATGTGATGTCGAATTGGACATCGCGCGCAGTCGTATTAAATACATTGAACGCGTCGGTTTGTTGCGCGCACGCAGCGCAACTTATTAACAACAACAAAAAGATCACAAATCAAATTTTCAGTTGATAAACAAAACACTCGATACAAAACAAGTCAGGCGAAACCAAAATTCGTTTTTTTTGAGGGGGCGGCATTTTCGCCTGCTGCAGTACATTAGCTGCCAATTTGGCAAACAAAAAAAACGCTGTAAATAAAAGTGACCGTGAAATTTAAGCATAAAAAGCCGGCGGCAAATTGCTTCAGCGGAAGCAGCAGTAACAACAACAGCAACAGGTAAACGCAACGCTCGTTCAACAACAACTAAAGCAAAACCAACAATTCGATATTTGCTTGTTTTTCAAGCTGTGGTGAGTTTTTTCATTTGTTCCATTTTCGTCTTCGTATTATTTTGCTGCTGCTGCGTTGGCGTATGTCAACAGTGAAAGAGGGAAACAAAGACGGAGCGCACGAGGTGAATTTGGCGCAGTCGCGACATCCTCGCTGCTTCCTTTTATTCACTCCACCCCCAACAGTCTAAAGCCACCACCAGCAGCTGTCTCTCACCCACACACGCACACACACATGCGCTATATTTAGCCGTTTAATACCAGGCAAGAAGAAGAACGAAGTTCGAAGATAGATTTTTTGTTGTGTTTTCTGCCTCGACGCAGGCGCTTTAAGCATTAAACACGTTCCAGGCTCCATATTAACTTGTGCGCAGTAAATGCAGAAACATGGGAGTCATCCCAAGGAGCAATGGCTGCTTACTTATTGATATGCCAGTCACATTTTCATTAATTATATAAATCGTTTCATGGAAGTGGAAGAAGCCTCACTCCTTACACTTGGCGTATGCCTTAGATGGAACGAGTCTAGCTGCAACTGGGGAAGTCATTGGCCAGCAGTGTTGACAAATAAATATAAAAAAAGCTAGTTTTTAGCGGGAGAAAAATATGCAATAAAAAGCTAATTTTTAGGGGAGGGCAAAGAAACACTTTTGATTGAATTTAAACAAAAAATTTAGCCGAAAAACAGTTTTTGTTTTAAATTATCCAAAAGTTGCTAAAACTTGATCGCGAAAAAGTCGAAATAGTCAACACTGTTTGCTTACACAGTTGCTCAGCATGAGGCAATAAAAGAAAACACTAATACAAAGACATTTAGCAATACACACATGCACAATACTTGCACAGTTATTTTGGATAGATTCGCAAGGCAATTAACGGTTTTAGGTATGCAGCAAAGCAAAAAAAAAACACATCTTTTATTTTGTTGACAACCGCCCTCTGTTTGAGCATTGCTTCAGTTGAGAGAGGGATGGTGGGGATGAGGGAGGGAGTGCTGCTTCTGCACGCGCCATAGCTGACATCAAGGCGATCGTCAATTGTTCACTCTCCTCTCTCTGTTTTGTCCTTTGTCTTGCGCCAGCCAGTCGACAGCTGCTCAACTTCCACTTCTTCCAGCGACTTCCAAGGGTTTTTTGTTGTTGATATGCGTGAGCTGCTCGTTAACCCAGCTTAATTCCAGCCAGGCCCACTTTAAATTGGGCCTGCACTGCAAATAATTTGCATACAATCAAAGTGGAAAAAGCTCTAAAGTGAAAGTTCATGGATTAATTGCTGCCTTTGTTTTCCATTAGATTAGCATACACAAATTTATGCTTGAAGAGATTCCAAGCAAACACACAACCTTCCAAAATATATTTAACTATCTCTGTTTAGTGTTTTAACTTACTTTTTTTTACATCATCATTGGCAGTGCTTTGTTTTGAATTGAAGTCAATCAATTTATTAAACAATCAATTTAGTTGTTAAAAAGAGTTTAAGCTTTTTTTGTCAGCTGTATTTTGTTGCTAAATGTATACATAAGCATATATATATATACATCAGTCTGGCTGTCAGCTAGAGAGAGAGTGGGAGAAAGTGAGAGAGAGATAAGCAGATAAGATTAAATGTGATTGCTGGAATTGATAATAAAACTGCACAATTTGGATCGAAAAGCGCAAATATAAATTAAGGCATAATGTTTCATTGAAGCAAGTTAAAATGCGAGACTAGGCACGACTAGGAGATACCCTGCAACCAGCTGGATTAACCAATTCTACACATTTATATTTTTGCTCTGTTTGTGGAAGTTTTCAACTGAATTGGAAAAATAATTACATTAACTTACCTATTCTCTTTCGGATCGTAGTACCATGTTTGGTGTAATATGTCTTACATAAACTAATAAATGTTGAAATTGCTGAAAATCTGTCTCTCTTTCTCTGCTAACTTGTAATACTAACTATGCTACCCATAACTCACTTCGGATAATGATCTTTATCCCTCAATTTGATTTTTTTTTTAAATGGCAAATAAAAAATAAAAACATAAAGAGCAATTGTGAATATTTCTTCAGAAAAGTGTCCAAAAGTGCACTCGATGATTTCAGTACACCCGCCAGACAAATGCGTCACATTTTTCACACTCCAGGGGATAAGGGCGGAGGAGGAGGAGGAGGAGGCATCCCCTCTGAGATGCCATATGGAAAATCAGAATCTGTGTAAACATGTGTAAGGAAATGCTTATATAAATAAGGTTACCCCTAGTGAAATTCATCAACATTTTAAAGGGGACTTACTCTTCTGGTTGTTTTTCTTTTATTTATTCCCCCTTAAAATTGTTTCACTTTTCGCTGACTATTTTTCCGCTTTTCCTGTTTTCCTCTTTTTTTCTTCACTTTTCATGCATTTAGTGTCGGCATTAATTGGTTCCACTTGCGCAACTTGTTCAACTATCGACCAAAAAAAAAACTTAGCAATTTTTATTGCCAGTCATTGAACCCAACAAAAAACACGCCGAAAGTGCAGCTAAAAATAATATATTTTGTTGTTGTTGCTAATACTGCGACCTGCATTGTAGCCAAAAAAAAAGTTAAGTAAAAATAAAATTAAAACTAAAACTAAAAACGAGTTCATTTTGCGCCTGCGCCGCGTTTTGTTAGCCGCATTTTACGGTACACTGAACCGTAACCCTAAACCGGAACCCCAACCCCCGAAACTACTCCCCCCGGTTCCGAAATCATGTTCCTGTCCACAGCTGTGTGCAGTCCAGAGTATCTTTGTTTCTGTGTATCTATTGTTGCAAACGTAATTGCTATGCGAGCATTTCCTCTGCTGCTGCTACCAATTTAGAAGTGGCCAAAAAGGGTAGATTGGTCTGCTGAAATATGAAATATGTAACAGTCAGAAAGATGCATCGCGAAACCCATAAGGTATATACATTATGTATTTTTTATTATGTACACAACTGGACAGTTGAATGGGAGAAGACAACATTGTATTTTGGCCATCATATGTACATTTTATAAAAGCAGGTGTAAGCATTTTCTGTATGTACTTCCAAGCATGCTTACATTTGCGATTTTAAACGCTTCTTACTTAACATTATAATTGAATCTAATTAATTTCAGTTTTAATACAAAATATTCTTAAATAATAATGTACTTTAATGAATTTAACTACCGGTTGAATGCAGGGTATTTCATAGTCGAGCTCACTTCGACTACAGCATTTGTATTTGTTTCAAATTGCTTTTCAGTGAGGTTTTTCCAAAACCAAAATCTTAGGCTAGTTTTGCTCGCTGACTCATCCAATCTGACAAAGCATTATATTTTTCATTTATCGAATATATTTTTTGAATGTTTTCTTTTTTTTTATAATTTTTCTCTTCTTCCTTTGCGGGTCAGAGCAAAACTGGGCAGCTGCAAAAAATGTGTGTTTAGGAAAACAAGTTGAACTGGTTGTTGGTGGCACATTCACTTGCCACCAGCCGAGTTGGAAATCCGTGCAACTGATATACATATATATATGAGCGGTTGCAGTTGCATGTGGCATTCGCATACCTGCCACATGAAGCCACTTGCTGTGCACCGTTAGCGTCCCTGAGCCTGTTGACTGGTTGAACTTGATATTGAGCAACTTGGCCACCAATTGAAAAGCCTTTCTGCCCCATTGCCAAACGGGTTTTATTTCTTTTTATTCATTTTTTGATTAACGAAGCAGAAGAATTACGCGCTTTAAGATTCCTAAGAAATTCTTTCTTTGTTAAAGTCTTTTAAGCAAATATAAAATAGGTATTAATATTTATTATTATTAATTTATATTTATTAATATTAATATTTATGATAGATTTTTTAAAGGCAAGTTTATTTTTTATAGCTATTTTTGATATGAATGAGGTAAATGATTTAAGTCTCCTCTATTTATGGTCAAAATTTAGAATGTTAAAGTCATATAAAGTTCACTGTCCACAAAGGCACTCCTTAGATCGAATAGACTCTTCTTATTGTTAACCTTCATTCCCTTCAATTCAGATATTTGTATCTTATGTTTATAGTTACGTTAATAATCTTAACAAATTAATTTTTTTCTCTGATGTGTTTCCCCTAATTCCAATATTTACTGGAATTCTTTTTATTTTATTTTCTTTTTAATTTAAATATATTATATTTAATAAACTTTACTTTTTGCATTTTTTTGTGTCTACTGAGTTTAGTCAGTAATGTTTATTATTTATTATTTTACATACATTAAAACTAATATTTAATTTAGCTGCTTTCCTCGATCAACAAGTTATCAGCTTTCCTCACTGGTTTTAATATTTTTTTTTTGATTCTTGTTTTTTATGTAATCTTTTTCTTTTGTTTACCTTTTTGCTGCCTCATTTTTTCTCAGCTGTTTTATATTTTTTAATGCCTTTTAACTACAAAAACTGTCGCAATTATTACACAATTTTCGTGGTCTCGACTCGATTTCGTCTCTGTTTATTTGCCACAAGCAATTGAAATTGGTTGAAGAATGGCTGCCGAGACTTGCTTAGCTCTGGGTTATGAAATTATGGCAATTGTTTGGCTTTCTGTTGTGCTTTTGCATGCAATCTGATGTATACATGAGTACATATATCTATATGCAGTTACGGTGAAAATAATAGCACTCGCACGAAATGTTTTCAAATGTGTCTTGATTTTATTGTGTAAGTTTATGAATACGTTTTTAAAAGTGTCAAAATGCTGTTAGAAAATTGAAAAAGAAAAGAAAAACATATTTTTATTCACCGTTTTCACCTGATTTCAATTTAATTAATATTTAAATTAGTAAATTTTATTGAAAAAAAAATAATACCAAAACAGCATTTTTTATGTGTACTTGTAAATATGAAAATAAACAAGTAATTTATATAATAAATATATAATTAGAAATAAATAAATCAAATTTCTATAAAGACTGCGTAATGAAAGAATATATATGTATTGAAAAGAATTCCAGGAGCAGTACTAACTTTAATTAACTTAGAATGAATATTAAACAATACATTTAAAAATAAACTTGTGAAAACATTCCAAAATTAATGATATGTTTTTTCATTTGTAAGAAAAAGTGTCAGAGTGGTGCTATTATATTTTCCGCAATTGTATGCATACATATGCATGTATATAGGGAAGTGAAACTGAAAAAAATGGGTTAAAGCAATGTCGAATAAAGAAGAAGAGGCAACAACAAAAATGTCAGTTTTGCAACAAATTGTGTCACGTGTTGTAGAAAATCGATTAACGCTTATTGCTTAATGCAGATTGTTGAGCATTTCAAATTGAAATTGATTTCCATATCAACAATCAAATGCTTAATCAAAAAATAATATTAATGAATCAGTCTTTGATATCAAATTGATGAGCATTGCATCAATCTTTAAATTTTTGGAGATAATTTGTCTCTCCAACAACTCGAAAATCTCTTCAACAAAATTTCAATACTGAAACACAAAAATTATGTCAATATACAAAAATGCTTGACAAATTGACTTCCCCCTTTCGTGCCAAACAGTTTTCATTTATTTTCCTGTTGAGCCGTTAACCAAGTTTTTGTTGTATTTTGTCTTTTTTTCTCTTTTCAATGTTGCGCAATGCAACAGAATACATAACAAAGCACAGGCCTCAAAACACAATAGACACGTTACGAACAAACTTTGTTGTTATTAATTATTCAGAGCCAACGGCACTTCAGCTTAAAGTTGGAATGGTCAACCGGAAGGTGTTTTTTGCAACAGCTACACTCGCAGAAAATATCACCCCAAAAACGAGAACGTTTTTCTTGCTTTTAGATATAGTTTGCAAATATAGGAAATTTTAAAAATATAGTTTTATAATTACGAAATGCATTTCTAAAAATTAGAAGTGTTCACTATTTTTCTATGAAATCCATTACTCATATTAGAGTTTAATTAGTACGTTTTATTATTATTTTTTTTCTAAGTGTTGACGAGCCATCATTAAATAGCCCTTTTTTTTATTACTGTTATCAGTTTATAGTTCGAACTGCAATTGCAGGCCATAAGCCATAGACAAACAATTATGAATCAACTGCAAAGTACTTCAACACTCATTTCCTACATGGTTTACCCAGACCGACATTTTTAATACCCTTAAGTATTTACCCCATAAAATTCTGAACATAGCAAACAAATTAGAGATGCTCGTATGAAAAAATATGTGTTTTTATTATATTATTTATGTTGCATCTACTCCAAAATAGTTGTGTCTGTTATTAAAAATAATTTGTTAATGTTGTTAAGAATAAAAAAAAAAAAAAAATAATCTTTCATCAACTGTCAGGTGTGGGGTTCGAACCCACGCTCTCTCTCGAGAACCAGAGCTTAAATCTGGCGCCTTAGACCGCTCGGCCAACCTGACTTGTTGAGCGAGTCTGATCAAATGTGCTACATAAACAACACTAGTTGGCAGACATTGGGCCTGATATTTTTTTTTTAGGTACACACACACACATGCAGCTCGCAGAGGGTGCGTGTTTCATTGTATGTGTGTGCGAGAGAGAGCTAGAAAGAGCATGCTTCGCTTTGTTGTTGCTTTTACTGCTTGCATGCGGGTGGTTTTTTTCTTTGCTTTTTGTAATTATATTTGTGGTGGAAGTATTTCGAATTATGCTTATTTTATTATCATTAATTTTTTTTTATTTATTAAAGAATGTTTATTATTATTACTATTAATTATTATTATTATTATTTTTATTATTAATTCTGTGCCATCAGCCATGAGATATTTTTATACCTCGCTCACTCACACCACGAAGTGCTTATGCAAATTTTTTTTGTTGAAATAAAAAGCACACAATGCTTTTGACTAGACAGCTGACCAGCGCATACAATTCACGCCCTCCTCCTCATACGTCAGACCCCTCCCCCTCCTTTCCGTTCACTCCTACAATGTTTGTCAGGCAACAGCGCGCAAAGACGTGCTCACTCTCTCGCTCTCTTACTCGCTTCCGCCTGCTGTGCTTTGTTCTAACTTTGTTTATTACATTAGAAAGCTTCGAAAAAAAGCTTTCTTGCATTGCTTTTGCTTAGCTGCAGACGAGTGGGATTTAATGCATATTTGCATTGGCAGCAAAAGCTCGTATAGAAAGCTTTCTTAAAGCATCTCTTTCAAAGCAGCTGCACAATTTGAACACTTGAAATGTAATAAAAAATAACACGCAGCCGGTGCCGGCAATAAATAAACCGGAAGTTGTTATGTCGTCATGCCAAGCTCAATTGCAATGCATATGTATATATATAAATGTATATCTGAGTGTTCCATTGTGGGTCTCTGCAACACTTCCTGGTGTTGACTCCTCAGCAGCAGCGGCAGCACTTCAGCGAAGTGTTACAATTTTTGCCATTGTTTTGTGTTGCTGGAGCATAAACACACTTGTAAAAAATCTACCAAAATTTTAGTAAATGAAAATGAAAATTAAAAATTAAAATAGTAAAATGCAAGTTTCCCTACAAAATGTTAAGTTTTTCTTGTTTCTAGAAATAATTTCTAAAAATTTTTCGACAATTGGATTTTTCTAAAATTTAGAAAAAATATATATAATTTTCACGATGCTTTTCCTATTATTGAATTCCTAAGTTAGGTTTTTTGTTACTGGTTTTGTATTAGTAAAGATAAGAATTAGATTTCACATGTACACAAATTTTTAGCAATGTAGCAATGGGCTCGCAAATGGAATTATTACTATGCCACCCACACAAACACAGACAGACACAAACACACAACAAGCAGACATACACACAGACAACAAGAGACGATTCGGCGCAGTTAAGCTACTGTATGTCGTTTTACGATATTGTATAACGTTTTACGATATACTTTACGCAACAATAACAACAAACGAACACATCCTGTGGACAGTTAATGCTGCTGCTTTGTGTATCGTACAACGTTATACGATGTCGCTGCAACAAATATCGTAAGCGAGCACATCCTGTGCACAGAATCCGCAAACACACAGCAAAAACAAAAAAACGCATCAGTGCAATTTGTGAGCTCGGCGATTGCAGTCACACGTGTTTTGTTTCTCGATTCGGGTTACTGTTTCCGCGGGGGTTGTTGTCGAAAACAGAACTCGGTTACTGGGTGAAAGCGACAAAAGGCACAAGAGAAAAAATAAAACGAACGAATGCAGACTCAACACGTTCGCAGATTTAACGCACACACGGAAACACACAGGCACACACATACATACAAATAAATTTTTAGCATCTGGCAAAATATGCATTTTCTCAAACTGCAATTGTTGATGTTGATGAGATAAAAATGAGATAAATGAGATATGAGATAAATGTGAGATAAATATGAGATATATGTTTACAGCTTAATGTAGGTCAGCAGTCAGCAGTCAGCAGAGTTGCTTTTGTTGCTGCTGCAAATTGTGCAATATTAAATATTCAATTTTGTTGCAGCGAAAAAAATCGAAAATCGAAAAAGTGAATTTTTCACGGCTGGCAAATAATTCAGTACAAAGTGAAAAGTGTGTTAAATCGATAGTGAAAATCAAACCAGGAAATTACAGCAGCTGTTGCCAAGCCCAATCAACACACTCACACAATTAACGGTTTCTCAGACTCGGGTCAAAGTGCACTCAACTGCAACCAACTCTTTTTGCAACTCTTTTTGCCTTCTGCCTTTGCCCCTTTTTCCCTCTCTTCCCCTTTTGGTGCATTGCACTGCAATTAACTCATTAGGACACACACACACACACACACACACTCAGATACAACGATATGGATTTCTACAATAATAACAATGGGGGTCATAATCACAATTCGGGTGAGTTCAATATGAAAAATGGCATGAAAAAAAATCTTAATCTTATCTTCCGATCAATTTAGTCACTTATTGCCTGGCCCTAGTACACTGACAAAAAATCACACTAAATCTTAGTAAATCAGGATACTTTTGGCTTGGCTTAGAATAGAATCGAAAAAATTGACTTATATTTTTGGTTTCGTCTATTTATGTCAAGCTTTTCTATTTTTAGGAAAAAAGGATTTCCTATATTTAGCAATTATTTCTAAATTATTTCAGAGCGATTTTAATTTTAAATTGATTTACAAATCCTTCTTTTTGCTGAGTGTAGAATAGGCAGCAGAAGCAAAAACATGAAAATGAATGGGTAAAAAAACTTTGTGTTTGTTGTCATACAATTTTAACAAGTTGATAATTGTTGAAATAAGTTTGATAACTTCAACAATAATAAACAAACCGCGGACAACTAGACAAGATTTGTGAAAAACCTTTTTTATGTGGTTATATGTTTTATTAGATGAATTAGCCAGATCGAAACTTATTTCGATATTTTTAAGAAATGAATATTTAATACGTGAATTTCGACATTATTTGAACACATATTTTAATAAATGTATGCAGTTATTATTTATTATGTCTAGGAATATCCAGAGAATTACTTAAAAATGTGCAGGTTAATGAAGCCTTTAATCTTTAGAAAACGTCTCGACTAGATAAGATTACTAAGAAAATTTTTTTATTATTTGATTTATTAGATTAGTCCACCAAATCGAAACATTTTTGAATAAGCAGAATATAATTCTGAGCGTTTGCTAAAAATATCTGGGTTAATAACCCGATACAATGTCTTTTTCACAATATGTATAGAGGAATAAAGTATGATCAAGACTAAGAACAATGCGTTTTGATAAACGGTCAAATAATTCCCGATTTGGGGTGCATTTTGATAAGGAAATAATATTATATTTTTTCGGTGCATTCACCCAAAATTAATGTGTATACGAACAAAAGAACAGACAATAAAGAAAAAGTAAAGTTGTAGAAATTTCTACGCAGCACTTTTACTAATGCGTAAGCAAATTGCCTGCTGCTCAATTACAGTAATAAGTGACTAGCACGGCAAGGCAAACTAAACACGCACGCAACCTGGTCAATCTGATTCATTACACTCACAAAAGACTTCTCACTGAAAACTAGAAAGCTTTTCTTGTTTTTAGAAGTAACTTCTAAATATATTAGAAATAAATTTATTAAAACTGGAAATGCTCCTATTTTATAGAAATGTTTTTCATTAACAAATATATTTTTAAGAATTATATCGGAGTTTTTTATAAAAAAAAACAAATGTAAATATTTTCTGATTTTTAGAAATAATTTCTACTCGAACAAAAATTTGATTTTAATTTTTTTGGTGTATATAAAAAATAAATAAAAAATATGGTTTTCAATATAAATAAAAACAAAAAATACAGTTTTTATCGATTTATTTATTAATTTTCTAAAAATATAAAAGAATTAGTTGTATATATAAGAAGAATGTTTATGTAATTTTTAGATATTAATTTCCTAAAAAATATCTGTCTTAATCTGAGGCCATAAACAATTTTTAACAAGTATACATGAAAACCCTTTCAAAATAATTTTTTCTAAAATTTAGAAGTTACAAAATTTATTTTTAGACAGATCCCAGGCTTCACTCAAATATTTTGCGAGTGTAGCTGAAAAGTGAGCGGGAGGCGATAAGCACAGTGTGCTGATGAACGGCTGATGTACTCGATGATATCACCACTCGATGATAGCCAAGCCAAGTCCACGTAACTAGCTAAAAACAAACAAAATCACAGAGCCGCAGTCGCGTCTGCTTCTTCCGGGTGCGCCTAGGGCTAATTGGTGGCTTTTCGCTTGCTCGGGTTACGGTTATTGTCGAGACCTGGTCAGCGCATTCCAAAATAAGCCGCTTTGCAGTCGGCAGTCAGCAGTCAGCTACCAGCTACTAGCTGCAAGTTGCAGCAGGCGACTTCCATTCACGGAGCTTCTCACATTTCATAAGCCCTTCGACTTGACATGCACTGTCATGTTTGTCTTCCCCCGTTTGACTGACGACATGCAAAAAAGAAGAGACAAGTGAGAATGCTCGACTACGATATACCCTGCAGCCAGTTGTTGAATATATATTTTAGTTTTATTTAAGAATTTGACATGGAATGGCTTTCAGCATAGGCACTGAAGAGTAAAAGGAAACTAAGGTAGCACCCATATTCTCACATATGCACACATATACACATATGCAGAAAATATATTTTGTATACATTTTGCGACTATAACGTGGGTGTTTCTCACCCGATCTTTGGTGGAATTTGGACAGTTGATCTACAATATGTCAATGTATGCGCTCAAAATAATAACAAAAATATAAAGTGCTTCGTTTTTTTTTGTTTGTTATTAATTTTATGGCATTTTCCCCTTTTAATATATATTTATGCTCAGTAACTACATTTGCACAATACCAATATACCCTTTATACACATTTCAGGGTATAAAAACGTTTCGTTGCCTCTGTCTGTGTTTGTGTTTGTTCTGTTGATTTTGCACACCTTGGCTGCATTTGCCGCCTTTACTGCCTTTGCTGCCTTTGTCCATTGTCAATGTCGCTTTGAAGCACTTGCTACGTCATCAAGTCATTTATGTTTTATTTTTTTGTTGCCACACTTGGCTGCTTGCCCTGAGACAGACAGGGTTGCTTTGAGACGTTTGCAATCTCAGCTACAAATGCAGCTGGGCAACTTCTTCTTTTTCTCTCCTCTTTACGTAAACGGTCCATCAAATATGGTATTCATCTCACACACACACACACACATTATAGACACACACACACTCTTCCCTAGCAAAAATGTTCTGCTTGCTTTTTATAGGCAAACTTCATTTATTTATTTTTTTCCTGTCTTTTGTAATTTATGCGGACTTCTCCCGTGCAAAGAAAAAAAAGAACGCTAAAGTTTCATGATTCCAAGTGTCAGACAAAGTGTGGGCATGCTGAAGTTGCTGACGGGCATACAAAAGCAGGTCGCAAATAAATACGAGTGACTATTTGCGTACCCTGTAAATATGCTCTATTTAGAAAGAAAGATAGTATAGTTGCGCTTAAAATAATATCTGCACAACAAAATTTTTTGCGAATCATAAAAGAAACTTGAAATGAAAAAAAAAAAACCAATACATATAAGAAATATGTAATAGATATATGCCCTCCCTCACTATTCATCATATTTACCCTCTTAACGAGTAAACTCCACTGTCCCACCCTACTCTATATACAGGGTATTGAAAATTGCATATGGATGCAATTGTGTCTGTTTTTTTATTCTCTCTGCGTAATCAAGATTATGTTAAATTGTTGGAAAAATTGTTGTTAATTTGCCTTGGCTTGGCTTGCACATTATAAAGCAATTTTTTGAGGCATATGCATAGTTAAAGTTCCACTTTCTACTCACAATCGGGGCTAATTGCGTTGGATGCATTACAGTTAATGACTCGACTCGATTAATTGACGATATCAGCATTTAAAGAAAAAGAAAAGAGACAACTGGAAGATAATAGAAATCACATTCGATCTTCTAACATCTAAGTAGTGGCTTAAAAATAAATAAAATATTGGATTAATACATTAAAAATAATATAAATAAAGTAAAACATAGGAATGCCACCAGATTAAAATGTGACAATGCTAAAAATTAAAATTAAAAAATTAAATGAATAAATTGAAAATATAAAAAATTAAATAAATTTAATCGGATCGCTTGGCTCAATCAACTTTCAAACTGTAGTAAACGGTTTCAGATCTTGCGTTAAACGATATGTCGGAATAGTTTGACGTTCACCTTATTATCTCGGGGTTTCCTGTTTTTCTCGGATCCTAAAATAAAACTTTTGGAATGCTAAAAAAATGTTTTGGAACATTCAAATTACTAGCAATTGTTCTTTTTTTCTGTATTATTAAGATAATATGGCCAAAACTCTTGAAAGCTTTGTCTTAATATTAAACGATTTAACGGTAAATGGTTGATTAATTCAGAAAACAAATAATTTCTCTCAAAATCCGGCAGTTAAATTAATTTTTTTTCTAACGCAAATCAACAAAAAGTCTTGTGAATGACACCTACGACAATTCCACCTAAAACTCAGCATGATCATTGTCATCACCCTCTTTTCCCTCTCTCTCACACACAAATAAACTCGCTTAACAATCATTTAATAATTTAGCACTTTTTGCAAATGTCAACTAAATTTATGCGGGAAGAAGAAGCAGAGAAAGATCTCTCATTGTTTTTATTTTGTTTTGCATTGTTCTGTGTCGAGTGCCGAATGAGAATGGAAATGCGAGACACCAAAAGCGGGCTTTAATTGAGCCGAGCTAAAAAGCCGAACGCAGCCGAAGTCAGTCGAACTGCACCATTAACCCAGCGAACTAAATAAATGAATTTCACCTTGATTTAAAGCTAAACGTCATTGTCTCTTTTACACCCCCACCTCTCTCCTCTCTCACTGCAATTGAGAGAGAGAGAGAGAGAAAGAGCAAAGCAGAGCTTGTAATGAGAACTTTTGCGGTTTGGGCAAATGACATTCATTCATACACACATATGTAAATACGTATCTAGTATTTATATGTATTAGTTTTTGTTTATACTTAAAAAAAAGAAAGAAAAAAAGGTTCAGATTTTTTTTCGATTTGTCAACACCTTATCAACGGCAACAACGCCCGTGAGTCAGTCAAACACAATATGACCAAGAAAGGTAACTAACCAGCCAACCTATAGAAAAAGAAAAAAGCAAAAAAAAAATAGACAACGTCAGCGCATAAGGCAAAGAACAATCGACGAACACTGTAGACAAAGAGTGAGCGAGTTGAGGGACAGTCTAGCTCGCTCTCACTCTCTGCCTCACTTGCAGGTAAATTTTAATTGCTGAGAAATGCTCAAGAAGAAGTGCCATAAAACACCGGCTCTCGACCCGAACCGGCAGAGCGGCAAAACGGCCTTAATGACTGTGTTACGCACATTGCCAAAGGTGTCCAGAGTCAGAAGAGAGCGTGTGTGTGTGTGTGTGGGAAAGTGAGGAAGAGAGGAAGTAGCAGAGACAGAGAGAGCGAGAGAGCAACGATCACTGCTGCTTAGTTATGTGTGTGAATATAATAATAATCGAATGAATCGTTAACGAAGGTTTCTTGGCACGAATAATTTCAATAATTAAAAGTATCATTTTCATACTCCATACAGAAATGTGAACTATTTTAATTTTTTTTTTTTCAATTGTTGCATTAAATTAGGTTATTATTATTAATTATTAGTAAAAAAAAGCGACTGTTATTTGCAAATCGAATGAGAGATATAGCAAATAAAATAATAGATTTAAATAACTGAAAGTAATTTTTGACTGCCTCAATTTAAATTTATTTTTATTTTTTCTTATCATTGTATTAAAATACATGAGAGATATCTTATGAAAGTTTACTAGCTTGCCAAAACACGAATGATTTTTTAGTAAACAGAAGAAAAATGTTTGCGTTACATACATATTTTAATGAGTGAAAGTAACATTTTTGAAGTATCTGATTTGTTGCCTATTTTCATACATATTATTATCATTAAAATATGCTTTATTATTAGAACCAAAAAAAAAACCCAACTAATATTAGCAAGTGCTCGTGACACAACACGAAGCACGCTCTCCGCTCTAGCGAACGCAGCTCTAGCTCACCTGGCTGCGTTAGTCGCCCGCTTTGCTTGCTTTGCTCGTTTGCCCAGTTGCCATTGTGAACTCTGACGAGGCGGCTGAGAACGGATTGTGTGTGTTATTCTTTAAACATGTTAGTGTCGAGCGCTGTCTGATAAGATTTTGCATGATGATTATTTGTTATAGAAAATACCCAACTAATTCCATTGCTAATGGTTCATTACATTTCTCTATTTCAGTGCGCAAAATGTTGGAGGACACCCAGTTGGTTTGGGTGCGAGATCCCGTCGAAGGTTATATTCAGGGTCGCATCACCGAAATCGGAGCCAAGGAATTCGAAGTGACGCCGATCGATCGGAAGTTTCCCAAGCGCACCTGCCACTGCGATGACATCCACTCCTCCTGTGATGGACCCCAGGATCATGACGATAACTGTAAGTACAACCATACATCAATACAAATATAAATCTAGTTATATATTTATAATATACATATATATATAATGTGTGTGTCTGTGTGCCTTTTTGGCTTTATCTTTTGTTTAGCTTGTTTTTCTTTGTCTGTGTGTGAGTGCTTAGAACGTGGTTACATAAAGTATGTGAAAAAACAATAGCTATTTCCTATATGAGAAAAAGAAACTTTTTGCCATTTCCGTTCATTCTAAAACCGCAAATCTGTAACTAAAATCTTATCAGACAAATCGACTAAAATATTTGAATAGATAATATCAAGTATACAAATTTGCAACTACTTAGGTATAAAATGTGAATTTCTTGTCTAAAAAATGGCGCTAAGGTTGTTATACACTCGGAAAAAATTGGCCTGATCACTAGAAAGTTTGTCTTGTTTTTTGCAAAAATTTCTAAATAAAATTTAAAAAAAATACTAAATATTTTAAATTGACAAACCTCCAAATATGCCGAGGTTTTCTATTTATTTTTTAGAAATGATTTCTCTTATTGGGAAATAAACTTCTAAAACTTAGAAATGTAACCACTGACATTTAAGAAAACTCCTTACTAAAATGAAAAGCAAGTGATTAAATTTACTGAAAATCCTAAATAATAGAATTTTACTTACTGACTAAGGTAAGGAACTCTTGGCCCCAAAATTATAGCGATTTATTAAAATGTAGGCCAACTTTTTTTGCTGAGTGTAGATATGCCTTATATGTGAACGAAACGCTGCGAACAAAAACATTTAGCCATTTCCGTGTATTATTAAACCGAAAATGTGTAACTAAAATCTTATCGGAACAGAACGACTATAATGTTTTAATAGATAATATCAAAATTACAAGAATGCTTAAATAGATAATATCAAAAGACAAAAAATTGCAACTACTTGGACAATTTTGTTATCTAGAAAAATGCCGCTAAGATTGTTAATGTATAACTCACTTTTATGGCTAAACGTAGCGTAACGATTTAAACCATATGGGTTTCCAGTGAAAACTTAAAAATTCAGTGCCAGATCGGTTAAGCGATCTGTTCCAGGTAATTGTGTAACTTTCCGCTGGAGCTGGAAAGTATCTCACATGCTCTTTGATGCTCCACTTCTACTGTAGCTCAACACATCACAAATCTCGATACACTTAGAAAAACACACACGAAATTTTAGAAAGAGTTATTCAGCTCATTATTCTTAAAGTATATTTTAAAAATCAGCGTTTTTATTTTAATTTCAGTGCACATTGTGATGTTATTAATAAATATTCGTACTTTGCATTTCAAATATGAAAACATTTTAGATAGTTTATAAATTCCCATAAATTAAAAAGAGAAAACTTAACCATTTAATATTAAAACCTAATATTAAAACCAAGGCAGAAAGAATATCTTTTAAGAATGAAGGGTTGCACTTATAATTGTAATATAATATAATTTTTGAAATGCATTTCTGAATAATATTTCTTAAATAAAAACTGAAGAAAAGCCATATTTTTGGGATTTATTTTTTTTGGAAAAATGTTTTTTCTTATGTTTAGAAATTATTTCTAGAAAGAAGAAAAAAATTGTGATTTTCAAATTGATTTTTTGTTTGTTGAGTGTAGCAGGAGAATCTCACGTGCTGCTTGATGCTCCATTTCTCTAGTTGAACATATCGTAAACCTCAATATAAAATCTGGTTTGGGATCGTTAGCTACGCTGCTGCGTGAAACAGTTGAACGGTAAAGCACTTAAACATGAACCCCGACCCCTGATCCCCAAACCAACCCCAGGGGAAAGTTAACTTAGAAACAAGTATAAAATATACGACTTACTTATTTACTTTACGTCAATTTCCAGGTGAGCTTATGCTGCTCAACGAGGCCACATTTCTGGACAACCTGAAGATACGCTACTACAAAGACAAGATCTATGTGAGTCGTTGAAAATAAAGAATAACTGTATAATTTAAAACAATTATTAAATGTTTCTAGACCTATGTGGCTAATATACTCATTGCCGTTAATCCTTATCGTGAGATTAAGGAGCTTTATGCACCGGATACGATCAAGAAATATAATGGACGCTCCTTGGGAGAATTGCCACCGCATGTTTTTGCCATTGGTAAGTAAAACTGGGGAATTCTACGTGTCAATTTTCTAATTCTCAACTCTTTTTAGCGGACAAGGCTATTCGCGATATGCGCGTCTATAAATTATCGCAATCCATAATCGTATCGGGCGAATCGGGTGCCGGAAAAACGGAGTCAACCAAATATTTGCTAAAATATTTATGCTATTCGCATGATAGCGCCGGTCCAATAGAGACCAAAATATTGGATGGTAAGATCTCATTTAAATATCCATCTAAAATTATTTGTGACTGATTTAGTGAAAAACTAGCGAAGATCCTTTGTGTTATAAATATGTAGTTTTCAAAAATTCCAGCCGAGTCGAAACTATCTCAGGCCCCATAAAGTATAAATATGCTTGGACAGCAGCAATAGCCGACGCAATCTAGCTATATCCATGTCCGTCCGATAAATGCAGCTCAGAGCTAGAGACTTCAAAAGTGGCATATAGTTTCTGGTTTATTCCGCTGAGATCAAGTTTATTTCATTTTATCGATAGCCGCGTCCGTTTCGCAAATATCGATGTTTATCGTTTTTCGATAGCAATAAAAGCACTGATTTCTTATTGATATAACATATATTGATATATTATTGATCGGCTGTACAAGTTTCATTAATATCGGATGAGAAACACTGAAGACTGGCTGCAGTGAAGTCCAGCTCACACTTTCTATATAATATGCATTGCAGTGATCAACTCGAAAAATTTCATCCGTATCGCATAATAAAAACACGCAAGCATTTTCTGTCAGTGTATCTCTCAAGCATTCTTGTGTGATTGGTTTCCATTCGATGGGCTGCTAAGTAAATTTGAAAGCAGCTCCAAAAGTTGCTTCAATTCTATTGTAGACAACTTTTGTTACAGTTTCCAAACAAACTCATTTACAAATTTATGAATAATAATAAATATACAGTTGCGGTGAAAATAATAGCACCACTCTCACATAAAATCAAATGAAAGGTCTTTTATTTAAACTTGTAAGTTTAAATTTAAAGAACTTTTGAATAAAGAAAAAAAAAACACATAATTTTATTCAAATTATTTAAATTTAAACAAAATTGAATTTGATGGAAAAGCATTAAAATTAAAGAAAAAATAATAGATGCGTTTTTTAAATTTGAACTTTAAGTTATGAAAATTAGAAATAAATAAACCATTTATATATTCTAAGTAGTGCCATTATATTTGATTCGCCATTCATTATTCATAATTTATTCTTTTATATACTTAATTTTATATTTGCTTGCCTTCCCTAGCCAATCCCGTGCTGGAGGCCTTTGGCAATGCGAAGACGACACGCAACAATAACTCATCGCGTTTTGGCAAGTTCATTGAGGTGCACTACGATGCCAAGTGTCAGGTTGTCGGTGGCTACATTTCCCATTATCTGCTGGAGAAGAGTCGCATTTGCACCCAGAGTGCTGAGGAGCGTAATTATCATGTGTTCTACATGTTGCTCGCTGGCGCTCCTCAACAGCTGCGCGACAAACTCAACCTAGGCAAACCGGATGACTATCGAGTAAGTATCAAGTCACTAATATTTATCCCTTATTAATTTATTTCCCTTCCACTTTGAAGTACCTTTCCGGCTGTACGCAGTATTTTTCTAATGCCAAGACTGAGAAGTTAATACCGAGCAGCCAGAAATCGGCAAGTCATCAGAAGAAGGGTCCGCTCAAGGATCCCATTATTGATGACTATCAGCATTTTCTCAATCTGGACGAGGCACTGACTCGCCTGGGTTTATCTGCCTCGGATAAGATGGGCATTTATACTTTGGTTGCGGCCGTGTTACATTTGGGCAACATTACCTTTGAGGAGATTCCCGACGATGTCCGTGGCGGTTGTCAGGTCTCCGAGGCATCGGAACAATCCTTGACCATTACGAGTGGACTGCTGGGTGTGGATCAAACCGAGCTGCGAACAGCTCTCGTTTCGCGTGTCATGCAGAGCAAGGGCGGTGGCTTTAAGGGCACTGTTATTATGTAAGTTTACGGAAGAAACGATCTTCAATTGATTTTTATACTCTTCTATCGAAGGTAGAAGAGTATATTCGGGTTTGTCATGCTAGAGCCTTGAAACAGGACACTTATTCTATTATGTTTCCGCATCAGACCAAGTTTTACTATTTGTCATGTTATGGGCACTATGAGGCTAGGTAATCGATAAAATCGATAATCGCAGATCGATAAAGCTACATATCGACCACAATTTGATATAGAATAGAATTTTATTAGAGAATAACAAAATTTGGTTGGCAAATTGTGGGCGATGTACTAGGATAAAGATTAAATGATTGTAGGAACCTGCTTCAAAGATGGGTATCAAGAGAATTTCTAATTTTTTGTATTTGTTGTATGCACACGCAATTAACTGAGATATCTCTTCCCAATTTAGGGTTCCCCTGAAGATCTACGAGGCGAGCAATGCACGGGATGCTCTGGCCAAGGCCATCTACAGTCGCCTCTTCGATCGGATTGTGGCGTTGATCAATCAGAGCATTCCCTTCCAGGCGTCCAATTTCTATATTGGTGTGCTGGACATAGCCGGCTTTGAATACTTTACGGTTAATTCATTTGAGCAGTTTTGCATCAACTATTGCAATGAGAAATTGCAAAAGTTCTTCAACGATAATATTCTGAAGAATGAACAGGAATTGTATAAGCGAGAGGGTCTCAATGTGCCGGAAATAACATTCACGGATAATCAGGATATTATTGAGTTGATCGAGGCGAAGTCGAATGGCATTTTTACGCTGCTAGATGAGGAATCCAAGTTGCCCAAATCATCGCCAGCACACTTCACCGCCGAGGTGCATAAATCTTGGGCAAATCATTATCGTCTTGGTTTGCCGCGATCCTCGCGCCTCAAGGCGCATCGCACTCTGCGGGATGAGGAGGGCTTTTTGGTGCGTCATTTCGCCGGCGCCGTTTGCTACAACACGGAACAGTTTATAGAGAAGAACAACGATGCGTTGCATGCCTCGCTGGAGTGTCTGGTGCAGGAGTGCGAGAATCCATTGTTGAAACTCCTCTTTCCCTCGGGCAGCAATACTTCGGTGCGTGGCAAGCTGACTTTTATATCCGTTGGCTCCAAATTCAAGACGCAGCTCGGCGAGCTCATGGAAAAGCTCGAGCAGAATGTGAGTAATTTTTCTTGATATATCAAATTTATTATAAACTATTTCTTCATTTTATTTTTATTATCTGATTATTATTATTTTTTTATCGTTATTATTTCTTGCTCATTTACGTATTTGTTTTGTTTCTATTATTTAATTATTATCAGTTTCTTTTTTCTTTAATTCTATGAATATATCTTTACTCTCGTTTACTGACATTAAATTAATAAATTAACTTTATTATTAATTTACAGGGCACCAATTTTATACGTTGCATCAAACCGAACAGCAAAATGATTGATCGCCAATTCGAGGGCAGTTTGTCGCTGGCGCAACTCAAGTGCTCCGGCACAATATCGGTGCTCGAGCTCATGGAGCACGGCTATCCATCCCGGGTCCTCTTCGCCGATCTCTACAGCATGTACAAGTCGGTATTGCCGCCAGAGCTCGTCTCGCTGCCCGCTCGCACCTTTTGCGAGGCCATGTTTCAATCGCTCAATCTGAGCGCCAAGGATTTCAAGTTTGGCATCACCAAGGTCTTCTTTCGACCCGGCAAATTTGTCGAATTTGATCGCATCATGCGTTCCGATCCGGAGAATATGCTCGCCATTGTGGCCAAGGTCAAAAAGTGGCTAATACGCTCGCGCTGGGTCAAGTCGGCGTTGGGCGCCCTATGCGTCATTAAATGTAAGTATATCCTTCCAATATGTCTACAATTTTTTTAACTATATCTTAACTTTTTTTTAAGTACTAATAATTATTTAATAATTAATCCATTCTTACTTCTTCAGTACGTAATCGCATCATTTACCGGAACAAGTGCGTGTTGACCGCTCAGCGCATCGCTCGTGGTTTTCTGGCCCGGAAGCATCATCGTCCACGTTACCAGGGCATTGCCAAGATCAACAAGATTCGCACCAACACTTTGAAGACCATCGAAATTGCCAACGGCCTCAAGCTGGGCCGTGATGAAATTGTAGGCGGTGTACAGGATATTTACAAGCAGATCGATGAGGCCATCAAGAAGATAAAGGTTTGTTCCAATTGCACTATTATTATACTCTGTTATCAAATATTACCAAAGTGTATTCGGCTTAGGCAATCCCCTTAAAGCTAGAGCCCTGAAACTGGGCTCAAACAAATATATAGATTTTTTGTATTGTATAGAAATATTTTGTATCACTAATTGCACACGCCTCGCCCGCAGCTTAATCCACGGATTACGCAACGTGAAATCGACTCGATGTACACTGTGGTCATGGCGAACATGAATAAGCTGACCGTCGACTTGAATGGCAAACTGAAGGAGCAGCAGCAGGCTGAGGAACAGGAACGTCTGCACAAAATCCAGGAAGCACTCGAGGCGGAGCGCCGGGCCAAGGAGGCCGAGGAGCAGCGTCTGCGCGAGGATGCGGAAAACAAGCGACTGTTAGTTGAGATCAGGCAACGATCATTTCTCAATATTAACCCAATCTCTTTCTGCCTGCCCCACAGCAAAGCTGAAATGGAAACGAGACGCAAAGCTGCCGAATTGCAGCGTCTGCGACAGGAGGAGGAGGATCGACGAGCTGCTCTCGTCCTGCAGGCCCAACTCGAGAAGGAGGCCAAGGACGATGCCAAGTATCGCCAGCAGCTGGAACAGGAACGTCGCGATCACGAATTGGCCATGCGACTGGCCAGCGAATCCAACGGTCAGGTGGAGGACAGTCCACCAGTTATACGCAAGTATGTTCGACTCTTCCTCCCACAGAGTAGCACTAACTACACTCAGCAAAAAATAAGCGTCCTGGATTTTAGTAAATCGCTCTCTGAAGTTTTACTCTGTTTTTAATGGAAAAAAAACAAATTTCAAAGAATTAGAAAGAATTTTTCCCATAGCCTTTTTTTTTAGAAATAGTTTCCATTATAAATTTCGAGTCTGCTCATAAAATCGTAAATTTTTTCAAATTAGTTCAAGTAATTAAAATGTTTGTTTTATACAATTGCGGTCAAAATAATAGCAGCATTGCAGCATTTTTTCTTACGAATGAAAAACAATGCATCAAATGTTGGTTTTGAATATATTGTTTGGTATCCCACCTATCAATTAAAACAACTAAAAATAGGAAAAAATGCCAAACGCGAAACAAGTAATAGCACCACTTACGCATTATTCACCGAAATTATTTATTTAATTGTAATTTTAATTATTGAAAGTGCACACTTGAAAAATTATGCTATTATTTTCTTCATTCGTTTTCTTCCTTTTTCATTAAATTTAATTTATTAATTCTAAATATATTTTTAGATAGGTTGAAAACGGTGAATCAAATTATTATTTATCACTTTTTTTACGATAAATTTGAGAAAAATACACTCTAAGAAAATATAAAACCTGGTTTTTAGAAACATATTTTCTGATTAATAAGTGAGGAGCCCTTGGCGAATTTCTAAAATTCGGGATGATATATTTTGCTGAGTGTAGCAGCATTGTTAAATAGGTGCTCAAAGTAGGAGTTCTTTTTTAATTATTATTATTTCCAGTGTAAATATCAGTCGAGTTTAGCTAGTCAATAATTATTCAATATAATTGTACTATATATTAAAAAAAAAAAAAAAAAAACGAACCGAAACTCACCATGTTTTTCCCCTCCCTTACACGCCTTCTCTTAAACACAACCATCACAACCAAACACACACCACACATCACACACACACACACACACAACAAAAACACAACCAACGAACACAGTGGTGGTCTCAGTGACGCGTCTCCCATGGGTTCCAACAAATTGATCAGGTATAGCACGCTTTATAATTTATTTTCTATTGTACTTGTATCAAATTCAAATTGTTTACTTGCTTTTTCCTAATATGCTTTAACTAATTGGACTCTGTATATATATATATATTTATATGAAAATCTTTACAAAAAAAAACAAACAATATCTTTACTTCTACTTTACTTTTCTTTGTACAAGTTTTTCACAAGTTGTGTCAAACATTGCTTCGCGATATTTAAATAAGTGAGTTGGTGCTGGTTTTGAAATTGTTTTTATAACTCTTAAATTACTAATCCTAACTAACTATATGAATAACACATGCAGTTATAACTTGAAACTAATAATAAAAAAAACCATCTGTAATCTCGTAGATTGGCTCCTAGTTTAAAATCTATTCACTTAATTCTACTTAATTTTTAACTCATAACAAGTATTTGAATCCATCAATAACTCACTTTTGCGTGCGCATTTTGAATGCGTCCATTTTGCTTTTGTTAATTTTTATTTTTATTGCTTATTATATTAATATATTAATGGCATATTCTGGCTTAGATCGGAGAATGTGCGCGCCCAGCAACAAGCGCTGGGCAAACAGAAGTACGATTTGTCCAAATGGAAGTACTCGGAACTGCGCGATGCTATCAACACGTCCTGTGATATTGAACTGCTTGAGGTGACTATTCGAATTTATTTCAAGTTTGTTCACTCTTAAAACAATCCTTTTTTTTTTTGTTTGTCAGGCCTGTCGCCAGGAGTTCCATCGCCGCTTGAAGGTCTATCACGCGTGGAAGGCAAAGAATCGCAAACGCACCACAATGGATGAGAATGAGCGTGCTCCACGCAGCATCATGGAGGCCGGTAAGATTGATACTACAAAACATAGCCACACGTATAGAATAAAACATAAAGTGCAGCATATCTGCTGAACAGATTCAATGACAATTAAGTGGCGAGATTTGGTCTACGATTTAAATATACCCGTTTTGGTCAAGATTAACATTTGAGTTAAATTTTGTAATAAATGAAGTTGTCAGATTTGGCTTAAGATTTCACTGCTAAGCTTTAATTGTTAAATTTTAATGTAAAAAAATTGAGAAGAAAACAAATCACGGTATCCCAACGGATCAAATATAACCTATGTTTGTCGATCCCACCACCAAATAATCTCCCTGAATTTTAGAAAATTCCCCTAAATACTTGAAAGTTTTTCTTTTTAAATCCAGTTAATTTGAAATCTTTAAATAAAAAATGTTTATGTTAATGTATGCAACCAAAAACTAATATAAGAATTCTTTAATGTACGCAATTTATCTTGTATGTTGCAGCTTTCAAACAGCCGCCAATTGTGCAGCCCATACAGGAAATTGTGCTGGCTCAGCATCGCTATTTCCGCATACCCTTCATGCGTGCTAATGCGCCAGATAATAGTAAGTATATAAATGTATTGAATTGAACCTGTTTTAACACAAAAGTGATGTTTAGCTAAGCGCGGCTTGTGGTATGCGCACTTCGATGGACAATGGATCGCCCGGCAAATGGAGCTGCATGCGGATAAGCCGCCAATTTTACTGGTTGCCGGCACCGATGATATGCAGATGTGCGAACTTAGCCTGGAGGAGACGGGTTTGACCCGCAAACGGGGTGCCGAAATTCTCGATCACGAATTCAACCGGGAATGGGAACGAAATGGTGGCAGACCCTACAAGACCCTCGGAGCCAGGCCAAATGGTGCGGGAATTTAGAAGAAAACACATTCAACAATCAACAATCAACTAGACGATAAGCGATGCAAACAAAAAAAAAATTTAATCAAAATTAGCAGTCCTTACGAAAATTCCATAATATTTTTGCAAAACATAACTTTTTGATAAAAACAACAGAAAATCCACGTCCAAAATTTTATGGTTATAAAAGCTCTGATTTACACTTACAAATGTCCAGTTTTCTTTTATATATATATATCTATATAGATATATATATTATTATTTTTTTCAATTGCATCTGGATTTCGTTTGAATCGCCCATTGAGCGCCAGCTGTTTAAGGGGCCACGCCTACATATATATTTATATACGTAATACACAAGTATTACAAATATATATATTATATACATATATGTGTGTATTTCCTTTCAATTAATTAAGTGTGCATTACGATATTTAAAAAGAGAAAAAGGAAACGTCAAGTTGTATTTATTGTCTATGGAAATTATATTTAATGTGTGTGTATTTACATAAATGGCATATATATATATATATATATATATATATATATATATATATATTTTACAGTATTTTAAATTAAACATAAAATGCTCGAAATGTGGATTGCTTTGCTTTTATTGAAGAACAAACAAATATTTTATTTAAAGCCCTCTACAGATCGAAAGAGAAGTCGTTTAGGAAATTTCTATGTTTTTCGCTTTTGGAACCTAAAAAACAAAAAGCTTGGCTTGGATCATCCAAAAACAATTAATTCATTTATTTTCTCCACCTTTTTTTATAAGGAGTCTTTTTTACTATTGATAATGTTCGATCTGTAAACGGGGCTTTAAAACGGACTTTTTAAATTCGACGCAACAGGTTCTCATCAGCTATTTATAAACATGGAAATCCTTGGATGTCCCGTTCTGGAATTCCAATTAATTAAGTGTACGTCTGTTACGATATGAAAAAAGAAATGCCAATTTATATTTTCTGTCTAAAGAAATAGTATTTAAATGTGAAAACTGCATTTATACTTTAAAGCATTTTAAATTAAACATAAAATGCTCTAAACGTAAATTGTGTTCATTTATTTAAAAACAACTAAATATTCTACCTAAATTAAATTATCTCTAGCATCAAGTACTGTGTAATGATTACAATAGATTTTATCAATGCAGAGTTCTCTTTCTTTCTATTCAAATAGTATTTTTAAATGTTGTGCAGCAGATATATATCTTATAGTATATTAAATTAAATATAACATGATCCAAATCATCAATGTCAAAAAAAATATTAGAGCTCTTTTTAAATTTACCCAACAGCTGTTTTTTCGATAAGCAATAAATATCGATAATACATTTTTTGTCTCTGCACTCACTTTAAGTCAGGTGGCAACGACAGCGCCGCATGTGTTTGTTTACAAAAATAATAAAATAGAAAAGCGATGTCCCGTAAAACATGGCGATCGGTGGAAAAACCGCCGCTCTCTACGCCCGTGCTGGAGGTGCTACAGGATATGGGCTTCCCACTAATGACGCCGGTGCAAACAGCAGCCATTCCACTGCTGTTGGCACGCAAAGATGTCTCCGCCGAGGCCGTTACAGGCAGTGGCAAAACTTTGGCATTTCTCGTTCCCCTGTTGGAGTTGCTCCAGAGACGCCACAAGGAGTCTCCCTGGACGCCCAAGGAAATCGGGGCCATTATCATATCACCCACACGGGAGTTGGCACGTCAAATTCACGATGTGTTGGCCAAGTTTTTGGCGCATTCGCAGCTGAAGCACCTCAAGCAACAGCTCCTGGTTGGTGGAAATCACATCGAGGAGGATATTGCGGCCCTGAGACGGGAGACACCCTGTATACTCGTCTGTACACCGGGTCGTCTGGAGGATTTGCTCCAGCGCAAGACGGACGATCTCCAGTTGGCATCGCGTGTAAAGAGTTTGGAGTTCCTGGTGCTGGACGAAGCGGATCGTTTGCTCGACTTGGGCTTCAAGCAGAGCATCAGCCACATCCTGGCTTATCTCCCACGCCAGCGTCGCACGGGTCTCTTCTCCGCTACGCAGACCACGGAGGTGACAGATTTGATACGCGCTGGTTTGCGTAATCCTGTTCTGGTTTCGGTCAAGGAGAAGGCTTCCCTGAACACGCCAGCGTTGCTCCAAAATTTCTATAGGATTGTCCAGCCGGAGCGCAAGTTCCTGGAACTGTTGCAGTTTCTACGTTCGCCCAGATCTCGCTCTGGGAAGGTGTTGATCTTCTTTCCCACCTGCGCCTGTGTGGAGTATTGGGTGGAAATCATTCCTCGTCTGCTGCCAGAGCGTCTTGTCCTCGGAATCCATGGCAAGATGAAGACGAAACGTGCCCAGGTTGTGGAGAGATTCCGTCGCGAACCACTTGCCGTGCTGCTCTGCACGGATGTCCTTGCTCGAGGATTGGATGTGCCCGAAATTGAGTGGGTTGTACAGTGGGATCCACCAGCGAATGCTTCGAGTTTTGTACACCGAGTGGGAAGAACAGCGCGCCAGGGTGTTGTGGGTAAAGCTTTGGTCTTGCTCCTACCCAGCGAGGATGCCTATGTGCAGTTCCTTAAGCTCAATCAGAAGGTGGAGCTGAGTGAGGATCTAAAGAAGCAGCAGTGGGAGCACGAACAATATGATAAAGAAGTAGCCGTGGAGAAGGACAAGGAGGAGCAGGACGATGAGGAGCATGAAGAGGAGGATCAAGAGGCCGGGGAGGATCAAGGAGGAGATCAGGAGAAGAAGCTGGAGCAGAGGAAAGAGCAAATGACAGGGGCGACACCCCTACACTCAACCCTGGAGCGCATGCATCAGCTGCAACTGGCGGACAGGGGCATCTATGACAAGGGAATGCGTGCCTTTGTCTCCCATGTGAGAGCCTACACCAAGCACGAATGCAACGCCATACTCCGGCTCAAGGATCTCGATCTGGGCAAGATGGCCACCGCCTACGGGTTGCTACAACTGCCACGCATGCCAGAGCTAAAGAACTACAAAGGAACGGGATTCGTTGCACCAAAGTTCGAGGTGAACCTCGCCAAACTGAGCTATAAGAATACGCAGAAGGAGCAAGTGCGTCAACAGAAGCAGCTGATCCTGGAGCAGACGGGCAGCTGGCCGGGCAAACAGAAGCCGCACATGAAACGCACCGAGTCCTGGGATCAGACCAAGCGCGCCAAGTTGGAGGCCAAGTCCAAGAAGGAGTTGCGTAAGGCCAAAAAGGAACGTAAAAGGGAGAGGAAGAAGGAGGAGGAGGAGGGGGGAGGAGAGAAGGGATCCACGCGCAAGCGGAGACAGCAATTTACACAGGATGAACTGGATGAGCTGGCTAACGATATAAGGCTCTTCAAGCGACTTAAGAAGAAGAAGATTACTGAGGAGGATTACGACAAGGCAATGGGAATTGATAGCGATGACTGAGAAATTACCTCTTTAATTATCTATTTTTTGTACATATTAAAGATAGAAATCTGCTACGTTAGATTCACAAGGATTTACTCTACCGAACTGCATTTAATGATTGGGGGGGGGGGTCATCTAACGAGTGACAACGGATTACATGGTGGGCATCCGCCAAATCCGGAAGGGATTTTTGCGGCCCACCCTGTCCTCATATAATTATTTGTATTTTAAATTTAGACTCAATATTTTTGTAGAATTGAATAAGTTGTGTAAGTATAAATTGTTTGGTGCACATCAGCCAAATTCCTAAGGGACGACGTCAAGCAGCTGTCCACCTGGGTCACTCTTTCAGAATCTGATTTGTCCGCTGGATTTTCTCCGATTCCCTAATTCATACTCAATTTGTTTGTAGACTTGATAGTCGAACACACAACGTGCTTTCTTTATTAGCAATTACAATACAAATATAAATTGTCTATGTTTATTTGGCTGCATCCTGATTGGTTGCGCCCGAAATGAAGACTAGAAGCACCACGGGCACAATGTACATCCAGTATTTGGCGAAGAAGCCGCGAGTGTCGCGCACCTCGCCCCTCTCTCTCGCCTCACGCTCCCGTTCGAATTTCTGTATAAAGCTGCCCGTGTCCGGAACGGGAGCCAGCTCCGCATGATGAATGACGACATCGGAACTAAAATTATTCTCTATGACCTGCTGAATGTCGTCAGCGGTACATTCCGTACTCTTTGGAGCCAGATCCTGTGAGGCAGTGATTCCCGTTACATAGCCATATGGATCCAGGGATATCCAGAGCACATCATTGAATTGGGCCATGAGCAGACTGCACGCCTTGCTGGAGGTCAAAAAACGCTGAACGTTGCCATTGGGATACGAGACAGTTGCTCGCAAGCGATAGAAACCATTTTGTTTCGCTAGCAGCTTAATGTTATCCAGTTCAGCTGCTGTTAAAGGATTCTGCACAACATTGGATAGGCCTGCATTTAAGCTTGGTATGGAGATATTTCCGCGATGCGAGAAATGGTCGGGTTTTGAGCTGGACAGCGAATGATGCAAATCAATTGTTATCCAGCTATCGTGCTCCAAGAAACTCCAACTAGGTGCCAGCAAGCTGAACAGCACAATTGCGATGTAGCTCATTTTTAAAAACATTTTTGTCTATATTTTGTGTTAGTCCGCTGCAAAATCGAATCGCTTTTTATTTTAAATATTCTTTTCTTTTAGTCTTTAATTACCTACGTTTATTTTCTTTAACAAGTCATTTATTTTCGCCCATATGATAATTCTATTGCTTACCAAAACTATCGATAGTTATGCTATGCGATATGATAATCGATTTTGGCTGCTGTCGATAAGCGTTTTATTAATTTTGATACATTTGTAGCTGCGATTTTAATTGTTAAATATCTCAATATTTATTTCGTAGCCTGCCTCATTCAAGGGGTATTTTTTACAATTCACCAAATGTAATGTGGAGTTTTTAATTATCGATACCTTTTTTTCGATCTGTAAACAAGTCTGCGGTCTAGCGGCATGTGTTAATCGGTATCTTGTACGTAACTAAGATTCGACCAAAGGAAGTGCAGAAAAATGGGAAAAACGTCAAAGGACAAACGAGATGTTTATTATCGACAGGCCAAAGAGAAAGGCTGGCGTGCACGCAGTGCATTTAAATTATTACACATACACGAGCAGTTCTCCATTTTTGATGGTAAGTGTTGTTAAATTGTGCGTTGTATGCATCTTACACTGGATGACTCGTTTTGCAGGTGTGCAACGAGCCGTTGATCTTTGTGCCGCACCCGGCAGCTGGTCCCAAGTGCTCTCACGCAAACTCTTCGAACCCTGCCAAACAGATGATGAGAAATTGGCTGTAAAAATCATTGCGGTCGACTTGCAGGCAATGGCACCCATACCGGGTGTTCTGCAGATACAGGGTGACATCACCCAAGAGAGCACAGCAGAGGCGATAATTGCTCATTTTGGCAGCGGCGACGGCCAAAAAGCGCAATTGGTCGTCTGCGATGGGGCGCCCGATGTGACAGGGTTCCATGAAATGGATGAGTATATGCAGAATCAGTTGATTGTCTCGGCACTGAGTCTGGCAACGTGTGTGCTCGAACCTGGTGGCAAGTTTGTGGCGAAAATATTTAATGTGACCGAAAATGATTTGCTCGAAACGCAAATGCGAACATTTTTCAAACATTTTCACATTTATAAACCGCCCAGTTCGCGTCCCTCCAGCTATGAAGCGTTTGTTGTCTGCTCCGATTTCCAATTACCTGCCGGCTATATCCCGCAAATAATAAATCCAGTTCGAGATAATATTAGAGAGATTGCAATGAAGACAGGATCGGAGGTTAATCAGCGATTAGTGCCCTACATTGCTTGTGGGGATTTAAATGGTTGTCGATCAGTGGTGAAAATACTGGAATTCACAGATAAGCAAATTGAAAAGGCCTACGATGGGCTCATGAACGATGAGGATTTTCCTGATGCGGTTAAGGCCACTCTGGAAATTGGATTTATAGCGGAATTCAATAAAAGAAATATTCCTTTTGTGTGCACACACTCATTATGGTAGTCAGGAGTAATAGCTAAGTTAACTATAAATTAGATATTAGTGGTAGGCTCATTATTTTAAGATACAATTCGAGTGCTTCGTTAATGCAGGTTAGTCTTTGATTGCGAGAAATGAATGTCAAAAGTGTTTCGGCTTATTATTAGCTTTATTTCCAAATTATAAATAAATAATAATAAAATTAAATTGTTTATTTGCATTTTTGTAGAAAGGGCAGCGAGATAGCGCTGTTAATACTGCCGACTGCTGATTGGAGTGCACTTAACATAGTATGCAAATGTAATTCAAGTGCAACTCAATTAACTAACATTATGCTGTTTACATAATTCAGCGCAAGTTAAACAAAACGATTCCACAGAACTTGAATTCAAAATGAAAAATCACAAATTTCAGTTTTTCATTTAACATACTTAAGAATGGAAACGAAAAATGGGCATGAACAGTACGAATGAAGATTCTAGCTGCAGCAGATCAGCAAGAGCCCTCTGTAGAAGAATGAGCGCTGCACAAAGAAAGCGCTGCTAACACTGGCAACTGCAACTGGATTGCAATTAGCATAGTGTGCATATGCAATTAACATTATGCTATTTATTTATTTTGCGAAAAATCAGTTTTTTATTAGACATATATAAAGAATGGAAACAATGGCAGGCGAGACTAACATTATATGAGCTGAAAAAACATGAAAATATATGATTGAGTTATGAATATTATGCAGCGCCATCGACAACAATCTGTAGAATGGTGCGTCGCTTGGGATCGTAGGAGAAGCCATTTCTGCGAAACAATTCCGATTCGTAGAACGACTTCAGATTGCCAATATCCAGCTGCTTGGCACGCTCTATCAAATCCCTTTCCATGATCTCCACATGGGTGGCACTGGGTCCATCCTTGCACCGGATGTAGGCCAACTGATCCAGAGTGAGCTGACGCAAGATGAAGAACAGCAGCTCGGAGTGATCCTTCTGGAAGGCCAAATACTTTTGGAATGTGTTGCGCATCTTTTTCATCACACTGAACTTTTGCGCTTCGATGAAACTTTCCAGCATCATCCGTATCGCCATGCTCACATCCGCCTCCAGCACATTCTCGCGCAGATGCAGTCGAGCATGTGCCTCCGACATCCGAATCACACTCTCAATATGACGCACTGTGATTGGCAATGAGCCCGTTGCAAACGATTCCTGACGCAACTGCGAATACATCTTGGCAATCTTGTCCTCGTCAATGTTCTGCAATGCATATAAAAAAAAATAATGAAAGGGGCTATGAAGATATTGAGAATTTGAGAACAAGCCTTTTGGTTTTGGGAGCCATTCAATTTTGTATTACCAGTAAGCTACCTTTTAGAGGGGGGCTGGACTGATTTGCGCTTCTTGATTTTTAACCGAATATACTCTTTTATACTATTCGCCAATAGAGTATTAAAACAAAGAATGACTTAAGTTCTATTCAATTTACCGTAAGTTTGGGTCGTATATTCTCCTTGGCATAGACAATATACTGTCGCAGCAGATCCTGTGGTATTTCATCGACCGTCTTGGGTTGTGGTTCCTCCAATTCTGGTTGCTGCTCCTCGCTGGGATGATGCTTCATGTGCGAGTGGACCACAAATTTGGCCAACTGTTGATCCTGCATCGGATCAAATTCGTCCTTAACCACACACAGGATATCAAAACGGGATAAGATGGGCTCTGAGAGATTCACATTCTCTGAGAAGGTCATAGAGGGATCATAACGACCCCCAATCGGATTCGAGGCAGCAATCACTGTGCACCTGGCCTGCAAGGAGGTAACAATGCCTGCCTTCGATATGGATATCGATTGCTGTTCCATGGCCTCGTGAATGGAGGTGCGATCCTGATCGTTCATCTTATCAAACTCATCGATTAAACACACTCCCTGATCCGCCAAGACCAGTGCTCCAGCCTCGAGAGTCCACTCCTTGGAGACGGGATTCCTGCGCACATAGGCCGTTAAACCCACAGCACTTGCTCCCTGCCCGGTTGTGAACACCGCTCTGGGTGCAATTTTCTCCGTGTACTTGAGGAATTGTGATTTGGCTGTGCCGGGATCACCGCAGATTAACATATTGATATCTCCTCGCACCTTGTGCTTATCGCCAGGATTTTTGGACTCCCCGCCAAAGAGAGCCAAGGCCAAGGCACGCTTGATATAATCATGTCCATAAATCGAGGGCGCCATGGAGGCCACAATACGCTCGGCAATTCGTGGATCTTTGCTCAGTTTTTGGATGGTGGCTATATCCTCATCCGTCAAGGATTGCACCACATGCTTGGAGTCCTTGACAACAATGTGATTCGCTATGATAACCGTGGCAAAGACAGGAAAACCTTGATCCGTATTCAAGGAGCCATCATAATTATTTGTATAGATGCCAGTGACTTCCAGTTCATCGCCGGGTTTGCACTGATCGCAGAGATCTGCGAGCAAAATGACATCCTTGCTGCGAGGTATGCGACCAGCTGGTATGCGTCCCGGTGACTCCTGCAGCGTGATCTTCTGATAATTGCGATACAACGTTTGCTCCATGTTAATGGAGAAAGGACCCGTGCTCTGGCATTCCGGGCAAGAACCGGGCTTCACTTCCGTATTCTGGGACTGGACAAATGGTCCCAGGACATAGCCACACTTGACGCAATCGTATTTAATGACGGACAGCTGGGGCAGCACACCAGTTGTGGCCGTAACCACGCCCAAGGTGCGCACAAGTTGATTAAGATGCAGCTTGCGAAAGGTGCGCAGTTCCTCGATCAAAGGCAATTCTGAGATGCGCACATGAATCTCTGTCGTAACGCGCTCATAAGTCGGGAATATGGACAATACCATCTCCTTGGCTACCTTGTCAAAGATCTCTAGCATTTGGAAAGGCGCCTCTGGCAGAAAGTAAGCCAAAACATGCTCCTTGTTGGCCAAATCCGTGTAGGCCACCACAAAAGAGGATTTATTCTGTTCGCACATCCGGCGTATTCTATCCCGATATGTGTAGGCACCACGCTCATCCACAAAGGTGCGCAAAAAAGACTGAAAACGATTAGCAATCTCAGTTCGTGGTCCGAGCATGCTAACCCACTCCTTGGTCGAATGGCCTTTGGTGTCCTCCAGATTCTCAATCGATTCAATCATTTCGGTGTCTTCCATTTCGCCAATGGCTGCTTTTTCGCCTGCACGCCGCTTGGCACGTGGACCCATTGCATCCTCATCCTCATCATCCTCATCGGATTGGCCAAAGACCAAATCGCGATCATCGCGATGCAGGCCAGCGGCACGATCTCGTCGACGCATCTCCGTTTCAGCGGCGAAGCGTTCGCCCTGCGACATCTCCGAAAAGTCCTCCTCATCATCGAGCATGGCCGGATCATAGTGATCCAGCTCGGGCATCTCGCGATAATCTAATAATATAATATTGTTTTTTTTTTATACTAGTCTGATATGAGTATGTTATAAATTAATACATGAAATACAGTTCAAAAGTTATGGACATTTTAGTTGAACACAAGCGGTCAATATTTAAGATAAGTAAATTATATTAAGGATATTAATAATCAAAATTTTATTAAGAATATTCATTTCATGAAGAAGCAACAACTATTATTTTAATTTTATATACATCATTTTTGAAAGGAAAGGTGTCACAAAAGTATCGTAACAAATAATTTATAATTTTCACAATTCAAATTGCACGCTTGAAAAACGCTGCTATTATTTTTTGATAATTTTCTGGCGTTTTCATAAAATTTTAATTAAATTAAATTTAAATAGGTGAATAAAATTATGGTTTTCTTGCACACTTTTTTAAGAGTACTCTCGCACTTCCAAAAATCTATTCATAGATATTCCTTAAGCTTACCAATTTAATAAGGCACCTTTACTTTGCCCATAACTGTATCTATGTATATTGGACCTAGATTCAATTCGAGATTGGATGCTCACCGTTCTCCATGTTGTCACCGAAGAGTTCCTCGCCATCCTCCTCCTCCTCGTCGCGCACCGTTTGATCCCCGAGTATTTCATCCTCATTCTCGAAGGGCTCAAAATCGGCAACTGGCGAAGTCATCGCAGCCCGTAAATCTCGTCGCTCGCCGGCATCGCTGGGCGTATTTGGTGGCGGTGAACTCGGATTGTCCTAAAGAGCATTCACTTAATAAAATAAATGTAAAATACATACAACAACTTACCATTTTGTGTGCTTGCTTCTGTATTTAATATAAATAAACCTCTGCAATATTTTTATGCGCTGCGCGTTTGCTTTTGCTCAATTATTCAGCTGTGTAAATTGTTGGCGTGCAATTTTGGCGGGAGAAATAGCACCCGATGATATCGATAGCTTAAGGCGATATCTTGTATTCGGTTATTGTTGTCATTGCTAATGTTTCAAAACTGAATGCTACAGCTGCAGTAGCAAGTAAATAATAAACAAGTCGTTTTAAATAAGTAATATTTAAGTAAGCAAACACGCAACATAAACTACGAGTTGTATTACAACACCACAATTAAACAAAATGTGCTACACAAGGAATATTTTGATGGGCGAAAATAAAAGACTATTTTGTAGTTCGATTATTTATGTCATTGCAAATGTTTTAAAGCTGAATGCTATGTCAGCAGCAGCAAGTGTTGTAATCGATATAACACGCTACATAAATAACAAGTTTTATTAAAAATGTCACAATCAATCGAAATAAAACATTTTGAGCGAAGTTATAAGGCTATTTTGAAGTTCGACTACTTTTATTGTAAACGGTTAAGTGCTAACTGCAATGTTCGCTGTGGCAAGTGTTTCAAAAGAGTGCTAAATTCATCACCAAAATTGTGACCGCTCACGACAGATGGCTCAATGGTCTAGGGGTATGATTCTCGCTTTGGGTGCGAGAGGTCCCGGGTTCAAATCCCGGTTGAGCCCACTTAAATATTTTTTTAAATAAAATTTGTTTAATTTATTGAACCTGTGCTTTTTGCCAACAATTAAGTTTATTTATAAATAAGACGACAACAAATGCTTAGTTTTGGCACAACTAAGACCCACTTGCACGGCATTTTACAGTCCCGTACGTGTTTGAGCCCCTTACTTGCGCCTGCCACTTAATTATAAAATAAAGTGCCGGACGAGGCCGGCGATTTATTGCACCGGAAGGAGTCGCCATCATGCCAGCGTTACTAGCTGCATTTGCATTTGCATAGGAATTGCATGCAGAGCCGGTCACATTCAGAATAATTGCGGTCACACAATGACATTAAAGCCAAGTCTGAATCGGAGTCAGAGTCAGAGTTGCGTAGTGTTGGAAAAGTGTCAGAAGTGGGGAAACCATGCTGAGTAATTGCGGCTTTAAATGGCATTTAGCACGCCTCGTGCAGTTTATAAATTTATTTTTTATTTATTTATGTATTTTCCGTTTCCTTTATTTTCTTTTGATATGGTTCTCATTCCTACATATTTTTTGTTGTGCACTCAAAAAAAAAAAAAATTGTTTTTCTTTTTTTTATTATATATTAATAATGCATAATAAAATAATATTTTCCACAGATTAGCCATAAACAAATAATAAAATATAAACGCCTAAATATTAGAGGAAAATAAGTAATAATAAAATAATAAATTATAAAAATTAGGAAAACCATTTCTAAAATCCGCTACCTCAAGAATATTGGAATTTCATATATTTCTAATATTAAGAAATGCATTTTCAAAAAAAAGATATGCAAACAATTATGTTTACAAAAATTCTTTCCGTAGTATCGAAAACTTTTTAAATTAATTTGTATGAATTTGATTAACTATGTAAAATGTGCGTGTATATGTGAAATCTAAAAATCTAAATGTTTAGTAATAATATATAAGTAAAAAAAAAAAAATTAAAAAAATTCGTCTAGAAATCAACACCTTGAAGATTAGACAAATTTTTTACAAATTTAAGAAAATCTACACTGAAACTTAGAAAGGCAAACTCTGGTTTTTAGAAAGCCACAAATCTAAATTTTTATTTAATTTTAAGTAAATTGTTTATAAAATTATTATTATATTATTTTTTCTCTCAGCGTAGAGGAGCATTTGGAAAGCGCATTTCTCACTGGCGGCACATTGTTGTTGTTGTTGCCACCAGCAGCGTACGTGCCACAAAGCCAAGACTCATTTGTCGATGCGGAATTGCAAGACATTTTCTATAAGCAAAAGTGACTTTCAGTAACTATTCAAGAGACAGCGAATAATTTCTTATTAAAATCTGAGCAACGGCAGCAGGTAAAACCCGTCAGGAAAGCTATTACAAATTGACTCATTTTTCATTTAAAGCACAAATAACCCTAGAGAGACAGAGAGAGAGAGAGAGAGAGAGATAGATAGAGATAGAGAGATAACCGGGAGCTGTTATTTTGCCCTCAATATGTCACAGTTTGTCTACAAATACTCAGAAAAAGTTGACCTACATTTTAGTAAGTCGCCATACTTTTGGTCCTTTTATTCAGAAAGTAAGTTTGTGTTTCTAAATTGCAGGGTTAGTTTCAAATTGAAAAAAATCTTGTTTGAATTGTAGGGTGTGGATTTGTATTTTCTATTTTGATACTATTATTAAAAATAAATATCTTTAGACTTCACTCTTTCAAAAACATTTTACACAGCTTATAAGATTCTTATAAATTATTTTTGAATGTACCGAAAGGATTTTTTTAATTTATTAGAAATGCATTTCTTAATAAAAGGAAATATTTATAAGAAATAATAATATGTTATAAATAATATTTACAAATTATTTCTAAAAATCATTTTAGGACGATTTCTAATATGTATCCCGATTTTTTCAGAGTGTATGCGCATCTGAGAGCTTTCTATCACAACAATAACTTTAAGGACACACTTCTTCAGCTTCTATGCCTTATTAATCATGTAAGTTATGTGCATACAAACAAACAGTGGTGGCCAAAAATATATCACTATTATCAACGTTCAAAAATATACCACTAATTGTAATTTTTTTTATTAAATTTTCACTAAAAGTTTTATTAGTTAAAGACAAAATGAAGAAAGAAACTTTGTCTTAAGTAATTCCTAGACAGCAAAGATAATTGTGCAAAAACATTATAGTCCTCAAAGAAAGGGGAAATAAAATAAAAATAAATAATTTTAATGACTGACGATACTTTAGGGTACTTTAATAAAAATAAAAATTATGTATAGGCGGTGCGGGATCAGTTAAGAAAACCTAAGCCATAAGATCTGTTAGAGGGCCCACGAACAGTTATACATTTCAAATTGACACAAAGAGAAATGGAGACATATCTCATGGTCAGACAAAAGTAAGGCATTCAAATTACCAATTGCAAAATATAATCAATTCAGGCAGATTCGTTATAAAACATTTCTATATGCCTATACAAATTGTTTATTTTTTTGTAGTTTTTTAATTATAGTGCAATTTTTAGCTATCGCATAATTTTCTCATTGATCTAATTTTTTGAAAATCAATTTTTCAAAAGCCAAAAAATCAATGCTATATAAATTGGCTTAATAGAATGAAAAATCCTACAGAAGACTGATTTTTATTGTGATGCTATTTTTTCAATCAGCGCTATATTTATAGCAAATATTTTCCTTATCTAGGTCAGTCAAGTTTCTGTAGAAATATTCTTAAATACAGTAAATTGCATCTCAGATAAGCAACGCGAATGAATATTTCAAATTTAAAAACTTTGCCAAAAATTAAAGTTTCGTGGCAAACTTGTTGCCAAGCTAATGAGCTGGGCCTGAGGCAAATAAAATTATTGGGTATAATAAGTTTCAGTTTCTGTAAGTATATGCACATAATTTAAAATTGCAAATTCATCATTTGCATTATTAACGCAAAAAATTTGCGAACAGAATAAAGGCAGCTTGGCATTTTTATACCCTTAATCCTTTTTAAAAATATGGAAAAAGAGTATATTGGCTTTGTGAAAGAGTATGTAACAGGCAGATGCAAGCATCTGCGATCCCAAAAGCCTCGTGATAAGAGTCAATATGGCCATCTCAAAGACTGTAGATGTAGAGATTGCCAATTTTTAATAAAAGTTCTCAGTTCTCTCGCAGATCAAGTTTATTTTATTTTATCGATAACTGCCTCTGTCTGTCTATATAAATATGCGCGTGCATGTATGAGAAAGGGATGGCAGGATAATCAAATCAAGCGTTGCAAAATTGTTTTTACTCTTTAGAGTCTGTGACTGCCACAAGAAATGAAAGCACTTCTGCGCCTGCTTATATTTAAGTGTGCAAAACTTTTTACAGTGCAATTTGGCCATAAAACTACAATATATTTAACAGCTGCACTTGGAAAAAAATCTACATAAATTTTAGCAAATCGCCATACTTTGGGCGCCATGGGTAACTCAGCTTATTATTCAGCAAGTCTATTTATAAAATTGAGGGTTGTAGCTTTCTCAAAACCAGGGTTTGCATTACTTCATATCGGTGATTTTTTTTCTAAAATGTGGAAAAAATGTTTATAATTTATATGAGTGTGCATTGGAAGATTCTTATATATATTCACATATACAAAGATTTTACATAGTTTATAAACTGAAATAATTTAATCTTAAAAGACAGTTTCTCAGTTAAACTCTAATAAAAAATACAGTGTACATTAAAAATACTGTAAAAATACAGTAATCAGATATCATTACTTATTTCTGAATTTTAGAACGGATTTTTTCTATACATAAAGATATAAATTTCATTTATATTTTTAGAAAACTTTAGCATTTATTAAAAAAAGGAAATATTTCTATTATATATAACAAACAGCATTTTCTTAGGATTATCGATTTATAAAAAGACGTTCTAATTTTAAGAAAAGGTTTTTCATAATTTTACAAATTATTCCAAAAAACAAGAATAACCTTCTAATTTTCAGTGCAATTTTTCTAATTTTCACGTCGATTTTTTTCTGTGTGTTGGGTGCAGGGTATAAATTAGTCGAGCTCACTCGCCGACAGCATGCATACTTGTTAAATATGCTCTTAGAGTCTGACGTAAAGGTTATATCTTTTTTCTGTTGCCCAAAAATAAGTACATATCATGTAAAGGTTGCACTAATATCATAAAACGAGCTGCCATGACCATAAAATCCATCGTATTTTCATAATGGCAAGCGAAAGGTAAATCAGCTACAGTCGACCCTCGAGTACATGTACAGGACAGTGCGTACACTCACAGAAAAGATAACTCTGAAACTTAGAAAATTTCCGCAAAAAAGAAAAAGAAAAGAAAGAAAAAATGGATCTTGATCAGCTTATTATTCGAAAGGCATGTGTGTACCATTGGAAGAATTCTTATATTAGCTTTTGTTCATTCGATTATTTAATAAATATTTGAAATGTCTTATATTGACAGATTATTTCTAAAAACAAGAAAAACATTATATTTCTTAGGACGATGTACTAAAGTTGAGAGCGAGTTTTTTTTGCTGAGTGTATATAAGTTGAATCCATCACATTATTGTGCACTTTTCCGTGGGTTGTTCTCTGGATTCGGCAGAGAGTAGCAAGAGAGGGGAGAGAGGCGTTAATAAGCACTAAATCACACATACGCATAAAGTTTGGCAAATTACGAGGTATAAAAATGGCATCTCATTATGGTAAATTTAATATTTCATGGGCAATTTGCCCGGATTGAAACCGACACACTTCAAAAATTGCGTATAACGAACGCACACACACACATACATACACGCACACGCAATCACACACACTCGATTTTATTCATTCTTCATAACTTGTGGGTTTTTTGCACCCCCATTTTCTTCATATGCTTGTCTCATACAAATTTAAACTCAATTAAAAGTTTGCGTATTAGACAAACTTGTGGCACGTTGTGACATGTTGTTGAAACGACCACGCCCACTTCCAAGGGGCAAGCGGGCGTGGTTAGGGTTGGGACACTTGCCATTTGCAAAACCCAAATGACATTCGAATATAGTTGTCATTAAAAATGTGCGCGATTTATTCACATACATGACTCTGAGTTTACACACGACACTCCAACATAGACCCTGAAAGTGACTATCTCTCTCTACACTCACAAAAAAATCACCCTCAATTTTAGAAATTCGCCAGGGCTAACTCAGCTTTATGTTTTTCTTTTCCCGATTTCGTGGAACATTTGTCTAAAATTTTGATAAGATATGTCTCATTTTCTGGGTGTTTTTGTAACTCTAACATTAATTAATGGCTTATAATAAAAAAATAACATTTGTTTGGGATGGTTGATTTAGTGCAATCTAGGAAGATTTGAGAAAATTTACAAAAACAAGAAACACTTTCTAGTTTTCACAGCGATGTTCTAGAATTCAGTATTTTTTCTGAGTGTACTCGGAGTGCAATCCATCTCTCTCTCTCTATATCCTTCTCATCCTGTACCCATTGCTCTGTGTGTGCCACGTGTTGAGGTCCTCGGGCCAACGAGCAGAGCAAAGCAGTTTCTTCAATTGCAGGCAACAACCCATTGACACAAATTGATACGCTTTTTAGTTACCCCTTGGCAAGAAATTACTCAAGTCCGTTTAAGAAACTTCAAGATAAATATATATGGACACATACTGACACTGAATTGCGTTCGAGTGCTACAGGATTATTTCCGAAACCGGAATTGCATGTTTACTGATTGAAATTCAGAATCGCAATTGCATTAAAAGTAAGTTTATTTCCAATTCTATGGTATAAAAACTTTGTTTATTTTAAATACTGCAATAATTGCCAGAAACATTCCCGTCGCAAAACGTATCTATCTGTCTTTGACTGCTTAGAATAATATATTTAACAGCTTGATTGTGGGTATTTAAGAGAAGCTGTGTCGACTAGAACATTATTATTGCTTATTGCTCTCTAATTATTGTAGTTATAAGTTTATCTTTTTAAAAAGTGCGTTTTTCTATTCATTGATCGTCGCTTAAAAACTGCGGCCAACTGTTATTGATATATCTTATTACTCGATCAGCAGTGTTGCGCGATTAACACAGATGCTTAGCTTAATTACATATTTTGGTAACACATACAAATATGAATAATTAACAACAGATAAGCAGAGTTGTTCGTCAATATTGAGTATTATTATGTTTAACTGAGTATTAATATTAAATGGTAACACATGCAAATATAACAATGAGTAATTAACAGCAGAGCAGCAAAATTATTCGATTAAGAGAGTTGCTTAACATAATTGAATAATTAACAGCAGATCATCACAGTTTCTCGCCACACTTCTGTACATGTTGCTCAATATCGTTTAACAGAATTGTTGAACATGCAAATACACCCATACCTCGCTATACGGCCGCTCTTTATACGGCATTTCGCTATAGCGGTCGTCTTTAATTAACGGCAAAAAACGACCCTGACGTCGAAAGGAGCACTAAGGTTTCTCAAGGACTTAACTCAGCCATTAGCTGTTATAAATCACTGAAGAACGAAATAGACAAGAAGGCAAGACAAACAATGTTCGACAATTTTTTTGAGCCAGCCTATCCTTACCAGCTAAAAATTGTGACAATAGTGATCAACAGGATAACATTTCTTCATCGTCTTCAGATTAAAGCCATTAAAAAAAAATATGTATGTATTTTGGATTCAAATAAAATAAAAAGATAAAAGGCATTTTGAATGATAAACCATTTCACATATTTAACAAATTTGGAACCGATCCCATTGGATTTGTATTAGAACAATGGATTCCTTATGCGGCTTTTCGTTTTGAGGCCAAGTTTTGTGGAACGAGTATGCATTTTTATAAAAGAACTCTAACTTTAGACTCGCTGAAAAATGCAACAGCGCCACTCAATTGCCACAAGCCTTGTGGCATTTACAGCCAGCCTGCCAGCCTGTACAAATTGCATAGACAAAGGATTTTTTGTTTTTTTTTCGGTTTTTTTAGTGGCCAATTTTGCTGGCTTGGCCTTAAATTGCGAATGGCCAGGCACATGAATAATGTAAGCAAATCGGCAAACAGCAAAAAGTTAAATGCTCCTAATGACACAAAATGAAGCAAATGACGAAGAATTGCGCGAAAACAAAAGAGACAAAAATAATAATAATAATATGGCAAAATGGTCTACAGTGGGGATTATGGGCTGTGCGTGTGCGTGCGAGCGAGAGTGAAGCATATACCGGAATATATGTAAAAAGAACAAGAAGAAGAAGAAGAACTAACTACAACACAGAGCAAAAGCAAATCGGGAAAAACATGTGCGGCGGGCATAATTACGAAGCAATTAGACGAAATTATTATTTGAGGTCACCCTATGAGAGGAGTGACGGAGTGTGTGGGGAGGGGAGTAATAGAACATATGGCCAGTGTGACAGAGGATGATGTTGCGGGTGACCGCTATTTACTGTTGCTTTCGAGGCAGACAGGCAGGCAGGCTTGGCAGGCGTGCCAAAGGGATGCCTGCGTCATTATCTTGCATAAAGAAGAAGAGATAGCCAGCAGAATAAAAGCAGAAAGCAGAGACGTAAATAGGAGCACAATAGCAACTGCAACTAAAGAAATAGAACAAAAATTTGATACTCTGTATCTGAGCTACAAAAATTGCAGTATTTGGGAAATTTTCTTTATTATATTTCTTAAAATTAAAAAAAAAAACTAAATTAAACCAAATAAGATCTTGAAAATATTTAAATTTTCATTTCGATTTAAGTACTCAATTTTCTGTGATATGTTTTCATGTAGGATGGATTTTGGCGTTATTCTTATAATTATTTGTTAAGCATTGTGTTCCTATCTACCTATTCCTATTCTACATTCAACCATATTATAACTTTAAAAATATTCAAAAATGTAATTCGTAGTACTCAACTTTTGTTTGTTTTTTTTTTTTAAGCGTTGATTCTATAGTTTTATAAATAATTATTTCTCAGTTTTTAATAATTATTAATTCTATCTGGAAAAATCTGTAGTTCGTTTATTTAAATAATATATTTATATTTTGACCAATTAAAAAAAAAATTACCCGCAGAAATATTAATTTTTCTTTTATTTTTGATTATTTAAATATAGTTAGTTCTACTCCTGGGATTCTTTTCAAATAGTTATATTTTTTTTTCTATTTTTATTATTATAAGTAACATTTGAAAAATGCTAAAGTTATGGTTTTATGCTTTCTCACTTTTTTAAGTTACAAACTATTCATAAGCATTACTTAAAGTCATACATTTAAAACAATGGACATCTTTGAAAAAATTTCTTGTGAGAAATGTTCTATTATTTTGTTCGTTACTGTATTTAAAATGATATATATTTACCATTATATAAATATATATATATATATATATATATGTATATATAAGAAAAAAGAAGTGCTGGCGTTAATGAGAATCATAATGGACAATTTTTGATGTTGGAACAGCTGCCATTGGGACTCAGACGGGGATTGGGGATTGGGATTGGATATGAGTATTTGGAACTGGCAAAGTACATAAAAAGTGGGGCAGGATTGACTAGTGGGTCGGTCAATCAGTCAGTTAAACAGTCAGACAATGTCGCGTGAAGCAATTCAATTATGGTAAATGGCTTCAAAAAGCTTATAAAGTTGACAAGTGAACATTTGCATTTAGTCGAGTTTGGTCTGTTGTGAAAATTTCTGTGTGTTCGGGTCTGGGTCATTTCGATTTATGCCTTAAATATGCTATTCATTGCTATCCATTGCAATCGCGTGCCTCAAATTTAATAAAGCAGTCAAAACATGGACAAACAATGACAATGACATCGACCAACAGCTGAACCAAAATCCAGCCAAAACCAGCCGAAACTTACACATACATTGTTGGCTTGGCATGAGCTTAATTGTCGCTACACTCAGAGAATATATCAATATTGTCAGCAAAATTTGTAAAAGTTAGTATGGATTGACCTATGTCGATAATCCCAAAAATTTTGCGAGTTTTACTTTTCATCATTAGGAATATTTTCAATTATTTACAAATGCGTTTATGGGTGCTTTTAAATCTCAAATATTGTTTTTTTTTGCTGCTTATAGTTTTTCAATAATAAATAAAAAAAATACCGAAAAAACTTGCAGGGTTTCAGGGCCATTTTCTATAATGTAGGGTGAATTTTTCTCTGAGTGTAGATAGTCTTGGCGTGCATTTTGGTTGATTGGCCTGACTGACTTATTTGTCGGTTGCCAGCTGCACTTTAACATTGTAGGTCGTCGAATGTCGAAAATCGAATGTCATATCGCAAAAGCCAAAAAAAAAAAACTAAAAGCAAAAGGAACTAAAAATGCTCGATGAAGGTTGCAAGGTCTTAACATTGATTTTGATTTCGACAATATGCGTTAGCATGCATATGCCACATGTGGCACTGGCATTTCAACTTTGAAGGACCTGACAAACATTTCTCGTGGCTGTTGCCAGGTAGTTTTTTTTTAAATAGTAAACAATGGAAAAATGTAGTTTTCATTATCTTTAGCGGGAAAACCAACGCACAGAAAAAATATATAAGTGCCGAGCCAAAATTAAAAATTAGGTTTTCATTTTTACTTTTTTGAATTGCATTTATATAAAAAAAAGTTTTAAAATCGGCATATTTTTGTATTCCTAATTCTAATTTATATTTTATAGAAGTTTTTTTTATTATATTTTGAATTTTAAATAAATTTTGAATGGCGTTTTATAAAATAAATAAATCGAAAAACGAATTACTGTACTCGAAAAATAATTCAAATACGTATTGGAACTTTATATTTTCGTAGGCGTTGCAAGTCGTTGGAGTTTTGTTTGGGTTTAGGAAATCTGATTATGAAAATTCCATTAAAAGTTTTATGGGCACGGCAAAATGTTTGAAAATCACGCACCCTTAAAAGTGGGCGGGAAATCGAGTTAGCTAAGGGACGACTACGGGCCAAGAACGGAAGCGCAAGTGTGACGTAAACAAATCCAGCAGTTGCAACAAAAACAAGAGCAACAACAAGTTGCAACTGCAACGGCAGCACATTTTGCTGCATGCAAATTAAAAATGCAGCAAATTACAATACAACAAAACGCATTGCGTTTTATTTGACTTGTAAATTGCTTAGTACAAAAAGCTTCAAAGGGGTTGCACTATTTGTCACATTGGTTAAATCGAAGCACAATTTGTTTACAGGCACAAATTTATATATTTAAATATGCGAAAAATTTAATGTATAAATAAAACATAATACATTATTTAAGATAATAAAAATATGTTTGAATATGAAAAGTATCATATAATCTAGTTTACTTTTTATTCAAAATTAAAATGATGTATTATATGTTTCCAGCTATAAACATATTTATGTATTTACATATGTGTACAGCATATGAACAAAAAAATTATAATAATAAATAAATAAAATATGAAACTGTTTATTTCAACAAGTTATATTGTTTATTTATGACCACCATACCAGTTGGATGGGAAAAAATATACGCACAAAATGCTTCAAAAAAATTTGTTTCCCAATTAAATAAATTTATTTGCTTCTTTTTCTTTTTTTAAGTTTATTCGGGTTATTTTTAAGAAAATAGACAAACCCATAGACACAACCCAAGAAAAGTTAATGGCTTCAAGGGTTTTTTGTTGTCAAGATCAGTTGGAGAAGCGCAGAGGAGACACAATCCACATCTCGCTGCTAGGAAGATTTCAGTTTCTTTTGTGTGTTGTAGATAGATAACAATATTACTATATGCTGCTGTATATAATATTTGCATACTATTTGTCCGAGGCTGATGCACTAACCGCTATATACTTGCGCCCATTGATTATCACAGTCTGCATAAGTGGCGGTGACAATTTTCTAGTGGGAACGGTGGTGAGATTAGCTATTATTTTTGGAGCAGTCAGCCTTCCAGTGGCGACGTTGGTAATGCTGGCAACTCCCGGTGGGGATGTGGGAATGCTGGTGATAATGGCAACTGTTTCCGCAGAGGTCAGTTTTCTAGTAGAGACACTGCTGGTGGTGGCAACCGATCCTGGTGTGGTCAGTTCTTTAGTGAAGACAGGGGAGATATTGGCACGCGATTCTGCAGCAGTCAGCTTTCTGCTAATATTGGGAACTATTTCCGGCATTGTCACTTTTCTAGTGGGAACACTGCTGATATTGCCAACTGTTTCCAGTGGGGGAACACAGTAAATGGTGGCAACTGTTTCTGGTGGGGCCTCTTTTCTAGTGGGTGTATCCGTTGTTTTTACAGTCTTCACAGTTTTTGACGATTTTGTATTGTACACTTTTTGCTGCGATTTCGTCTTAATCTTGAAACAATTCTATGCATGGAAAAAACAATACCTTTATATTTTAATAATTGCAATATTTATTTTCAGCTTACTGGACATATGTAAATTCTCTTCAAAGTTTTCGGATCTTTCGTAACTTTTTTGGTTCTTGCACTGCAAATCGAGCAGCTGGAAAATGGAGCCATTTTAGCCCTGACTCAACAAAAAGATTTTGTGGGAACTGGTCTAGTGCTGTAAAGTATTTGTATAAAAAAGGGTTGCAATTGATGTGAGACTGTATTCCAGTGTTGGTAAACGCAGCTATAAATGGTTTTAAATAAAAAATACAAAAAATAAATATGGTTTAAATTAAAATCCAAGTAAAATTTAATATTAAATTTATATTAAAAACAAGAAAAAAGAGACTTTTCTAAGATTTATAGGAATTACATTACTTAAGATAAACTAATATTTTTTTTATCTTTTGTGTGAAATTTTTAAAGTGCATTTTGCATGCTGCTCAACTTTTGAGAAATGACTTGGCATGTTGACCTTTGACTGACACAGCTGTCTGCTGACTGTGGCTGTTTACTCCTGACTCGTATTCGCATTAACGCCATTAGGCCAATTTGGCAGTTTGCCCTGACAAACACAAAAATAAAACCAAAAAAACTTGCACAAAGGTAACCGAATAGCGAAAAGCAAAATGAATGGCAGACAGAGACGGAGACAGCTGTACAGCTGCATTTATATCCCTCTCCCCTACCCCATTTCCCCCTTTTTACACATATCTATGCAAGTTCAAATAGAAGTCAAGTGAGAGCAAAACAAAAACAAAAACAAAAACGAAAACGAACCCAGCTTAGAATGCTGCAGTCGAGTGAGATCGACTAAGCGATACCCTGCATCCAGTTGTTAAACAATCAGCGCATTTATATATATCCCCAGAACAGAAAATATTAATGAAAAATCGCTATATATATTGTCGATTTATGGCAATCTTTTCTACATTTTAGAATTATTTGAACAAGAAAAACTTTGTATATTATATATTTTATTTTTTCTTTTAGTGTACAGACGGACACCGCTCTATGCTGATCAAGAATAAGTACGGTTTATGGGATTGGAGGCGATTCCTTCTGCTTGTTACATACTCAGGCACAAAATCAATATACCCTTTTAGTCACTTTTAATGGGTGTAAAAAGTTTGCAACTGTCACAGTTGAAAGTGGCAGAAGCAGCAGCCGCAGTTGTATTTTTTCTTGTTGCCACATTTCTCTTCGTTAACACAAGTTTGCTTTAATTACGACTATGTCCTTGCAATTTAACAGACATTTGTGCATTGTTGCCACTTGCTGCATTCCTCAATTTATGTTCATTTGAGTGTCCCGTGAGATGCAGATAGATAGAACTTGTTGACCGGCACTGGCAAATGCCAACTCGAAAGGAACCCTTTTTGCCACATGGTCTTTGCTTATTTATTGCCTGCCGAATGCTATAAATTGGCACTCAAAGCATTTTAAATTGGCTCAGCGTTTAAAATTTAAATTAAGACTTTATACCTTCTCTTATATAATATATATCGATTTATATATATAAATATCGAAGACCATTGTTAAGCCAGTATGGATATATGGCAACCAAATCTGGAACACAGCGCAGGAAATCAAGATGATAATTCTACAAAAATTCTACAATTTCAATTCTACGATGCTTGGTACACGATCAGAATATTGAGGAACAAACTTCTTTTACACAATACTGTCTTTAAGCCAGTACTAATCAAGTTGACTTTGGTATCCCTTATATAGCTGCAGATACCTGGTCATTAATCTGCTGGACAACAGTTCCACCACCAAAAAGACTGAAGAAATTCCTGGAGGCTGGACATCGAGATAAATTTAAAAAATTTAATTTATTTATATTTTTTATATATCTCTCCTTGTTTACATTAAGCATTCAGTTAAGACTCCATATAATTTGATGGGTATTTTCTCGCTATCGATCTATATCTGTTTAATGAATGATTAAACCGAGTTGACGTGTAGAATCGAACTGCGCGCTCTTGACGAGCAGGCTCTTTATTTATACAAAATGCTTAAAAATAAATACATACATAATATTATGCAGCTGCTTGTAAGGCGACTGCTTGGCGCTTAACAGCGGCTGGGTAACGGCGACTGTCGCGAAGGCATTCGCATCGGCGCCTAACAGCGGCTGGATAACGGCGACTGTTGCGAAGGCATTCGCATCGGCGCCTAACAGCGGCTGGATAACGGCGACTGTTGCGAAGTCATCCGCATCGGCGCCTAACAGCGAGCGGATCACGGCGACCGTCGCGACGCCAGCCGCCGGCAACCCGTCGCCAGCAAGAACAGCAGTTGCGAATCCAACATCATAGGCATGCACAACGATGAACAAGGCTGGCCTGCATGGGTCATCTTAGAGCGTCACATGTGTTATATATATATATATAGGGTGTTCATTTTTGAACAATATCACTGTGACATTTGTTGTTACAATTGACAATTGGGAAAATTACGTCATATATGCCGTGGAATAATGTATAAAGCTGACCATATTGAATGTAATGGACAATGGACAATGGACAGTGGACAGACAAATCATTTGATTTATTAGTTTTGTCATTAAACAAATTGTCGAACAATGACAGGCTCAATGGATATGCAAATGCAATTGTCGATGTATATATATGTATATATATATATATATATATATGTATACGTATGTGTGTGAGTGTGTGTACAGTGTGTACTGGCTTCAAATGTACTTAGTGGAACTTATTTATGTAGATTGATATTTATTTGTGATAAACACAGGCATTGACGCAAATTAGAATAAACATTTTCATTACCCAAATTGTGCACGAGGCCCAAAGGACCTCAAAAAAGGACTCGTACGCTGTGTGGAAGCAATCACTTTGCTTCAATTGGTTTTCTGACTGGTCATCCTCCGAGCATGATGATTCCACCTCTGCACTGTAATTTATGTGTGTGTGTGTTTCGAGAAGGGTTCATTATTAGTGGCTAATGATTATTGCAGTGGAAATGTTAATCACTCAATGATTGATTTATGGCTGATATATCTACATATATATATATACACATATATATACAGTTAGATCAATAAATACATACAAATATTTCCACGATGACCAAAAGCCTATTTTGAAAATGGTCTCAGCTGTAACATAATTATGACGGTGGAATATTTTTATTAGTAAACTCGCTAAAAAAAATCCACCTGAATTTTAGTATGTCCACATCGTTTTTTTTTTCTTTGTATTTAGAAAAAATGAATCAAATTTACAAGGCCTATCCCAAATTGACAATCGCAAAAATATGACGATTTTTTTTTATTAATATATTATATATTTTCTCCACTGATCTGAAATCAAATAACCAAAATTATCCATAGATTGAGAAAGAAGATAAAATATCCTTGCAGAACTTAGTTAACATGCTTATACGTCAAGTTTTATCAGTCGGAAATTTGGGAATTCTCGCACACTGAATATAAAAAGCTTGACAATGAAATGGAAATGGAAAAACTCCTTCCAGTTGCTGCTGCTGTTGCCGTTGCTGGACCTGCTCTGTGCCGCTCAAGGTCGCAACATGGGGCGCCTCCGCACCGATGACGATGACGATGAAGGTGAGCAATGCGATCGTTCCACGGCGCACCTAATAACGCCCGATATGCCAACGGATGAGGATGTGGATGGCGGGGCAAGTGGAGCAAGTCAATCAACAATGGGTCGCAACTGTTCCCAGTTGGCAGCGAATATAGCGGCAAAGGCGGCACAAGTTGCCACAGCGGCAAATGAGGCACAAGCGAGTGCCGCCGAACATGCAGCCAAAGAGGTGCGCATTCAACTTGCCGGCAAAGCGTTGCAAGCTTCTCGTGCCGCACAAGCAGTGCTCGAGGGCAAAAGAGCTCTGTTCGATAAAATCCAGCGGGAATTGAGTGACTTGGAGGAATGGATAAATAAATTAAGTGCCTCGTTGGAATTCAGCGAGGCGAATGCAAGAAAAGCTGAATTTTCTGCCAAGTCAGCGGAATCGCATTTTGGCAGACTCAACGATGTGGTTCAATTAGTGGCGGGCAGTTTGGCTGATGTGGATGCTTTGGCTGATCTCGGCCAGAGTGATCTCAAGGAGAAACAACAAATGCTCGTCGCCGCCAAGGAGCGCTGTGATCGCATCCTAAAGGACATCTCCTGCGCCCGCGACGAATATCAACAGGTGAAGGTGGCTGCTTATCAGGCGGCACATGCCGCTGTCGATGCCAAGAAGAAGGCAGCTGCCACTGCCACTGCGGGAGGTGGGGATAAGGGCGGCTGCGGCAACAAGGGCAAGTACAACATGTCAATGCGACGCAGACGCAGGCGCTTCTATCCACTGAAGCAGAAGCAGCACTAATCCGGAGAAGATATATATTTATATATATATATATTTATACATATATTTTTTTTTTTCATTTTAGGCCGATTTAATAAAATGTAGTATAAAGTGTTATTTTTAATACTTTCGATGTTTTTAAATATTTTTTGTATGTTTGGTAAGGAACTTGTCGATTACAAAAGTTATTGCGAGCATAAAATATTAGTCTATATAAAATGTCAAAATGCTAATCGAGTTCATGCAACAGAAGACTGCTTCGGAATATCTCTCGCAAATTGAGAAAATATTGAAGTTTGCGATTGAGTTGCAGTTGGGTTTGTTGAATGACACTTCGGAATGTGGGATCCATGTTGACGTTGGGAGCATCGCTTGTACTCGACATTCTGACCAGGACAGCCTTCACTTGCTCTACGGTTATGTTCCTCAAAGCCAGGCTGCCGCTGCTTGTCCAAATGCCCGAGCACTGCTGGCAAAGGCCGAACACAAAATTCGTCACCTTATTGGCACACATCTCACACTTGGGCTCAGACCACATCTGATCGCAGTTGTAATGATTCATTATACGTATTTCCCTTTAATTTGTGTCAGAATTCGATTTGCAACGTGTGTTGTGATTTGAGCTTCCACTTGTTTGTGGCTACCTTCAGCACACAATTTAAAATCATTTTACTTTTAATCATGCTAACTAACATAACTAATCCGTTGGGCTTAAAAAAAAACATATTAAGTTATATTAATAATTAATGTTTAAAATAATAAATAATTCTCAATTAAGAAATAACGCAATATATATAATATAAATTAAGAATTTATTTCTGCTGAACTCGTCCTGCAATTCTTAAAAGGCAGTGTTGTATAATTTCTCAATTATCCGCGTTGGTTTCTTTCGCAGTTTTGGTTAACCGATTAAAACTGCCAATTTTAATGTGTCAAATTTCAAATATTTTAACACATTTTTTTTTTTGCATTGAAAATTTAAAATTTTCTTTCAAAATAAATATTTTATTTTATATTTTTTATGACACTGGTTTCAGTTCTAGCTGTTAGCCGAATACTCAATATTTGTGTTATATTATATTGTATTCGAAAGGGTCTTAAGTTATGGGATCGAGATAGGTGCAGACAAATACGACACTTAAACATATCTATTGACAGCTTGGACGGTTTGAAAATTACGGGAATACTTAACTAGATTTATTACACTCGTTCTTTTGGGCAGACTTACATTGTTTGGCTGCAGAAGCGGGGAACTCTGTGTTAATTCACATGGAATTTGTGATTGTAATTTACGACCATTTTGTCAAAATGTTTGCTAATTTGCAGAGAATCATTACTTTACCATGTCATTATACATTCCATATTAAACGCTGTAAATAGTTAATAATATAGAGCAACTTGTGAAAGAGTTCAAAATATGTTCGAAGGACGAATTTGTTGCTTGAAATGTTGGCATTTTCGGTTTGCGAATCAATTTTATTATTAAAGCCTTGGCCACTGGCTTTTGGCTGTTTTTGGCTAACTCTGTTGGCGTGCCGAGGCTGGGGCCAACTGCGTGGCTCTTTTCGTTTCAACAAAATTCATTTTCATTTAATTTCTTAAATTGAAATTATGGTAATTTCCTGTAGTCATGCAAGCCTTCAGAGCCGCTTTTCGTGTCTGATCAGATGGCCAAAGGGGCAATGAGAGGGTTGACTAGGGCGAAGGGGGGAGTGGTTTGCTGGCTAACCAAAAGTCAAGTTCATAAGTTTAAAGCGAAACAAGAACTGCAATCTCCTTTTTGACTACTCCGCCTCCTCCTCCACTTGAGTTTTGACAGCCGATAAATGAATGGGTCTGGGGCTTTTGTTGCTAGGCTTTCGTCATTGAGTCATTCCGTCATTTCGCCATTGAGTTTCCAGTTTTCAAGGCTGCCCAGCCAATCGATAGCGACTCGAATAACTCGCACCTGACTCATATTCACTCACTCCTCATAACTCGTACTTATAAGCGAATTGATCAAATGTTGGTTTATTTTCTACATGCTCTATTAAACCACAAAAACCGAAAAAAATCACGTATTTTTTGGCAGAATTGATGTGTGTCTGCTGCATCTACAAATTTTAGGTACACTCAGCAAAAGCAACTGCACTCAACTTATTACTTATTATTCAGTAAGTATATTTCCAAAAACCAGCGTTTTCTTTTCATAATATTAGCGTACATTTTTCTATAGTTGAAAAAAGTGACTAATTTTCAGGTTGTTTTTCTTTTAAAATTAGCTTTTTTTGATTTTCAAATTTATTCATTTATTTAATGTTAGCTTTCTTTGATTTCATATATATTTAAAAACATTTTACATAGCTTATAAATTCATATAAGTTAATTTAATCTGCTTTAGAATTATTCCACCATCCCATCTGCATAAAAGAGCAAAATTGGAATTATTGATATCAGATTTTGATAACAGGTTTAATTGATTCCCTTATCTGATCGTATTTATCAACTAGTTACATAAATCAAGGCCTTCAGTAGCATTCATGTTTAAAATAAGTAAAGTAAATAAAAAAAATATGCTGTTGTATAATACTTTGAAAAAAATTCTATACAACAACTTTTTAATAATAAAGTTTATTTAAAAAAAAAAAAATACAAAATTTCTGGGATTGTTAATTCAGGGCAAACCTTTATGATTTTACGAATAACGTTTTTTTTTTTTTTGTTGAAAGAAATAAAAAAGCTTTGCAGTTTTCAGGCCGATTTTCTAACATACAGTTTCATTTTTATTCCGAGTGTAGCCAACACGGCCTAAATAGCCGTGGCAAATACGGTACAGACAGTTGGAAAACAAAAAGCGCTGCCGGCCAAAAGGCAACTCGTTAAGCTTGTTGTTCTCCGAATTGCGTCCTTTAGTGGCGTTTTACTCGAATCGGAATCAGCACACCTCTAACCACCTCCACAACCCCTGTTCTAATTCTATTCCACCCACCCACCGCAATCCTATCAAGCAATTTGCTCTTTCCATGGAGTTGAACGTGTGACAACTGGGCGACTTTTGGATACCTGTTGAGATGTGTGTGGCGCCACGCCCGGGGGCACATTTCGATTTGTAAGAGCAGCAAGCAGCAGGCAGCTTGTTGCACTGCACTCATGTTGAGCATGATTTGCACGATAAGGGGGCGTGGTCGACCCAACACTCAGAAAAACCAGGACAGCATTTCAGAAACTCGCCTTGATTAACTCACCTGATTATTCAGAAAATATATTTCTACAAACTTAGGGCTTTTCTTTTCTTAATTTGGGGGGAACATTTTTTTTAAATTTAGAATATTACCAATTCTCAGCGTGATTTTTTAAGTCTACTATTGGTTTTATTGTTGCTTATAATATTAATAAGCATTAGTAATTTAAGATATATACAAATATATGAGTTATGTTATGATAATTCTATAATAAGTCAATTGAATTAATTTTTTTATTCCATGCAAATTTGTAATTCATAGTTCTAAAATTCAGGGCGATTTACTAAAAATATTTCTTCTCAGTGCAGTTCAGAAATGAGGCCTGACTTCGCTTCCATGTTGAATTTCGGAGAACGAACCGTTAATGTTGAGTCCTTTAACTCAACTGAATATTCGAATTTGGTATACCAAATTGCAACGTTTGGTTTTAAATACCCACAAAGCACACGTACTTAAATAACCAGAATACTTTGTTGGCAATAATCAAACCAGTTCTGGGTAAACGATTATTCATTGGTTGATATATACGAAAAGCCAATTCTTGAAATATTTTGCTTGTTTAATAATAAAAAGCATTGAAATATATTTATGGCATAAAGAGTATTTTGATTGTGGTTTAATAATACAGAAAAATAATTGAAAAGAGTGATTTAAGTGATAATTATAAAATTCAAATAATGCGAATTGATAATAATAATTAGAAGAGTAAAAGAAGCAAAATTATAATTCTGTCTATAATGTCAGAAAAACAAAACATGCCAAAAAATAGTTGAATATTTGCAAATAAATTGCTGAACTGCATTGTACGACGATATTTTTATTTTAATTTAGTTATTGTGAAATACAAGGGATCTTTCATAAATTAAATTATATAAAAGAAAAATGGAAAATTAAATTCAATATTAAACATGACAGAAAATAAATAAAACATGCTCTATATGTATTTATTAAATTAAATTTAAGGTATTAAAATGGTGCAATATTTATTACAAGGTTTCTTGAAAGCCAGAAAAAAGCCAAAATAAAAAACGTTAACGAAGAGTCAGAAGTAAAATATTGAAAAGATGTACAAGCAATTTGAATTAAAGGAAGAGGGAGGTCTGTCAAGAAAATATGTAAATACAATTTTTGTAAAACGTCTAGAATATGATAATACCTCAAATTACGTTCTTGAGGGTATGCAATCTTTGGCTAGCTATTATTTCTCGTTAATCTTTGTAGTTTGCTCAAAATGTTGATATTGAGCACACAGCGAAATGTTGTACAATAGTTATGGCATATTTGGTGCATATTCGCAACTTTAGCAACTTTGTTTGCTTCCGCTGGAACCACTAAGCAAGCAATCTACCCGCAATAAGCCACAATCTTGTTTTGGGCACCACAAATTCAGGCAAGCTCACTTCCAGATTGAAATGCGTATCCCACAAGCAAAACTCAAGCTCAAAACTCTATGAAAATGAAATTGTGAAGGACGTGTGCAGGAGGTGTGCACACACATCAGCGCATAACACATAACCCATTTAGTAGGTTGGAGTCACAGGGGGAGGAGGATGGCGCTCAGTGGGGGGAGTGAATGTTTTTGCTATGCTTCGCAGTGCAGCTCAAGTGTAAACATCATCATCGAAGCTGAGTGCCTGCATTGTAGCACCAGCAATGGAACTTTAAGTGGAACTGGAAGTGGAATGGCTGCCTACACTCAGAAAAAATTAACCTGAAATTTAAGAAATGTTCCTGAATTCTAGAAAGTTATTCTAGTCTTCTGAAATAATTTAGAAAATCGCCATACAAAAATAGAAAATTTGGTTCATGTTCTTAGAAATAATTTTAAAAATTTTAAAGTTTCCTTGTGTTTGCAAATAATTTCTCGACATTAAGAAAAATTATTTCGAAATATTAATAATATTGTATATTATTATGGCATTACTAAATTCTAGTCTTTAAGTAAATAAATAAATATAAGCAGCAAAAATCTAATGTTAAAAGAAGTACGAACTGAAAATGAGACAACTACTTTTTAAATTTTAGAAAAATATGTACCGAAATTAAAAAAGAAAAACCAAGTTTTTAAAAATATTACCCTTACCAAATTTCTAAAATTCTCTGAGTGTATTCGAGGTTCGCAGTGTGTTAGCCGGCAACTGTCGCTTTTTCTTGCCTTCCGATGGATGTCTTTGATTTCATTTCAGTTCATTTCATTCTGTTGTCGGGGGAGCAAACTCGCGACTGCTACTGCTGCTGCTGCGTTGTGGAAAGTGGCAAGTGGCAAGTCACGTGGCTTACCCAACCACCCAAACCACCCACAGGCCAACGGAATCAACGGCCCGGAATTGCGGACGACGATGACGGCTTGCGATATACATTTTGTGTTATTGTTTTTGTTATTCTTCTTTTTTGTTGTTGTTTTTGTTGTTGTTGTTGAAACGGGTGTTATTTAAGTGTACGCCATTTTGTTGCATGGAAAATTCATGAGACTTCAGTAATTCACTTCATAGTAGTTGTTGTTGTCGTTGCTGTCGTTGTCGTTGTTAATGCTGTTGTTATTTTATGCGTTTTTGCCTGCCTAAAATGACAGCAGCTGAAGGCTGCATCAAATTATTGGGGTATTGCTGGCTAGAGAGAGACACACTGAGTGCTGTGAACATGTTTAAGCAACAGTTCGCACTCTGTACACTCAGGAAAAAATCTCAAATTTTGTACACATATTTTTATAAATATGATGCTTGGAAAACATCCCGTCTAAAATAGTAATGAGACTTGCTATCTCGACTGTTTTAATATCTTCTGTTTGCGGGTTGGCATTCCCGTAAAATCGAAAATTATTTTAAAATTAGATTAAATGCATTTTTATAAACTACGTTAAATATTTGTATCTGTGAATTATGTAAATCTAAATGTTTTATTAGTAATGATGGTAATAAAGAAGCTAATGTAAGAATTCCCAATTACTTGATTATCGTCCAGATGTTTCTCTGAATTCTTGAAATTAAATTCTCTTCATATTTAAATTTGCGTATTTCTTACACAAAAAATAAAAAATAAATAAAAATCTACTTAGGAGAGTTTCTAAGAGTCGGTTTCAGTATGCTCTTTTAAACTTGGTTATTGCTATTTCCATTTTATAACTTACCCACTTTAAAAGTTAGCTACTCGTATGTTAATAAAATAAACTGTGCAAATGTGATTTCTTTCAATAATATTTCATGTTTATTTTTCAATATGCGCCTAGTTCTATTTGTATTATTATTAGTATTATTATATATTTCGATTATTTGTTTCTTCATTATATATATTTATATAAATGTTATTGTTCATTGCGTTTTCATTTCAATGCTTACCATTTGTATTATTTGTTATACTTTTTCCTTATGCGTTTGCATTTCTTTTTTGTTTTTTTTTTTCAATATATTTTTTATTCAAAATGCTTGCAAACCAAATTCTTATAAAAGTTTTTAAACCATAGTCTTTCAAGCCAATTGTAAAAAAATGTGTTGTGTGCAACTGTGTAAAATTTGTTATTAATTCATTATTCATACCTTAATTGCATAAATATGATTCTTCGAATAAATGTTTGAATGCATTTATGTATTAATGTATTCATGTATCAATGTAACAACAAAATAAATAACGAGCATGTTCAACATGAAGCGCGTGTATAAAATGCATATTTTGTAATATTTGGTTTTTCTTTCAATTTTTCCATTTTTAACTGCGATTTCTTTGAGGCATATTGTTTTTAGCTATGTGTTGCTTAGTTTTAGTACTCAATGGCATTGTGTTTTCTCTTTTTTTTTAATGAGTTCAATTCGCTTAACTATCAAAAATTATATTTATGCATTTCCATCTATATTTCTGATCAATTTTATTTACATTTAACATTTGCTTTTCTTTTTCTTTTTCATTATTATTATTGTTGTCTCTTAACTATGAACATTTTGATATTATCATTAGCATATCTTCGTTTTGACCTTATCATGTGGCTTGGTATTATTAATACGTGTGGCATTCACATTTATGATAAAAAAAACTATGCCAATTTGCCAAAACTAAATCATTTCTGCACCACTCACCAAAAACTCGAAATGTTAACATTTATTATCCCAATGTCAGCTTGAACAGAACAGGATATATATATATAGCTTATATCAGCAAGAGCATCAGTAAGTGGATCTAGTGAGTGGTTCTGTGAGCGATAGTGTGAAATGCTTACAAAAGAATAAAACAAATTCAAACATTAATCCAAAATAAAAGTTTATTCTTTTATACAAATTATATATTGTCAAGCACAATTTTGTAGTGTGTATGAAGTTGGGCATACATCTAATTCATATTTGTTGCAGTAAGAAAATAATAATATTAATATAAGAAACATTGTCTGGGAAAATGAGTTTCGAAGCACATATAAATATAACATAAGATATATTTTAATAAACTCAAAGATTAAAATAAATTATATTTGACCAATACATTAAGTTGTAATTAATTAGAAAATTCCAAAATATTTTCATACCCAATAAAATTGGTTGAAATGGTTCTTCGACTTTATTTTTGAAGCACATATAAATAAAAAATAAAATATAATCTCATATAGGCTTCAAGATTAAAGTACATCATATTTGATATTCGTACCCTCAATAAAAAACTGTAATTTATAAGAAAATGAAAAAAAAATGTTCATACCCAAACCATAAAAGGTTTCTTTGCCTGAAAAAAAGAGTATTGAAATTTGAAATAAAAAATAATAATAATCTCACATAAGCTTAAAGATTTTCAATATGGATTTTATTGCTTTAATTTATTCGCCATTTGGGACTTAATGTAAATGTTGTAAAATTATACTTTATAATAAATATTGAAGCAAGACTGTGAATTTAATTGCTTATATTCGTTTTGATTCAATCCAATGTGTTTAAAAGGTACCCTTTTAACTATGTAACAATATATTAATTATTTATATTATTCATTATTGATCACAGTCAAAAACAATAAGTAACTATGTCATTTATAAATATATACAAAAGATGTTTGCTGCTTTCGATTGAACAAAATTTTTTGGTGTGGAACTTAAAAATCTCTATTTTATACCTATAACAAAAAATATCTATTTAACATAATTATTTCTTTTTTACCAAATACATTAACTTGGGGCACTTTGTGAAGGGCTCTCATCAACATTTTCATCGGCTTGGACAAAGTTTAAAATATTTGCCAAAAATGAACAACAAATAACTATACTATGTACTCGTATAATACAAAACTGTGATTGTATTCAAAACATTAAACGATTCATTTCAAATAAGTGTGAGTGTGAAAGTTTGTTTTTTATAATTTGCAGGTTTTTTCAATTTATTGTTGCTATCAGTTGCCTAAATTTAGCTGAACTTTTATTTTATTTTTCCTTTTGTTCCTTTTTATTACTAATGCATTACAAACTTATTTAGAAACTATGCAAAATTTTACATCTAATGTTAAATTGTTTTTTTTTTTTAATCTTTTCAGCAGTACAAAAATTATTCATTGCATTTATTTTACTCACAAATATTGTTGTTTAATTTTGTTTTTGTTGATTTTTCTTCTTTGTTCAATTGTACATAACTAAATTTACATTTTCGATACACATTGCAAAAACTTGTCTCTCGAGTTTAATATACACCTACTACATTATTACATAAGTATTCAATTTAGTTGCGGTTACAAACACAATTCTTATGCAATTCTTATGAAAATATGCGATGCTGCATTCTTTTACATATATATATTTATGTATGTATGTATGTAAGTATGCATTTATGTATGTATGTATATTGAATACCCTATGCTTAGAACTAGTTTCGATTTTTGTTTTGTTTTTTGTGTTGCTTCTCTTGCAGCCAGGTTTAAAAATCATCATTTACGCTAAAAATTAACTAAATGTAATCAATCTTAGGAATTATTCAGTTGGATCAATTATTATTATTATTATTTTTTATACTTTGTTTGTGTGTTAGTGTGTGTGTTTTTTGGTAGTTTTGCTAAAACTTTGTGGTGTTTTTTAGTGTCCACTGTAGTTGATGGCGGCCGTGGCCCTGGCTTGTGGGCACCTCTGAAGTTCGTTTTTTTTTGGCCGCCAAAAGGGTCAATGGGGTTATTTGTGAAGATTTCAGTTCGCTAGACTCGATTGACACTGTTGTTGGAAGAACAAATAGATTATCCGTAGTTTAGTTCCGCAGTGATGATTAGCTGCTGCTAGAAATCGCTACTCGTCGATGGATTCCCTAAATTGCTCTCCACAGTGTCATCTTTGTGTCAGAGCGGCGGCTTATAAACTTCAATAGCTGGCGTCAGCATATCCACTCGCGTCGATATCGAGGTGTCACTGTAGCACATGGAAAGAAACGCAAATTCAATCAGGAATATTAATTTTTATTTACAAGTTAATTTTAATTAGTTAATTTTATTTATTTTAATACATTTGATCGACTATTCCCCCCGATACAAATCCATTTCCGATAGCAATAAACGACACAATTGTTAATATATAGAATGAATCGATTACCGATACCAGTAATTTATTATATTATATTTTATTAATATACAGTTTATTTTTTTCTCATAAAGGATAGGTAAACGACATAGAGTTTACTTAATATCAAGTTAACAATAAGTGAGCAATCGTTTTTAAAATCTTTTTGTCGCCACAAACTGTCTTCATTCAAATGAAAATATCAATTTGACACTCATTTGTTTTACCAAACTTTTTAAAAATGGCTCACAAATGTACTCGGATCTTGCATTGTGTTCGTGGCTTTACCACAAAGTTGAGCAGAGCGGAAATTATTGAATTATGCTAAAAAGAAAAAGTTTGTGCCAACAAAATTTCAATAACTTTGTATTCAATCGAAAAGTTGTGTAACACATCTACAAAATAATGCCAGCTGAAAGAGCAGCAAAAAATGCCAAGCAAAATAATTGAACACCTTTAGAGAAAAAATAAAATAAAAATAGCTTCAAGGGATTTTCAGCTAAACTAAAGTTTGGCCAGTTGCAAAGTCCGTGTGCACTGCAAACATGTGAAAATCATGTGAGAACATTGTGGTCGACTCCACACTGACTACGTGATTCTCGGAAACCAGTTTACTACCAACTGCAATCATTTTGAAGAGCACCATCAAGGGGGCGGAGGGGGTGGTATGAGCGATTGGGGCTTCCATTCAAAAATGCTGCGGAAAACAGTTGTCCTTTGCGGAACTGCCACAAAACCAGTTTGTGCTTCTAGCTTCCGCATCAGAGTGTTATGAATGTGAACCGTCGGTCTACACAAAATATTTAGCACACTCAGAGAAAATATCACCCAGCATTTCAGAAATTCGCCCTGAAAACTAGAAAGTGTTTCCCTGTATTTGGAAAAAACTTGTAAGTATAAGAAAAAAAATTATAAATATTAAAAATCATATTTTTTATATTTTTGTGAAATGTATTTTTTAGTAGTAGAAAATATTTCAAATGTTTAATAATAAAGTAACAACAAAAAGTGTAAGGCAATCAAAGCAAAAAGTCTGGAAATTTCACATATTTATCCACATTTTAGAAAAATGTTTCCAGGAATTATGAAAAGGAAAACCGCAGTTTTTAAAAAGACGCAAGCTTGCGTTTATATACCAAACTGGATAATAAGAAGAGTTATTACAAATTTTCTAATATGAAGGGTGTTTTTTTCTGAGTGTATAATACGTTACGTGAAAACATTCGTAGCAGCTGCTGCCCATATCTCCCATATCCCATATCCCACATCACACATCCCATATCCCATATCTCGTATCTCGTATCTAAGCGGCTGCATTGCGACAAGTATGCCCATCGTTGACCCACTATCCGATTACAGTTTATGAGCTTCTATTTGATTCATTTATTCCTGTTTCAATTGTTATTTATATTTAGGTTCGCTGCTTCTTTCTTTTATTTCTATTCAGTGGCACTCTGTTGCTTTTTTCCTATTGGACTCTCTTGGTTGCAAGTTTTAGGGGGTTGGGATGTGGTTTCGCTTTGTAAATGAAATGGAATTAAATGAAATGTGCAATTTATTGTATTTAGGCGATACTTTGAATTGCCAAATGCGCCAAAATACCAATAGCAAAAGCAAAAACGAAAAACCAAACGAACAACGAACGAGAAGCAAAACCCAAATCGCATTTCCGTTTCCTATTTCACTTGTTGTTTGTCTAAGTGTGTGTGTAAGTGTGCGTATGTGTGTACATGGATAAAGAGAACAGCGAAAGCTACTGCGCGCTTTATTGGCATTTTATTCAAGTTTTATTTATATTTATATTTATATATAGTTTCCCTCTCCACTTTATTGCTGCTCGTTGCCAGTTTTTTGCATTAGCAGCGCATGTTGATTTAAATATTTATTTGGCGGCACTTATTATGCCCCGCATATAATTCGAAGAGATGGCGTTATAAGGTTGAGTGAATGCATATAAATGTTTAAATTTTGGAGAGCCAAAAAAAAAAAATATATTTAAATTGTGAATCAATTTGCTGACACAAATTATTCGGATTAATTAGCCTATTAATGAACCTTACACATTGTCTATATACATAATAAACATATGATTAATATATCATACCGCTCGATTGTTAAATGTACAATGAGGTGATAAGTTGAACTCCAGTATGTTTGGGTGTTGTTATCTTTAGCGTGACTAAGAAAGCCAGTCTTTCTTGTTTAGACAAGTACAAATGAGCCAGCTAACGAACAGTGCCTTAATTGAAAACTAATTGGTTACACTCAAAACAAAACAAATAAATAAATATCCCTGGTTTTTTTGAAATTCGCACTTAAGTTTTTCATGTTTATTAAAAATAATTTCTAAATATGAGAAAAACATTTTTTGTTTCTAAAAAGTAGAAATGGAAATGCTAATTTTTAACAAAAATACTTTCTGAAATTAGGAAAATAGTATGAAATTTGGTCTCTTCATCCTAATTGCATATGTGATATCTTAAAATGCTGTTGTTTAATAATAATATAAGCTTTATAAAACCTAAAACTAATATCTCTGTGTACACATTTAAATAAAACCCTGGAAATTCGACATTAGAGAAGAAAAACCGTTATTTTGGCACTGGCTTTTGCTTTATAAATCCACCTTCTGAATAATAAGTTCAGTTACCCTTGGCGATTTGCGACTTTCTAAAATTCAAGTCGATTTTTCGGAGTGTAGTGTACGGCAAACTCAAACCGAAGCAGACAGCAGCCGCAGGTTGCGCATAAAGTGTTTAAGTGCTTCTCTCAAATGCAATCAAAGTAAAAGTGGAAAACACTAAAGCGATTTGCTAAAATTAAATTCTAAATATGAATAATACTCTAAAAAAAAGAAGTAAAGTAAGCTAATAAATATTTTAAGGCCAATGCCAATAAGTGTGCCCAGCTTAAATTGGAAAACAAATTACCATTTAAAGCAATAATAAGACAAATAACATACGATTGTGTGTTTAACAAGACTGGCTGTTGGCCAGTGTCGTAAAGTGTCCTTATTTGTGGTACAGATTCATTATCGCATACAGGAGGGTCGACTTCCGTTCCGGGCTGACCACAATCTGCAACACTTGTCAGACCCATGTGTGCCAGGCAAGCATAACTTACACATTTTTGTTGGAATTTCTGCACTCAGAAAAAATAGCTGTAAGTTTTAGTAAATCTCCCTAAAATGAAAATCTTTCGAAGAAATAAATCGTTTTGCTGTTTATTTAGAAATCATTTCTAGATATTAGGAAAAAATATCTACAATTTAAATTGACAATCCCAAATTTTTGGCGATTTCTAAAAAGTTATTAACACACATAAGAAACAACGCTTTAGATATACATATAATATAATTTTTCTGATTTTTAAAAAGCCACAGCCATAAAATTCTTAGAAATTATCTTTCTGAAATTAACTTGTGCCAAAGTGTGGTGAAGGATTTCTAAAATTTCTAAAATGAGGGTAATTTTTTGTGAGTGTGGGCAAATGGCTATACAAGTACGGTTGTGTAGAGAACTTTAGGGAGTTTTGCATCAAATGAAAATTTAATGTGGCCAGTTTCGGGCAGAGTCGACACCCGGGCATCAACGCGCTTGTAATTTAATTTACACACGGCAACACAAAAAAACCTCAACTCAAAATGTGCCGCAGTGTCTGTGTCGCATTTTCAAATTAAATACATGGCAAGTTGGTAAAATAATCTCTCTGTCTCTCTCTCCCTCTCTGCTAAACACCTGTTCTTTTTGACCCAGATCGTCTACATTTGGGCCCATTTCCAGCACTAGTTGCGACACTTTTTTGGCCTGCGGCTCTCCGTTCTTATTGGCATTTGTAATCAGCTTGTTGTTGTGTCTGGCGACCTGGCGAAATTAAGTTTATAAATTTGCAAATTAAACGGAGTAGCCATTTACATGTTTATAAAATAGCTAAATTGCTCGTTGGGCTCCATTTATGTTTAACAAAGTTCAGCTGGAAAGTATACTTCTGATTTTATGGGGGCCATGTGATGAGCGGACTTCTTAACCAGTTCCAAAGTTTGATGGGGCTTGTAGAGGAACTAACTCACTAGTTTTTATGAAGTTCTCAACTAATTGAATGCTTTTGCCACTCGAAACTTTCTAATTGCTTCGAAGTCCTTCAAGCGGAAAGTGAAACTACAGGAATTGTTGCTTGAAAACTTTGCCAATTCATTTGAAACTGAATTAATCTCTGGAGCTTATCTTACTCCTCTTACCTAGTGAAAATATATTTTATCATTGAAGGATGGAAATTCGCTTAATAATTCTGCTTAATCTTTGTTACTCATTAATATGTATATGAAGACAACCCTATACCATGGGAGATGTTGTATATCGCTCAAAAAACTTGTTCTCTTTTATTTTATTGAAGATCTGTACACTTTGGTTATGGTTCTAAAGCATGTTTTTTATTTGATTATTATATTGCCTAGGCCTCAATTCTTACGTTCAGTTCAACTTGTAATTAAATTCAACATTTCACACAAAAAATCGATTGAATATATGCTTTAACTTTTAAAACAAAAAACAGAGGTTGACAATTTTTTTTATATGAATTCCATACGTGTGTTTGATGGTGGTTTGGTGGCTTAGTAGGTGGTTGCGTGGGTGGTTCGGGTGGTGCCACGCCCTGAGGGTAACACACTAAGGGCACACCACGTTGTTGGCCATATGGCGGCACTTTAAATGCAAATGAAAGTTCTGCTCGGCGAGGTCGCTTACATTTTGCAAAAGTGTTTTCTGTTGTTCTGTGTGTGCTGATGTGTGTGCGAGTGTGTGTGGGCGTTTGCCTGGGGAACACTGAATTTGCATAAAGCTGTAAACTAGGATGCATATTCGGTTAGGCTTTTTGGCCACACGATTTTGTCTTCTGGGCTGTGCGGTTGTTGGGCTTTTTGTGTGTCAAGGCGCTTGTGGCAGCTGCAGCAGATACTTGTTGAACGCAACCTTGCAACTTGAGAAACGATATGCACGCACACACACACGCACACACTCACACACATGCAGACTAGCTGCCTTGAACATTTCAATGACTGCTGTTACTCAAAGGTCGCACTGTGCTGACAGTTCGCAGCAAGACGCTCAAATCAATGCCGCAATAGAATACAAATAAAAGAATACACTCCGACAAATAATGTTTCCTGAACACTAGCAAAAGTTTCCTGTTTTTAGAAATAAATTTTGAGCTTAAGAATCATTTTTACACTTTTTTTTATACTTTACGAAATATTTTCTATTATTAAGAAATGCATTTCTAAAATGTAGAAATGCAACCCTGATTCTTAGTAATGAAATTATATTAATTCGTAATAAATCAATAAGCAATATAAAATATTTGTATATGTCAAATCTAAAAATATTAATATTTGCTAATAATATAAGCTACCAAAAAGCTAATGTGAGAGTTGCTTTTTTATATAAAGTGTACTCTCAAATTAAGAAAAAACCAAGGTTTTAACAAATGTACTTTCTGAATAATCAGGCGAATTTCAAAATTCTATGGGATTATTATTCTGATTGAAATTTTAGAATGGTTATTTTCTAAAAGTACATGTTGAATACATTGAATTGCTAATTTTTAGAAAAATGTTCTATTCACAAATTATTTCTAACGACAACAAAATTTTTTAGATTTTCTGAAAATTTAAGGCGGTTTTTTCTCCGAGTGTATGAGCTAACAAACTTTAATTTTTAAGCAGACGAACTTCAGCCAATGATTGGGGCGGCAACTTTCTGGTGTGGTTTTGTCTTGCGAGGACGTTACCAATACCAACTGCCAACTGTCAATTGAGCAACTTGCATTCAAGTCAAACAAAGCGCCGCGTCTTGGCCAAGTTAATGTCAACACAATGGCTATCGGTGGGATACTAAATAAGTGCCACACAGACAATTTATCATTCGTCTTCGTTGTTCTTTTTTTATTGAAATTTTTCTGGCAAATGTTGTGAAAAGTTGTGTGTTGCTCTACTTGTTTTGGCTAAACTCATGCATGTGCCCCAGAGGGTTGCACAACAAATCGAAGGCGGCCATTAATCAAAATGAGGCAATCTACGTGATTGTTGCTGCCCCATAAATAACTCGATCGCAGGCGGTTCGATTCGTTCTTACACTCTACAAAATATAAAGTTTTTAGAAACCAGTTTCCTAAAATTAGAGACTTGATATGAATATGTAAACTAGGTAAAATGCTTGTAACTGATTGAAATCTTAAATAAAAATGTTAATTAATAATATAACTAACAAGAAAGCTAATATACAAATATTTCACATAGAAAACACTGGAAATTAGGCATATTTGTTATCAACATTTTCGAATAAATCACACTGACAAATTCACAAATACAAACCCAGGTTTTTAGAAAGTCACATCCATAAGTTTCAGAAATTTACTTTCTGAATAACTTGGTAAGGGAATTAGGTCGATATTTTGTGCGAGTGTAGATTGGCAAGGCCCAAGACAATAAGATTTTTGTGCTAATAAATGTATATACATTGTAGATTAGGGGGAAAAGTGTTGCTCGACAGAAAAATCAGGGAAGAACCTTTAACACTTAGACATTTACTTTCCGTTCATTAATTTCCGCTTACAACTCAATCATCACGTTTTCTTTTTCTTTTTCTTGTTTTTTTTTTTACGCTGCGACAATTTTGCGCATATTTTGCTTTCCCATTTTTTTTTCTTTTTTTACCAGCTACCGGAAGAGTTTTTGAGCTCCAGCTTCAACACCAGCTCCATGTCCAATTCCATTTCCAGTTGCTGGCCATGTTTGCGGTTCATGGTCAATTTCATTTTGGTCGCGTTTGTTGAAAAAAAAAGGTTAAAAGGCACAGGCGCATGATTTATTTGCCACTGCATTGATTTCAGCCTCGATTTCAGTTTGGGTTTCAGATTTTTGGATTTTCACATTTTGCAATTCGCATTTTTGATATCGTTGGTTGTGTAATTCAAACATTTTGTGTGTCCCAAATTTAACTGTCGAATCGAATTGTGAGTGTGAATAACATATCACCTCTCCGTAATGCGATTACAAATGTGTTGATTACAATCACATTAGCATATTAATTGGCTGTCCACATTGTTTGGCTATGTTTAATGCTGACTTACATGCCGCAACCAGGTTGTTTTTGATACAAATCCCGAGCACTGTTTATTTCTGACTTTATCCCGCTACTACCATTTTAATTCTGCAATAAGTTTTTACTCAGTTCATGAATATCTCTTTTTATTTTTAATTGGTCTAGCTCAAGTGTATAATTTAATATATTGTCACAATAGTTGAGTGAATAAATGTTTTTTATATGGTCTGCTTTAAGTTTTTGCTGTCCCAGGGGTATATTTTTTGCTGCTCAATGCAATAATATTTGGTCGTTTAATTCAGGTTTTCAAATACATTCGAGAGTTTTCCAGGCGGCAAATAAATACCAAACGCAGTTCACAAAATCGTTGGCAGCTCACGGCAACAGTTAACTTCACTTGGCTAGCAATGGCCAAATAACCTAACAGCCACAGCAAAGTTTGTTTTGTCCGATGAAAAAGGTGCCCCAACAGGGATTGTGGCAAATTTAACGTTCTGCTGCACCAAAAGTTAAAATTAAACAAAAACACGAACGCAAACAATGAGCTCGACTGCGAGATACCCCGCATCCAGCTATTAAATATATGTAGTTTTTGCCGTCTGATAGTAGTAAGATCAATATGATAACAGATTACGGACTCCAACTTGTTGGTCTTTAACCTATTTTTGATTACACAGCTTACTTTATTTATTTTATTCAACATTTAGTTAACAGTGCATTGGATGGATTTCAGTTTAAGAACAAATTACAAATTTAGCGATGAAATAAACTTGATCAGCGCGCAGTACAATATCTTATATTCCCATGTGGTCCGTAGCTTTCATTGTCTTTGAAATCCACATACAGACGGACTGGGTTGTTAATCCTGATCATGAATATACAGTTACGGTCAAAATAATAGCACCACACCCATATTTTTGCTCACGACTTTAAAAATAAACCATTAGTTTTGAAATTTGTTCAAATGTTGATTTTTGATATATTGTTTAGATTATATGTTAAAGTTTCTTTTCAATTTTTATATAAATATATTTTATTTCATTTTTAAAAGAGTTAAAAAGTAGCGAGTTGGCTATGGGTTCGGTGATGTATCCCTCTGCTTGTCACAAACCATTACACAGAATCAATATATCCTTTTTAGCCATTTTATCTTATTTTTCAGGGTATAAACAGCTTTTTTTCGACTTCGGTGCAGCAATTCGGAAAAAATGGTAGTGTTTTTATTTGTTGAGGTGAGCGCAGGACTTGTATTTTAAGCCAAAAGTTTCTTGGCTCGCAGGGCACGCAGCTATTTTTCCTGGTTTTGGCTGTTTTGCCTCTGGTTTTTGACGAGGTCAATTGCTGTGGCAGTCGTTAAAGTCATAACAATGCCCCGCCCAACCCAAGCCAACTCACATGCTGTCAGAAAGCCAAGTTAAATAGCTTGTAATCCAGACTGCAGCTCAGCTCTTAGAGCAACTGCGACTGCGGCTGCGAAAACGACTTCACTAATTGCATACTTTAATCTCAATTATTGCGGCTTATGCCTTCTGGACTCCCATTTGGTGTAGTAATTTCTCTGGTTATGCTTTCCATGCGATTTGTGGCTTTACTCGAGGGATTAAAGTCGGCGAATGCATTTCATTTTAATCCGTTTATTGCGTCTCTTTTTTTACAGTTGTTTGATATACAGCTAAAGACTGGGATTGGAATCGGAATCGATATAAAAACCGCAACTCCAAATATTATTAAAATTCATTTACCGGAACTGATATTATTCATGTGCAGAAAAAAACATTGGGATCAATACCAGAGTTCGTATACTTTTCGAACAAGTATCAGAAGCAGACCTTAATTCGTTTCGCTTTGACGCAATTGATTAATAAATGTCTTTAAGAATGTTAAACTTAAGAATATACGTATTTATGAATTTAAAAATTTATTTTCGAAAAAGATTGCTTACACTACAAATAAATCAAAGTAACAATAATGGTTTAAGAAAACATTAAGGTTCTACAACTTCTCTTTTCGGCCAGTGACTGCCAATACACAAAAAGGTGTTTCTCCCATATTGATTTAAAAACTACGACTAATGTTTTAAGAATTAGCTATGTAATTCAACTATGTTTTATTCATACTCAAAATAAGCTCTATAACACTTTAACGCAAAATACTTTAAGCAATTTTTAAGATCTACCGTTAAAAGTAATCTTAGCTCTAAGTTGCTTAGCTTCCTCCATTAAAACTTTTCCAATATGAGGCAATCTTTTGTGAACCCAAAGTTATGCTGCACTAAAAAGATTAGACTGAGCTCAATTTTGAAAGTCCCCTCTGCCTAGACAAACATAAGTGGCAAACAAGTTGCAATAATTGCAAAAATGCCCCTCTTGCAATTTTAAGCCATAATCGTTAATCTCGAGTGCTTGTTTAGCATTGTCTGGCAACGCTATGAATGCATGCAAACAGAGCTGCAAGCTCAACTATGATAAACGCTGCCAATTACTAGCAAAGTCAACAAAAGCGCGTTAGCAGATTGTGCGCCAAAAAGTATGCTACGTTTTTGGGACATACACACAGACTACAGTTTGAAAATAAAATTATCTGAATTTTACAAAAACGACCTGGCAACTAGAAAGTATTTCTTGTTGTTAGACATAATATATAAATATACAAAAAATTCTATCAATTAGGGGCTTGCCCCATATCGACAAATACATATGTTTAGTTTTTTTTTATTTTAGTAATAAAATGCAAAGCACTGATTCTTAGTATTATAAGTATTTATAAATTATAAATTTTGTCTGAGTGTAGCACATTGTCAATGAGCTGAAGTGAGTTAGTTGTAATTACCACAAAATTCAATATATATACATACCCCCAGTTGTGGCACCAACCAGTGGCAGTGGCAGCTGCTATTGCTGCCACTTCTGCTGCTGCCGTAGACAAACATCATTTGGCAGAGACTTGTCTCGTTTGCCTTAACGACTGACAGACTCAGCCAAGTCCTGCCAAGATGCAAACACCAAGCACAAACCTCATACGCACAGCTGCCAGCAAACCGCGGGCACGACCTCCACACCCCCTCCCTGTCTCACACACACACACACACTCACTACACACACACACCCCTACATGCACGGAGTCTACCCTCATCGAAATGGCAGCTGTAAAAAATCACAGCATCAGCATAAAAGTGCTTAAAAGCAGCCGCCGTGTCCTGTGCTCGTGTTTATTGGCTTGCTTGGGTATTTTTTTCGTGTATACCCTGTACACATTAAAAATTTATCAAAGTGGGCATGATGTTTGTAGGGCCTGAGTATTTAACAAGCAAAAGAACGTATAACCTAGAGATGTTCCTCTTCGTTTAAGGAAGCCAATTTGATAGCTTGGGTTTCAAATTTAAGAGGTGAGTTTCCTTATGCCTAAAATACAGTATTTTTATTTTTAACAAAAACTCTCAGCGCTTCCTTAACCTCGATTAAAATTTATTTATTTACCTAGATCTAACTCTAGACTATGATTGTTTGAACTAGTCAATTTTAGAGTGAGGAATTCAAATTCGGATGGTTCTCGTAGGTCTCAACAACAAATCGAGCTTATTATATATAAATATAATAATAAATATATAACAATATCTATGATCTAGAACTGTCCGTTGTAGTGAACAGTTTCAGTTCTCTTATGCTTGAAACGAGTCACGCTTATTTCAATTTATGAAAAACTTGCATCTTTAAGATATAGTCTTCCAACTTAAAAGGAATAGACCTTCGAGATATATCTGTGCACATCAATGAGTCGATTTCATAGGTAGGGTCTTAAAATCGCTTACTAAACAGCACAGCTGGGCAGGCAGGGTATCTCTAAGCCGAGCTGCATCATGATTAAGGCGCACTTACTGCTGTTTTTAAACGCCTGTATTTTGCTTTTTACGCGTCAGTTTGCTGCGCGAAATATTCAGATCTAGCATCTAAACAATCGCATTTGGCAGGGCCTATGACATTTTCTCTTGAAAGTTTTTTTTTTGGCACTTTGGTTTTCTATCTTAATTTGAGCTGTCAGATTTTTAAAGAGCAAACGAAACTGACACCTCTCATTCCAACCATTTTAAATTTCCGTTCGCTCGCCGCATAGCTTGGCAAAATTTAATCCAATTATTAAATAAAAAAAAAGCTCACAAATAATTAACCGCACTGATTTCCACAAAACTGATATCGTTTACAGTCCACAACGACTGCGACTCCGGCTTGGGTTATTTAATCTGATTCGCAGTTCGGAGAAGCGTCAATAATAATATTACTCCGTGGGTTGGCAAAAGTTGCTGCTAATGCCGTGTAACTTAATTCAATTTTGCCTTTTAATCCAATCAGCAAATTGAAGAATGCTCGTAATTGGCACAGCCAGGCAGCAAAGACAAGGGCAAAGGCAAAGTGAGCAGCGTTATGTGCAGATAATATTACCATTTGCATTTTAATTGGGATTTACTAATTAAAAAGTTTTCAACAAGAAACAGAAAACAGACAAAAAAACGATATGAAAATTTAATTGAGATGCAAAACTGAAGGTTTTGTTGTTTATTGACCTCGTCTCCCTCATCAAATAAGATCAACGGGCTGTGAACATATTCGCAGGCGAACTTTTCCAACTTACCCGTAGTTTTTTTAAAATTAAATTAAGCATTTTATATTATTGTATGCATTTCTTTGCATTGATTACTGATTCAAAATAAATAAAAGCAAAAATGTTTCGGGAGAAAATAAAAAAAACTGAGCATTGATTACTGATTTATGATTTTGTATCAGCTCTACCAAATCTGGAAGATTATTAAAAATTATGAACATGACATTTCTCAGCATTAATTACTGTTTAATAACAAAGTAAATATTGAGCATTATTTAACTGATTTAAAACCAGCTCAAAAATAATACTAAATTATTGCACATGTTTCTTTTGCTTTGATTAAAAATGATTGAAGCAAAATACACACAAAATGTTTTGAATCATTTTTAAAAACTGAATCTTCACTACCACAACAATATATAAACCTTTACAATAGTTGAAAATGCTAATTATCTGTGATAACAAATTTGTTTTAGCATTGATTGCTGATTAACTATTTAAAGCGGAGTGATGGTGTCGATTCCTGGATTCTTCCTTCCTTACAGATATGTCTAAAATATTCTCCTTCCATAACTTAATCCAACCTCGACATGAAAGTATTAAAATACCTTTGACTGCTTTATTCAGTTCATAAAATTTACACAAAAAAAAAAAGAAAAAGAAAACTATAAGCTGTATTGTATTGGTGGGAATCGAGTGTGCGTGACATAATAAAAAGGAGCGCGACGAAGTAAATCGACAATATTGCGCATAAATGTGTTTAAAATTACGCATTGCTCATACGCAGCGTATGGCAATATTTCCGCATCATCGCATTTTTGATATGCAGCAGCAGAAGAATTTTGAAGCTGGCCAAAAAGAGACCACTTAGTATTCAAGTCATAGACACAGACACACACGCTAATGGAGAATGCCAATTGGGACAAGCAACAAGGACTCCAGTCCCCAATCGCCCAAACCCAAACCCAATTCCAACCCCAACCCCAAACCCATCCATTCATCCTTCCATTTGGAGCAATGAAAAGCTGGCCAAATGCAATGCTATTGATTTTTCATTTTTGGTTTCACTCGCTGCCAACAGAGAACAATAGCAAATAGCAAATGGGCCAACTCGAATGCCAAATGAAAATTAGCCAAAGCACGCATTCGACTTTTATTTTACTTTTCCGTCTCTTTTTTTGTTTTTTTTTTGTATACTTTATTATTATTCGCTTTAATGCCTATTTTGGTCGATTGTCGTGAGCTGGCCAACGCACTGGCCATACACTCAGCGAAAATAATTGCCCTGAGAACTGAAGAATATAAATAGCCTGGATTTAGAAATAAACTAACTGAATATTAAGTTGAGATCAGATTGATAAATTTCGAACATGCAGTGCGATGTTTTTCAGAATATATGCACGCCATGCAAGCGCGAATGATGAGCCAACACATACTCACACACACACATACACACACATACACACACACACACATACACACACACACATATACACTCACACAGATAAGGGACAACGGCGACTCAACTGCAAACATTAAATTTCAAGTCAAGTAATAAAAACGCCTGACAGTTTCACTGTGTGTTCAGGGGTGAGTGTGTAGGTGTGTGTAGGAGGTGTGTGTGTCGCGACCTTTGGCGAGTGGGTTGCCATACAAAAACAACAATAATAACAATAACAGCAACAATATGAACGACACCAAAAGTAAAAGCAAAAGCAAAGCAAAAGCAAAACAAAATTAGTTTCATAAGTTTTTTATGAGTTCATCACTTTTTTGTGTGCGCTATATGTATATATTTATTTATATATATGTATATATATATATATATATATATATATATTATTATATGTATATATACAGTGTGTGTGTTTGTGGTGTGTCCACAGCAGCGCTGACTGACTAACCAGCTTTTCTTGCCAAGGGTCGCGTGGGCGTCGCCTTTTCCTTTGCTGGCACTTCCGCAGTACCAAACACACACATATACACACACAGTCACACACACACACACTTGGCAAATAATTCACAAATGAAATGTAAAAGTATATACAGACACAGTTGCAAAAAAATAATAGCATCACTCTCACAAGAAATATTTATACGTTTTTAGAAGTGGAAGAAGGCTCCTAAAAAAATATGTTTTCGAATGTGTTATTACCGTGGTAAGTTTAAATAACTTACTGGGAGAGGAATCTTCATTGTGCTCTGCAGACTTTTAAATGAAGTTCTCTGAGCCATAAGGTCTATTGTGCTCCCTTCTGAGCCTAGAGCGCCTCCATCAACCCCAGCTCCTCCACGAATGCTAGAATCCTTGTTGGGTTGAGGGCTTCTATGTTCTGAGATTTCATAACATGCATCCCTAGGATGCTGCATCTTTTCCTAGTTAAGGTAACACATTCTGCTAGGATGTGCATTGAGGAATCCTCCTCGCTTCCACAAAACCTACATACATCGCTACTATAAATACCTAACTTAGTAGGGTGACTTCTTAGTCTTCAATGTCCTGTCAATAGACCGGTGAGTATCCTAAGTCTGCTCTTCCCCATGGATATTATTTGCTTAAATAGTTTTTGATTATAGCCACGTAAAAGACTTCTGGCTTGTCGAAGTCCTGGCTCCGTTTTCACCTGTGTCTTTCTTCGTTTCTGAGTCTATGCCACAAAACGGTTTTGGTCCTGTCTGGCATCTCTCTGCCCACATTCTTGCTGGCAAAAATACATACATACATTGAAAAGAATTCAAAGAGCAGTACTAACTTTAATTTTAAGAGGGAACACTAAACAATATATTTAAAATCAATAGTTTGTGTTTTCATTCGCAAAAAAGATGTCGTAGTGGTGCTATTATTTTGACCGCAGCTGTATGTATAAAAATATATGAAGAGAGAGCAGGAAGCCAAGTAAAATAAATGTATTGCGAGTAAATTTCTTTTGTTGCCTGGCTAGACGTTTAGTCCGGTGTGTGTGTGTATGTGCGTGTGCGTGTGTATGAATGTGAAAGAGAGCTCAGCCAAAGGCATCAAGAAAGTGAAAGAGACAGAGATAAAGTTAGAGAGAGAAAGTCGAGCAGGAACGGTGGCGACAATTTGTTAAATTGTTATTGTTATTTCTATGTTAAATGCTACACTGCCCACACAATGAGCTCCAGGCACACACACACACACACTCACACGCACACACTCTAACATACACATACACAGAGCAGACCGACTGCAAAGATTTCTTTGGTTTGCTGGCTGCACGTAGAGTCGATCTGCATAAATTATGTGAAATTTATAAGGACAACAAAAAGGGACAAGCTGCAACAACAACAACAACATGAAAAACAATAACAACAAGAGAATCGCAACAACAACTACAACAATAGCAACAACAGTCACAGCTGGCAGCTAGAAAAACTTATTTCGTAAAAGCAAATATTGTACAACAGTTTTATTTTAATGTTGAGCTTTTCATTATTGGAGCTGTCTGCTGAAACTTGTCAGTTCAACAAAGGGAACAAGAAAATAAACACACACACACACACACAAAATCAAATATAAAGGCAACATATAAGCAAATAAGCAACAATTTCAAAATCGTGCTAACGATGCCAGAGTTGAACTCAAACAAAATAAATAAAATAATAAATCAAAAATTCGAAGACAATTTCAAAATATAGGAGCTAAACAGGAAAAAATTATATTCAATGGTTAAGGATCTTTATTGGCAAATTGAAAATGTTTTCGAGTTCACCAACTCTAATCTCTAACTTTTCTAACTAATTTGAGATTTTTACTTTTTATAATCATACTGCTCCAACTAATTTTACATTATGAATATATTTGAAGTCCGAGTGATGGAGACAATTTGTATACATTGATTAAAATAATAAGTCCATCAAAAGTTTTCAAACAACTCAAAAGTCCTTCATATGAAAAGCTGATTATAGACATGAATTTAAATGTTGCCTTCCTTAAGATGAAAGACTGATTATTATTATCCCTTATTTGGAATAATGAATGAACGGAGTACAAGTTTCGAATAAGAACTGTGCAGACTACTAATTAGAATAATCAATCCATCAATATTAAAATGAAAATCATTAAGTACAAAGGCTGATTGTGGAAATGAAATCAAATAACGCCCACTCCCTCGCCAAAAAGCGCATAAATCTGTCAGAAAAATGAAGGCGTGGCCCTTTTTCGCGATTCCCATATGAAATATTCACATATTTTGTAGGCCATATTAGAGGCATGCGAACATAACTTATTCAGAGTGTTTTCGAGTGAGCTGCAAACATGTCGGGGAATGGGCGTTACCTGCTTTTTTCTGCTACTCATAACAAGAACCAATAATACATGGGGCACATGGGGCAGGAATGGCAGCAATTTCTAGCGTCAAACAATGTGAATAACGAGCCAAAGCAAATCATGTGAAGCTTGGCGATTTACTGGCCTAAGTAGCTGGCTGGCTAGCTGGCTGACTGCTATTGGCCTGGCCAACAAATCCGAAAAGCTGGCATAGCAATCGAGCCTTTTGCTTTCGATGTGCCGCACAAATTGATTTTCTCACACCTACAGATCAAAAAGCGACAAGTTGATTTCCAATGTATGTTTGCCTTAGAGTTGAGTTGACTGATATTTGATTTGGTTCGTGCATGTGCGTAAATCACGAAAACAGTTCATTTAAGATACCAATATATAATTTATAAGAAACATATAATACATATAATATTTGAAAATATAAAATATAATTTACAATATATATTGTACAGTTACAAATGTTACAATTTTTGTTATTTTTTTCTGTTAACTATTATATCCATTTAAAAATCTCGAATAAAAGTAAATTTTGTAAATTATTTATTCTCTAAAAAATAGTATTAATTCAAAAAAAATTTAAAAATAAAAATAAGTACATTTTCTAAAATTATTCTCTAGATTATAGTTTTTCGAGCTTTTCGAGAATAAGTCCATCTCTAGCACATTTGAGAGCACAGTTCTCGGACTTGTGGCTGATTTGGCACGTCAAGTACATAATAATATCATCAGAAACCGAAGTTTCTGTTTGATATTGTATTTAGTCTTTCTGTATGTATGTATGTATGTATTGATGTAGGCTTGATGTCTGATGCCAGCAGGTGTCAATTATGTAAGCTGAAAATGAACGCAGCCTTGATGCCTTGACATATGAAAGCAGCAAATTAATCCACATAAGATTGAGGCTTTGAACGAGCAGAGACTGAAAGGGTGCAGTTGAGTTGAGTTGAGTTTGGTTTTTGTACACATTTATATAACTTAACATTTTAGCATTCATATATTCCAGAAATAAAATCAAACGGATTGTCAAATCTTTTGATTGATAGGATTGGTCTAAGCGACTTTTCAGATTATTAATAAAATAACACACCGCAATAAAAAATATAAATAAATGTTGTGCATTTATTATTAGAGGGTTTCATTGAGCTGCCTAGCAAAATTCCAATTTTGCTGTTTTCTGACTTAGAGACCAAGAAGCTCAAGAAGTTGGAATTAATTTATTAACTATGTTTACATAGAGTGTTTATAGATGCTTGTAATCTTAAAATACAAATACATAGAAAACTACTGGCTGCAATTGGACATATTTATTCTACATTCTAGAAAAATCTACTCTGAAATTTAGAAATGTTACTCTAGTTTCTCGAAAGACTCAAAAAGAGAAAGAGCAGGTTGGTGACCAACAATTGGCTCCAAAATTATGGCGACTATTATTTAGGGTGAGTTTTTTTTCTATGTGTAGTTAACATAAGTAACCACTTAATTTACAGTGTGCTCTAAAGAGACCTTTGAGTATACCAAGGCTGTTCCCTCCCATGGATATTACGTGGTTGAGCAAACAAATCGATCAATGGCTCAGCTTTATTATTGGCTCAATTACTACAATTATGCATGCAGACAGTTTGATTGTAATGCATTTTAATTATTGACACTTGTCCGCAAATTAATTCATAAGAGAGATATAGAGCGAGACAGGGAAAGAGAGAAAGCGAGAGAGATGGAGCAAAAGGTCTAATTTTAATTTCAACTGCAGGCAGCTGCGAGTCATTTCAGTTTTTATGTGCTACTTTCTTTTGTGTGTGAAATTTTCGTCTTCGTTTTGCACTAATAAATTATGAACCAGAAAAAAAGTGGCAAAAAAAGGTGGCCAAGAGCAGAGCAAGGGGGAAAAGCTACTTAGCGGCTTAGCAGGCAGAAGGCAGGAGTAGAGAGGAATGGAGTGAAGTAGAGGGGAGAGGAGACCAGAGGTGAGGAGAGAAGAGGATTAGCGTCAATCGAGTGCCGACAAATGCGAATTGTGAATTCATGTGGCTTTGACACGTGCCACGGTGTTGTGTGATACGGAAGCGGATACGGATACAAATTGATGTTCTTCTACCTCAGCATCAGAGTTGCGCGCTTAAGACGATTAGAGGGAAACAATAGGCATAGTGGACAGTATACTCGAAACAAAAATCGCCCAATTTTTCACAAAGTAAATTTATAAAAACTAAAATTTTTTTTTTATTAATTTCGGAGAGAATGTAAAAAAAAAAATGTTTATTTTAAGATTTCAGATATACAAACGCGTTTTAACTTTATAAATTCATACAATTTAATTTGAAAAAACTTACGATTTTACTTTTTTGAAATGCATTTCTTACTAACAGAAGCGGTGATACTTTTTAGAAAATGGTTTTTCTCAATTTCAGAAATTATTTCTATTCTGAAGAAAAACCTTCCAGTTTTCAGGTAAATTTCTCAAATTCAATGAGGTATATTTTTGTTGAGTGTATGAGTAAATATCGTTTGACGAATAATCTATATATTCTGTCGCGTAAAATTTAATGGCATGAACAACTCACTCAGCCTCGAGTGAGATTTTTGTTATTTTATTATTGACTTTAATTAATTGTGCGCATAAGGAGATTAAAAGTTCAACAAATGATTCCCCACCCAGTCTCGATGCCATTCTCATCTATTATGGCTTCATTTGATTACGATTAATTTGTGTTGACTGCATATTGCTCTGGGCTGTCCTTGTCAGAGTGCAACTGAATGGCGCTTCAATTATAATTCAATGAGAGAAGACAACATAATTGATATGCGGTTGCCATACACACACACACAGCCACATACACACACACACACATACACATACACATCAAGTGTCATGTGCAATCATCAATATTGTCGGCTCAGCTAGGCCAAGAGTTTAACTCGTGGCAAAGATGTGGACTTAAGCAGTTTAATGTAATTGGAATTCCAGCTGATTTTGAGCAAAACTCAATGCCAAGTTTATAAATCAGAAGCAGATAATATTTCTACATCCAAAAAATTAATATTACATGTTCATATGCATATGCACACTCAGAAAAGACACAGTCATCAATTTTAGTAAATTAAGGGAAGTAAATATTATATTTATTTATTATATTATATTATTAATATATTACGTTTTAATTATATTAAATTTTTATTATATATCATTATGGAGTTATCATTATTATTATATTTAATAATAGTGCTGCTCTAGCTGCAGCACAAGCTGTACAGTAAAGGCTGCTATGCTCTCGCTCTACTTCCGTCTATTCTGCTATTGCTACAACTACAGACAGCAGAAAGGAGTTTGTTGTTACTGCTGTTGCTATCGCTCTTGCAAATGGCAAACCAAAGCAGATCGAAAACTCAATGATTTGTTTTTCTGCTTTTGGCGCCGCTATTTCTCTGCTAAAGTTCATAGCAGTAGCAAAGGCAGAGCAATATTTTGATAGCAGTTGTTGCTACGCATTAGTAAATTGAAACTCTACCTAATAGCCTCCGAAAGCAGGCGCAAAAGAGCAAATAAAATGAAAAGCATAAAATTAGTGAACATAACAAATTCTGTGACTAAAGCTCCATTTAACAATCGGTAGCAGAGTGTAAACGTAAACAACGCTTGCAAGTAAATATTGTATTTGTGCATTTACAGGTCAATTTAGTTTGCATTTTGCATACACATCAGTTAAATTTTTGATAACAATAACAACTTTGCATTATATAAACGAATTTAGCAACATTAAATAGTCATTGGCGCTGTATAAATTCGAGCTGTGAAAAGCCAAATGAAAGTCAGTTACGTGACAAGATGGAAATTGTGTACACAAGTCATAAAATACGTGCATTTAATAGGCAAATTAAAATGGCCAATAGCCACACACACTCACAATCGTCCTTTCAAAGGCAATGCAGTAATTTTACGCCGTTAAAACGCTAAAGCTCCCAAAAAACCAAATCCTAAATGCAACTGGCTCTAAATATTAGAGGCAAATGCCACAATTTAACGGTCAATAAATCGATTTGCTTTTTTTTTGTTTATTTGTTGCCGCCATCTCAGTGCAACGGCCCAAGTTGGATCCGTGTTCTTGACGGAAGCTACACTCAGCAAAAACTACAATGCATTTCTGAAATTCGCCATTTTATTACTTAACTTATTATTTAGGAAATATATTTTTAAAAATTACGGTTTTTGTGCTCTTGATTTCGGGCTACATTTTTTTTAAAATTCAGAAAAAAAAATTAAATCTTGTCTTTAAATTTCATTACGTTTCTTAAATTTAGCAATGAGGGTTTGCATATCAACTTTTTAGAAATTAATTTATTAATAATAGAAAATATTTCTTACCATATTTTTGGATATGTGGTTTTAAAGCAAGACTTTGTAATTTAAAAAAAAATGATTTCTTATTTTTAGAAATTATTCGCAAGAGTAAGCAAATGACTATTTTTTTCTGAGTGTGGAGCAGAAGCTGCAGCCTTGAAGTTATCGGCACGCATGCACAACAGCTGGCGGCAATTTGGATACGCAGATAAAGCATTTATTGGCCACATAAAACGGGTAAAATTACTTCCCAGTCGCCACTTCCGTTGCCTTCTGTATTCGGGCACCATTCGAATTCACTTTATTGTCGTGCCCTGTCCTATCCTATACTGTCCTCTCCGGCCTGGCTTTTTCCCGGTTTCCCTTCCACTACCCCTGATCCCCAATTGACCACTGTTCAACTTTGCTTTTGTAATTTCCTTTTGTTGTCGCTGGCCCCATTGAATTTCGCGCAAAATCAATTTTCGCCAAAAAAAAAAAACATCTTTAATAATCTTTGCCACATTTTTGCTATTGAATTTACGCGAAATGAGACAAATGGCAGCAAATTAGACAAGTTGTGCAAAGTAGTTTGCAGAATCCTGAAAGGATATTCATTGTCCCAGTTTTTGGTTGCCATTTCCTTATAGAGCAGTAAACGTACCTGAAAATAGAAAGAAATACACAATTTTTAAGTTGGTTTTGAAGTGAATTTGATTTGCTCGTATTTTATAAATATCACTTATAAGTTTTAGTTTTATAGTATTATAGTATTGTATAAAAATAATTCAAGTTGAAACTTGTTTTATAGTAATTTGTTGTTTTATATATTTAATGAACTTTGAGCCTCCAATTCAGAGTCCTCTAATTCTATCCTTTTCTAAATATATACATCCATACCTCGCAGTTGTTTAAGCCAGGCCCAACCTTACCAGCAAAATATGACGACTGTGATCTACAGGACACAATTTCTTCATAGTCTTCAGATTAAAGCCATTCAAAAGAAATTATGTATTATGTTATGTAACATGAAGTTGTTTAATTTTTGTTTATAGATTGTTGTTAGTTTTTGGAGTCTGTTGTTGATTAAAATTAAATAAAAAGATAAAAAGCATTTTGAATGGTAAGCCGTTTTACATATTTAACTAATTTAGAACCGATCTCACTGAATTTGTATCAATTTGTATTAGAATAATTGATTCCTTATACGGCTTTTCGCTTTGCGGCCAAGTTTCGTGGAACGAGTGTTGATTGATTAATTCCAAACTGATAGCTATTGCTTACAGTATTTATTTAGTACTCTTCTACTCTCATACTTATAGATCTAATTGTGTCTATATTTAAGACGAGTATTTACCAAGTGAACCCTTTTATTTCCACTGTTGCCTATTGTATTGTTATTCTAGTCCTTGTGCCCTGCCATCCATTTTGATTGTCCTTTACAATTTGTCATTTCGGGCAACTTCAAAAGCGCGCTACGGAAACTTTTGTATTGTAAAACGGGGCGGAAAAAAAAAGTTAAATTAAATAAATTAAAAAATACTTGGTGTGCGACAACAATGCATTTAGGCAAAGAGAAAAATAAAAAGGTGAAGGACCGCGCGCAGAGTAAACAAAAGTTCGCTCAGCCTGCCAGCCAGACGAGGTCGAGACGCGCTGGAAATGTTTAACAAGCATTCGTGTTCGGTGGCAAATTAAAAGCCACCAAAGTTGCCTCCATTAATCATGTGCCCCGGAAAAGAAAAACGAAAAAAAAACAAGAGGGATGCTGCAAAAGCAGAGCCTAGGCAAAAAGTAACATATACCCAATACTATCTGCAGACAGCAAATATAAAGTCTTTCATTTAAAGGTAATTTTTTATGTGTTTCATTTAGAATAAGTCCAGTAAATTCTAAATGTATTTCAAATAATTAAACTTATTTTTAATTTAATTTAATTTATTTCAGAAGTAATAATATGAAATATACCTCATACTGTTTGTGGCAACTATAAAATCTTTGAAAATCTTTAAAGCTTATAGTGTAAATTTTTTCCATTAAATTAGGTTTGGGAAATTCAAAATTTATTTCGACTTTAGATTAAACATTTTTATTTTTTTTTTAAAATTTTAATTTAGATATTGATTTTTTTCATTCAATTTAATTTATTTCAGAAGTGACGATGCTCACAGCATAGGTATGTGGATATTTCTGAAAGACCATTAAATCTTATAGAGTAAATGGTTTAATTTATAACCTGCTTAGTGAGTTATAAATTTATTTCGAATTGACATTGACATTAAGAGAATACTTTTCTCCTCTGGTTGATTAACCATCATCGTTAGTCTTATTAACTTCTTCATAATATACATTCTCCTTTCGTACTTTCCCTGCCCCAAGCTATTATGAAATACAACTTTCCTTGTTCGAAGCACATTTGTAGGTGTGAGGGTACTAAATCAGTTGATATATTGTTAAATTATTCTAAAAAAAAATTATGCAAATGCATTTTTCTGTATTTTTTCCCAATTAAATGCATTAAATGTTTGACCATTTTTCATTTGAAGATCCCCAGATCAATAATGCCTTCATTTTATTTTAAATTTTAATTTATTTATTGATTTTGATTTATTTAGCATGTACAAAAATTTAAAAATTCAAAAGTAAATAACAATAAATAAAATAAATTATATAATAAATCTGACAAATGGCTCAACACTTAAGGCAAGCATTGGGGAATATATAAATCTTTCAAAGTACAAATAATACATTTAAAATTCAGAATGAAAAAATAAAATTAAGGATATAATAATTCTGCGGATATTAAAATGTAAAGTGGCCCAATATTTAAGATAAGGATTGGGAAAAAATATAGAAAACAAAACACATATATTATTATTTAATACAAATTGAGACCCTTGAACAACTGAACAACTGAAAAGTTTTTGCAGAGTATTATTAAGTGTGCACTTGTCGTATGAAACATTTCCACTTAATACTGATTGGAGTTGGTGAGCTGGCAACACAAACTGGCAGCAGCAGAACACGATTACGATGACAATTTAAAGCAATTCGCAAGTTTCATTTTTTCAAGTGTGCTCGTTTTGCCATAGAGAGAAAGAGAGAGAGTGAGAGAGAGATAGAGAGAGAGAGAGGGATGTCCGAAACGCCACAGACAACAAACAATTTAAATTGTGAGGGCGGCCGAAAAAAACAACAAGAAAACCGGGCCATGGAATTGCGTTGAAAGGTCCCGAATGCCCCATTTGGTGAGTGCCCTGCGAAAAAGGCCAGCAGAAGGAGCGGAAAGAGGAGAGAAAGAGAGAGAGACGGAGTGAGGGAGAGAGGAGAAAGAGCAGAAAAACAAACAAGAGCAACAACAATGGCAAATAAAAATATGTGACACGAACAGAGCGACAACGACAACGTTCCGGAAAACAAACGGAAATTGTGAAATATACAAATGTTTTCGCCTATCTATAGGTGAACTACATGAAAATGCACCATCCCCCTCGCCCTTAACCCCTCTTCACTCAACGCCCCCTTGCATAAGACAGGCCAAAACAAAGGAACACGAACAACAAAAGCGGCTTACATAATTGTAGTTTTAATAAAAATATATACGGCACGGGTCCTGGACAATCGTTACATGTCTTGTTATATTGTGTGGAAAAAATACAAATGGGAACATTTCAGTTGGATATAAGCGACTGCTTTATACTCTGTTGTTAAGATTGCAAGTAATCTCCCTTTCAAATTTGGTGAAACTAGCTAATTGGCTGAAAAATCACAAATATTTAAATATTAATTAGACACACTTCCGTATTATATTCTAAATGTTAGCTGTTTGTACATAAAAATAATTAAAAACTAAAATAAATCTAAGCTGTTTGAATATAATTAAATAAGAATTGAAAAATATACAAAATATGAATAATAAATAAATGTTTATATTATTATTTGGTGTTAGAAATAACGTTTGAGAATAATATTTATGTATATAATAGAATATTAAATAAATTTTTTTACAATTACTAATAAAAATAATAAATAAATTTGTTTTATTATTATTATGTATTGAAAATAAAGTTCTAGGTGAGACCAACCTTGATCAAATCTTTTCTTAACATTTTTTCGTAAATTTAAGGGAAAATATAATTCCGTAAGTTGTTTGAACCTAATTCCATTAGGCTTATATCGTGATAAGAAACTACGGAATTACTTGCTATCCTTTAAATTTAATTCAATTAAATATTTATTTTAAAATAAGTAAGTTTCGTCGGCTTTCACTTCGAGTTGTGGCATCCCTCAACTCTAATACATTGTCTTCTAGATTTAAGAATATACAGTTTCTCCTTCGATAGATTAAGACAAACACAATTGTCAAATGTTTCTTAAATAATCTTGTCGAAATTAAAGTATTTAACTATTTATGTTTTGGGCGTTTCTCAGTCGACTATAAATTGCAGATTGGCAAACGTTGGGCAACAAAAAAAGAGCTGACACAATTCTCCTTGATGACCTGGATGAAAAAATGTTATTTTGGGACCATTTTTCAATCCTCTATTCCCAGTGCTTCCTTCTGTTTAAATAAAAATATTTATTGGAAATGGGAATTTCATTGATATGCGCAGCCTTACAGTAAAATATAAACAAAGCTGTGAATTTTAATAACAAGAAACATCCAAACTGGCGGCTTACTTTTGCTTTTGGGCTAGGAAATTTTAATTTAAAATTACTCGGCTGCCCTGTGTGTAAGGCAATTACCACAGTCCGACCGCAAGTGCTGTCGAAAATCATTGTAAAATATTGAAATATGGTGGAATGCAAGTCCAATGACGGCTGGCACATGGCCAAAAAAAATGAACAAAATAAAAAAATATTAGAGGCAAACCACAGAAAAAATGAGGCGGCTGCTGCCAAAAAAGGAATTGTAATTACGAAATTAAAACTGTGACAGCTGCATGATGGACTTGTCTCAAATAAATGAATGGATGTGGCATAGACGAATTGACAGGCATGCTGTATGCTACATGCTGCATGTGGCCACACCGATCAGCCTTGAGGCGAGGCGTTCCAACAATGTGGGCCACTTGAGCTGCTGCTGCTGGGATGCGGATACGGATGTTGGCATTGGCAACGCCTGACGTGTCCTCACCGAGGCCGCAGCAAGTTGCAAGTGGGCTGTTGGCAGGTGGCAGGCCGACTGATGCTTGGGCCTCTTATCGAAATTTGTTGCATTATGCTGGGGCTCGGAGCATTTGTTCAGGCTGCTCGGAAAAATGTCCTTGCACGACTTGATTGTCAACAAAATTGTTTTGCTTTTGTTGTTTTTTTTGTTTTATTTTTTCTTTTTTGTATATTTTTGCTTTGCAGCACTTCAGATTGAAGTGAGTGCAACTGCCGCTGGCAGGCAGGCAAAAGGACATGAGGCGATAATTAAATCTGTGCATGTGCAACGAATCAAGAACTTCAAGTTGGACAAGGTTCTTGAAATTTAATTTAACTTTTTTTCTCAAATAAGACAAAGTTTGAAAGTTGTATTTCTTGGTTGTTGTATTGTTAAATTATTATTAAATAATTATATACAGTTGCGAAGAAAAGTAATATCACACTTTCACAATAAATGTTTCAAAGTTGTCTTTTTTGTAGTTTGTATGTTTAAGGAATATTTATGAACACCTTTAGCTTTGTTTAATTTTTTTCTGTTAAAATTTGAATTTAAATTTTCAAATTAAATTCTATAATCCTTGCAATAAATATTGCATCACATTATTTACGTTTTAATTATATTTGCAGCTGAACTATATACATTTTTTATTAATTATATTTTCAAATATTGATATACAAAATTTTGAATTTTATGTAATTTATTTTTAATTCGTTTTATTAATTAAACTTATGTATGCGCAACGCAACAAGCTCTTCAAGTTTTGCAAGGTTGTCTAGCAAAAGTGACTTGAAATTCAATACTTTTTTTTTCAAATTAGACACGAGCAATGCCGCATTGTTAGCATACATTCACAAACGCCTCACACACATGCCACACACACACACACTCACATGTGAAAACACTTGAAGACGGCCATAAAGATAAATGTTTTATGTACGTGAATTGCGTTGAATAAAAGCGCTCTTTGACTGCTTTATATGCACAGCAGAGAAAGAGAGAGGAGCTCTTTGCACAGGCAAACAAACAAACAGAGTGTGTCTCTCTCTTTCACTCTCTCGCTCTTTGTACCTTTGGGTACGAATTATGCTAGACGGCATTTGCTTGCATTAGCCACATTACTCATACGCCTCATTCGCCCCGCTTCATTTAAGCAAATTCACGTGCACATTCAAGCTTAATTGTTTTCTTAAATTAAGCCAAATTAAAACAGGTGCGCGAAAAGTGCTTCGACCCAAGGAAAATTATCTTCATTTGCAGCCAGACACTGAGTGGAGTGAAGCTCAGATCTTAATGCAATTACTCAATTTCAGTTTATTGCTGTTAATTTGCGACTTTAATACCTCCATACTTATATATCATATGTAATACATATAGGTTTTTTTTATTTATTTTACACTGAAAACAAGTCTTTTTTCATTATTATCTTTTCTTTCTTTCTTATTTTCTTAATAAAAGAAAATATTTGTAATAACTAGAAATACAGTAGCTGATTCTTAAAAGCAATCAATTCTGAAATTAAGAAACTAGTTGTGAAATTTGCTCTCTCGACTATTATTAACAATAATAAGAGCAAGAAAAATCATATGAGAATTCCGTGTGTGCACATAAACAAAAAGCATTCTAATCTGATAATCAGACTAATTTTTTCTAAATAAATACAAAAACATTAATTTGCAATTAAGAAAAAGGAAATTCAGCTTTTTATTAATCCACAAAAGTATGGTGATTTTTTAGTATAATAATAATATAGAGCGAATTTTTTTTGAGTGTATGCTGCCTTATTATACTTATATTTGTTGGTATTGTTTTAATTTATTATGGCCCACTTGTACTTGACGCTGGCATACGCTTAAAATAAAGCGGCCGATCATAAATTTGCTTTAATAACATACTCAAATATAGATGTTATCTATGTGCAATATTCATAAGGCTGTGTGAATATATATGCATATATGTGTTTTTGGTATGTGTCCCCGCCCTCTTCTCTCTCTCTGTTGAGAGCAGTGTCTGCTGTTTTGACAGCTCTGTTGAGTTATGGGCTTTACTAAACTGTCTGCGGCGAAACATCTTTGAGTCGTTATATTTTTTCAAGTATTTCTCACGTGCTCCTCGAAATGGTCTTTGCGAAATTTCCTTTGTTTTTTGTATTTTCTTTATATTAGGACGCATGTCAAAACTAATCATAATGACATGCTTATGGAAGACTATGAATTTAAAGCTAATTATGATAATATTCTAATTTCAGCATTAATATTTGAAACTTAATCCGAACTTATTTAGTATTTAATTTTTATTGCATACCTTGGGGAGTTGTCAATAATTTTGTGTTTCCAAAATATTACCCATTTATTTCCGTTAATATTTCCCTTTAAAAATGTTCTTACTTGTGGCAAAACTAACTCAAAGCTTTAACTTTAGGACACATTTGCTGCTGCTTTCACTTAAAGCAATTACGTTGGACAACTTCAGGGCTTTTTGCACTCAGGAAAAAATCCAACGGTGGAGCTTAACATTATTCAAAAGGTATTTATCTAAAATTTAAAGTTACGGCTTTGTAAAAACCAGAGTTTGAATTTCTAAATTTTAGAAAGCTTTTCCATTTCCACAAAAAAAATTTTACATAGCTTATAAAATTCATAACTTCATTTAAAAATATGGTTTTATGAAAATGATTTTTTCCAAAAATGTGATTTTGGATTTCTGCTATATTTCTAATATATATAAAAAATAATCATATTTTTGGAATTGTCGATTTAAGTCAACACTTTCTATTAATAAACTTCAGGGTGATTTTTTTGTGAGTGTATATAGTCCCAGTCCGTCAGTCTTCATACGTATGATAATCTGGGTGTGTGTGTGTGGGTGTGTGTTATTAATGAAACTGTGTGTCTGGCGCAGATTGCTGACTGACTTAGCGGACTTTTCCTGCCAACTCTCACTGGATTTGACGGGGGATTTACTCCAATAGAGTGTTTGTTGTCAAAGAAAATATTTATTATGGCTGCTGCTTTCACAGCCTGACTAGTGTTCTAGATTATTATTATTATTATTATTCTCTTTTTTTTTTGGTCAGTAAGCAAATAGAAAAATGAAAATGATTTTGTATATCTATTTTCAGTGCATTGGAAGCATGCATGTATATTGAAAGGACGCTCAAATGCTGCGCATTATTAATATCGATTTTAGGGGGCGTGTCTCTCACTTGTAGTAGTTGCCTAGTTGGGCACTACTCTTATTCCCACCCACACACACACATACATATATATGTATAAGTCGTCTGTTTCCATGCGTCTGATAAAAAGAACAATAGCTGCCATTATTATGATTATTATACCCTAAAGTCATTCAAGTGGGGTAAAAAGGGTATATTGAAATGGTCGAAAAATCTGTGAGCGACAAAAGGAAGCAACTCTGGTAAAATATATATGTATTTTTTTTCATACAAGAAACAATCATAGCAGAAGCTGTTAAAGCGATCTCTGGCAACCCTGCTGAGAGCAAGTAATCGAATGAGTAAAGATTGCAGTAGAGTATCGATATCAGTAAATTATCGATATCCTTGGAACATCGACTATTGACTTTGACATTATGAATTCAGCAAATATTCATTAAATTGCTAATTTTTTAAATTATATATATAGAAATGATCAAAAGTACACCTGATAAATTATTTGACTTTGATATATAATATATTTTGACATATTATTGATCAAGTCTACAGTTTTAATCAAGATCGAAAAAAAACATAGAACCTATGACCCAAACATTTATCGATATTGAACACATTCCGCAGGCGCATCCATTTGCTACAAAGGTAACTCGTAGTCGAGCTCTCTCTACTATAACTTTCATTTTTGTTTTCCTTCTTCATCTTGCTTTGCAAACGATCAAATAAAAGCAAGCCGCATTTGAATGCTTGGTTCTAAAAACAAGAATAACAATTATTAAAGTTATAATGATAAGACTGTTTATAATAATAACAATGATATTAATTATAACAACAATAATAATAATAATAATAATAACAATAATAACAATAACAATTTTGAGGCATGAAAAATGCATATGTTCATAAAATAAAAATAAAGAGTAAGCTGGGCCACACACAAATAATAATAATACTATGAATAATAATAATAATAATAACATGCGTTGATGCTGTTTTAAACTTTGGGACATAAGCTCCACATTTTCATATACATAAAGAAAATGAAGAAGAAGAAGCTTGGCAGCAAATAAGGCGCAATTGTCAAGTTGTGCTTTTGATGAATTCGAGAAGCAGCAGCGCTTAGGAGGAAAATGAAAGACGTGACTTTAGCTCAGACTGTGTTCATAAGCAAAGATAAATTGATTTTTTTCTTCATTTCTCTTATTTGTTGAGTTGAAAAGAAATACACGTTGCAAAGAAATGTGGCACACACACACGCAGCACAAGCAACACTCAGCAGCAGCAGTTGCAGTTGGCCCGGATAAGTAGGCCACTTTAAAATGCAGCCAAGCAGCATCTGTGCCACAGTTCCTGCCTCAAGTTGCACTTAAAGTTTGCTGCCACAGCTGCTTTGTTCAGCCAAATTTGATTGACGTGACGCTTGCAACGTGTTGTGGCAAGTCAACCAAAGGCGATAATTAGTTCAATCATGTTTCAAGTGTTGCATTTCAAGTCGTCTCACACTTTAAGTACTTCACTTAACAACGCCTAAGAACAAGAACACGCTACAATAGCGCTTTATAATTAGCCTCTAAATGACTGCCATTACATACACTCAGAAAAAATATCGCACTGAAATACGTAAGGTTTTTCTTGATTTTCGAAATGATTTCTGAGTATTTGGAAAAAATTTCTAAAATGTAGAGATAATAATAATTAGTATTTAACTAGTTAAGTTGAAAAATACTTTCCTAAAGCATGAACTCTTAACCAAGTAATACTATATGCAATAGAAATAATAGTTAAGCATTAACAAGCTATAAATATTTTATTTGAAGTCTAAAATCACCTCTATTATCTAATTATTGGAATTGAAATATAAGAAGTTTCTCATTTTCCATATATATAATTGAATAACAAATAATCATAACTAATTGACTATTAGATTATTTCATTAAATAAATAAGTAAACTATTCATCATATTTATATTTCGACCTCTTCAAACATTTAAATAATAAATCATATTAGTTAATAAATTTATTATCCTATTAGTTAATATAATAAAGCAAATTATTTAACCATTTTAGTTATATTTAACTACAAAAAGCTGTTCATTTTCGATAGGCTTTTCCCATTAAATTCCAAGGACTCCGTGGCACTTGATGTGCTTTAAATAATCTCGGAATGTAGCTGAAATAATATTCATTTCAAGCACAGACATAAGGTAAGCTGATTATGTAACAAATACAAGTACACTCAAGTGTGTGTGTGTTTGTGACTGGGTGTGTGTGTGTGTACATTTACACACAGCACATGCTGACGCCAGTTTGTTTTGTAACTTTTCAACAGCTCTTTTTCAACAGTTTTTATTAGTGATTTCCGTTGAAAACAAGCTAAATTATGCGTATTCATTTTCTTCTTCTTTTTTTGGGTATTGTCATTTAGCTTTGTTTGCGACAGCTCCACCTGGAGACACCTTTCGTTAACTTTGCCTTAACTGGAAAATAAATCTAAGAAACTCTGCATTTCTTATACTAAAGGAAACTGCTCCCAAGAATTTTACAATGGCAACGTTATAAAAGCTAGACACTAGATTTTAAAAATTGTAAAATTTTTGAATATTAATCTTGACGCGAATTTTAAAATTTCAGAAAAGATATTCCACTTCTCAGAAACGTTTCTTAATAATATAATATTTCAAATAAAATAAAAAAATAGTCATATTCAAAAACAATTTCTGCTGTTTTTTTTAAATTTCGAGGTCTTAACGGGGATAAAAATAATAGCTTACCTACATACATACAAACCTATATACATGGTAGCAGACTTTTCCCAATAAAGCTTACAAGTTTACTTGAACGGCAATTTTGTATTTATTTGACGCGTGTTGTCTACCAAATAAGGGTTCAAGTTGCAGCAAATACAACAGAGAATGCGTAGAGAAGGAGCTCCATTCAGCTGCTCATTGATAAGACACATGGTCGACAAACAATGGCTAAAGTGGACCCAAACTCTATGAGAGAGAAGAGAGATAAGACAAAGGCAGCATGGATTGAATTGATTGTCCGAAATGTGCACGAAATGTGCCTGGGAAACAGAAACTGGCCAATTGAATAATGCAAATAATGCACGTGTGCAGGGACCAATACCAGAAAGACCTTTATCAATATCGATTGCTATACGGGATATGCTCAAATTTCACATAGCTCATAAAATGACAAAACTCGCCAAGAGTAATTAACCTTATTATTAAGGCAGTTAAAAAAAACAGGGCTTTTCTTTTCTTAATTTCATGTTCGATTTTTCTAAAATTTAACTTGAAGATTAGCTTTCTTGTTGCTTATATTATTAATATAACATTAGTAATTTACAACAATGAATTTCATAAATAACATGCTTTTGAATTTTAGAAACAATTTTTTTTTAAATTTACAGTATTTGCATTTCTACTTTTTAGAAATGCATTTCTATGCATATAAAATTTGTCTAAGAAATAGAATAAATCGCTTTTTTGTAAATGCTAATTTCTAAATTTTGAAATTATTTTGTTCTGAAATTTATCTTATTTATTACTTTTTAATAATTTTTGGAAAGTCTGAAATCAAGAAACTCTTGCTTCAGGACGAGTGTATGGGCTGCAATTCAGAGTGCAATAAAGTTGGGTGATGAACACAAAGAGACTATGATTAAGAGCGGATATATAATATATATATATAAAAATTATTATTTTGTGTTCATTGAACGCATGCGATAAATGTGATTCTTATTGTCGCACGTAGACTTTCGACAACCAAATGAATATCGAATGGAGCCCAAAAATAAAAAAAAAACAGACTCAATCGAAAGTCGGCTTGTCAACAGCTCAACAAATCAATCATACGCAGCGTGGTGCGTGCCTTGCTTACACACACACATACACGCACACACAAGCACGCACTTGAACACTCCTGACACTTGGATTTATAAATAATTTAGAGCAAGTCATTGCTACACACAATATATATTGCATATACAGTTGCGGCCAAAATAATAGTTGCTGCTGCTTTCTAAAATTAAACTTCTCAATATTTTTTTATTGCTCCTCCCTTAGATCCTTGGATTATTTTACTTTTCATTATGAAACATAATATTTTTTATTTCGCCTATTCCCAATTCCAACATATAAGCGACTCTGACATAAATTTGTTTGTTAATAATTATCAATGCTTAAATATATTTAGTACTTATTTAGTTTTATTAATATAACTTGCTTATTTATTTATTTAATTAATATCAGTCGACACATATATAAAAATATACAAAATGAAGCAAATAAATTAATTTAAATAATTTAAAATTAAAAACAAAATTTGATATTTAAATTTAAATTATAGAAAAAGCCAAATATTTGAAGAAATTCTGATGGAAGCTTGTTCTCAAATAAAATATGCAAATATATATTATATTTTAATAATATTTAAAGTATTTTTTTAACATTTTCCTTTACATGTTATTTTGACCTCAGCTGTGTGTATATATATATATATATATATATATATTCTAATTTTCATAGCTAGCGATTTGAGGTGTGTCATTATTGAATTATTTAAGTGCCACCCAAACACAAATATTGGGCAGCAAATTGTTGCAAGTGGCGCGGGGCAGAATTGTTGCCCACTTAATGGTGGCATCTGCCTCAAGCTCAGCTACAGAAAGTGGACACAAGTTGAGAGAAAGTTTTGTAAACTTCATTAATTGAAATGAGCTTGGAACTTGAAATCAACTGAAACTGAATCTGAATGCGACGATGCATGCAAATTAACTGAAACTGGCCAAAGTTGACAGCCAAGTTTATCACTAGGATTAGCAATATTTTATATAAATACATTGGCGACAAAAAGAATAGCAACAACCGGGCATTTTCTCTTACAAATGAAAAAATGTTCATAAAATTAAATTTTTTTTATTTCAATTAAATTTAAATGATCTGAAAACGCTGAATAAAATTATTTATAATTCTTTCTAACTTATTTTTAAGTGTTTTCCACTTCTGAAAACCTATTCATCGGCTTACGAATTTTTAAAATATATAACAGGAGACAGCTATTATAATTTATTTTTAATAATAATTAATTAATTAATTTGGAATAGTAATATAGTAAACAGTAGAAATTATAACAACACAGTTAAATACAATAGAAATTAAATTTTAATGTCTGCTTAACTTGGTTATTTGCTGGGGGTTTTCGATTGGCTTAATTTTTCGAATATTTTTGTATCATCTTTATTATTTTGTACTTGTTAAGTCACTTATTTTAGTCAATTGTAAGATTGTCGGTGATAGTAGTGTAAAATTAATATTAATATATGTTTCAATTAATATGTTTCCGTTTTAATTATTTCTTTAACTAGTTTCTGTCAACGAATACAAGTGCTGTGTAATTTAGTTTGAGTCACTTAGTGCTTCTGTTTTTAATTATTTATTTAACTTGTTTATTGTAATTTCCCACTTAAGTCACTTCAGCCACTTATTTTATTTTTAAAATTTTTATTTGCTTTTATTAAGTTATATGTTGGAAATAATTGAATTTGCCTATGTAAGCCGCAGCTTGTCTTGCATTCCCGTTTCGTAGCCTTAATCTTGCCTACGAGCAACGGTTTAAATTTTTACACTAAATCTGACCCATTTTAAATGTATCTTTTAGTAATTTTAATGCAAAATATGTATTTTCTCTTACCTTCCGCGTCATTAAATTACTTTCACACTTCCTTTCATTTAACATAAAATATTGGTTTCCACATAACTGTATCAGATTAAATTATGCACCATTTGTACAATTAACCTAACATATTTTAAATTTATGTTTTAATAATTTTAATGCAAGATATTTAATTCCATTTAATTGTGTGCATCATGCATCATTGCACACTATTTTTTTACACTTGTATTTATTTTCATTTATTTAACAAGCTTAATATAAAAGATGTGTTTCCACTTGATTTACGTCCACATCTGCAACATGCAGCATTAGATTAGAAACTCTTTTCACACTTGCTCTATCGTTTAATTAACTTATTCATTTGCATTCACTTCTTCAATATGAATCAGTAGATTAGACACTATTTGTACAGTTAGTCTGATCTATTTGAAATTGTTCGATTGTGCTTCCACTTGATTTTCATTTGCATCCATTTCAGCATCATGCATTATATTTAATATAAATGTCATTGGTCTGTTCCAATTTAAAATTTATCGTTTAACAAATTGTTTGCACTTGACTGCATCATGCTTCCCTGTTAACACTATAACTGTTCCCACAATGTTATTGCAGCTGCTGGTGCAGTTTGATGATCTGATGTCGTTACTCACCTGAGATTCTCGATGCGTGGCCTGCGGCACTGCGGTCGGTTCCGTCGATGGCTGCGATCCTTTTTACAGCGGCAGTCGCAGTGCATGACGCACAGTGCGATCGACGAGATGACCGTTATCACAAAGGGGACGACGAAGAAATTAATGATTAGCGCCACCTGATCGTCATGATTGTACGTGGTCAGCACAACCGTTTTATTCTTGCGCGAATAAAAGCACGGATAGATGGCGCCCTCGATGCCATAATAGCCATTGAACTTCTTGCAAGTCACCGTCGGCGGATAGCCGCAACCCTTAATGTTCACTAACAGTGTCGCTTCGCTCGACTGTTCCAACTCCGACGTATAATTACTGTAATCGGTCATATTGAGCGGTATCGTTATATTCTCCTCAATGAACGTAACATAAATGTGCACACACCGATACAGATCCGAGGTGCAGCCCTCGCGACACGAACTCCACGAACAGTTGAAGATTCCGACGAGATCTTCGCGTCGCGTCGTCGTGCACAGCGTCGGCCGATCAATGAAATCGTGACTCAGCGTCGATATCGCCGGATCCACATAGAGGGGGACGAGAAATAACAGTGAGGCGCCCGCTGTTACCGAGAGGAAGGCAAACGTCGACGTCGAATAGAAGCGAACACGTTCGCGCCACGAACGAAACCGACGATTGCCATTTTTCTTTTTTGGTGCCAGTTCACGGATTTTACGTAATCGCTGTTGCTCCTCTGTCAGTGGCTGCTGTTGCTGCTGTTGCTGCTGCTGCTGCTGCTCGAGTAGCAATTCGGAACTGCCACTCCTCATATTATTGTCAATGCACAAAACAGCGACAAACAGCAACTGTTAGTGCTGCTGACGCTGCTGCTGACGTTGCTGCTGACGTTGCTGTTGTTGTTATTGCTGTTAATGCTGACGTTGATGTTGTTGTTGTTGCTGTTATTACTGTTAAAGTCGACGTCGGCGTTGGCAAAGCAGCAGCTGCTGTTATTGGTTTTGTTACTGCTGTTAACGTTGCTGGTGCTGTTATTGTTGTGCTTGCTGTTAACGTTGCATTTGCGGCTACGTTGCTGTTGCTGTTGCTGTTAACGTTGGCGTCAAGTCGGCAACAGACGGCGAGTAGTGTTATTACTTTGGCAGCCACTGTTGTTATTCCTGTTGACGTTGGCAGCAGCACTTTTATTGTTTTTGCTGCTTCTGTTGTTGCTGTTGGTGTTGTTATTGCAGTTAACGTCGGCGTCGACAGCAGCAGCTGTTACTACTTTTGCTGCTGCTGTCAACGTTGCTGCTGCTGTTTTTGTTGTTGCTGTTAATGTCGACGTCGCCGCCAGCAGCTGTTATTGTTTTTGCGTTTGCTCCTGCTGCTGGTGCTGCTACTGTTAATGCCTTTGCTTCTTCTGTTGTTGTTACTGTCACGTCGACGCCGACAGCAGCCAAAGCCTGCGGCGTCTCTGCCGAAGCGAGAGTTGAGCCGAAGTAAAATCGCTGTCGTCGTTGATGCCAAATTGAACGAGCGTCTAACGAAAGAGCAGCGAAGAGCGGGAGAGAGCGACGGCAGAGAGCGCAAAAAAAGTTGAACGCTTGCAGTGCACGCTGACGTCAACGTCGACGTTGTGAAACGGCGTCGCTGCGACGACAGAAGAGCTTTTGCTGCTGTTGTTGCTGTTGTTTGAGGTTATGTTAGACATGCGTCGACGCAGAAAAGAAGACCGCATAAACAGCTGTTTAACACGGATAGAGCAGCGCACAGAGAGAACACTTCACAGAGAGATATATAGAGAGAGCAGTTGACAGAGAGCGCAGTTAACAGAGAGCGCCTTTTTAACAGCGGCCATTTAACAGATTAGGATATCGCGCCCGAAGCATTAAAAGTGAGAGTGACAGGCAGAGGGAGAGAGCGAGAGAGAGAGAGCGACAGAGACAGAAAGATAGTCTGTTAGTCAGTCAGAGGGAGAGAGAAAGACGCTCGCCAGCGTCGTCTTCATTTGCATTAAATGAGGCGATTTTTATTTTCGACTTTTTTTTGCAATTTATTTTTCATTTAATTTTTAATTAAATTTAGTTTTTAGATTGTAATTTTCACTCGTCTTCAGTTGCATTAAATGGGGCCATATCTAGACTTTATTTCATTTTTCATTTTTATTCGTCTTCATTTGCATCATTTTTAATTTTAATTTAATTTAATTTTTAACTTTCATTCGTCTTCATTTGTATGAAATGAGATTTTTTTTTCATATTTATATATATTTTTTGTAATTAATTTTTCATTTAATTTAATATGTAATTTTTTTAATTTAATTTTATTAACACTGGCATTATTCATTTCATACTTTTGCGCACTAGTTTATTTTTAAATTTTATTTTCCATTCTTCGCTTTTCTTTTCTCTTTCGTTATTAATTCGATGTTGTTGTTTTTGTTTTTAACTGTATCACTGTGCAGGAAGAAGAAGAAGTGGCAAAAGCAGAGCAACAATGTTAAGGGCAGGCAGCAAAAAAAATGAAAAAATGCGTTTTTGCGTGGGCGCCGCATTTTACAGCTGTTGATGTAGGTTAGTTTGACACGCGCGAGAGAGAGAGAGAGAGGCAGAGAGAACGAGAAAGAGAGCAGCGAGTAGAGATAAAAGTGTAACGAATGCAGCGCTGCTCTGCTGTCAACGCTGACTGCGACGCCAACGTCGTTTTTTTTTTTTTTTTTTTTAGTTTGTCGCCCTAGTGACTGCTGTAATCTTTTTCATTTTTTTCCTAGCGGCTGCTTGTGGGTGGAATTATTTATGCTACAGAATGTTGGTGTTGTTGTCATAGTTGTTGTTGTTGTTGCCCCTTCTGTCAGTCAAAGGCATTATATGATTATTTCTCAATGTATTTGCATTTTTGCGCAGCTCACTCAACAAACAAATAAGAAGTAAGAAGAATAAAAGAAGAACAAATCAAATACGAGATATGCATGATTTATTATAGTGTAACACAATCTGCTCAATGTGTGGTCAACCAGTGTTGCCGCATGCTCTGAAATACTGTTAGGGTTGGACCAACGATTGTTTAAACCCTATTTCGTAAAACTAAAGCAAGAACCAATTTTAAATAACTAATTTTAATACCTTTCTTATATAATATATATTAAATATAATATATTAATTATGAAAACAATATTATAAAAAATAAGTATTATATTTCGATGCATTTCTAAATTTTAACTAGAACGACTGTTTTAAAATATAATATAAACATAATATTTATATTTGTATAATATTTAATATATTTACATAATAATAAAACCTTGACCCAACTACATGAATAAATAAATATTAAAGTAAATTAGAGAATATTATTAGAATAATAGAGAATTATATTAGAATTAATATAATATAGTTTATTAAAATAAAATAAATAAAAACAGATGAAACATAAATGTGTATGTGCTTTGAACCACTGAAATTATAGGGCAATATTTAAATTAAATCCCTGGTAAATATTTAAAGCTCAATTATTTTTAAAATTTTTTTAAAAGAAATAAATATGAAATAACTATAAGTATGATTTGAACCACTGTTATATAATTTTTATTTTATTTTTTTTATATTTTATTTTATATTTTGCTGTCACGTTGTTAACTTGAATTTGAATTGATGACAAAATATATGTCAAATATAAAGTAAAATGAATAAAAATAAATTAATAAAATAAAGTATATAAATAAGATAATACACATAATAAGAATATAAAAGAAGATAATAAACATAAATCATAGATAAATAATAAAATGCCTCAACCCACTGTAATTGGTATGCTAATGTGCTGCCTACTGTTGCTACGCTTGTTGTTGTTGTGGTTGCTGGTGTTGCAAGTACTCGTAGTAACAGCAATTTTTTATGCCCGCAGCTAGGACATTTGTTGTTGCTGTTCCTATTCCTATATTCCATATCCTATATCCTATGCTATTCTTTTCAGTTCTGTTCCTTTCGAGTCTTTTTCATGACGCTCATTATTTACCTACATATTCTATTTGAGGCAGTTCGTGTTGTTTTTGTTGTAACTTTGCGTGACTCTAAACACTGGTCACTTTGGACATTAGCAACACAGTTTTTTTGTTGTTGTTATTTTTCTTTGCTTTTTTCGCTTTTCTTTTTGGTTTTTTTGCGGGAGTTGAACGCATTTCAAACACACACACACAAACATACACATACACACACATACACTCACCCACACCCATATACACCCAGAGCATGCACGTGTTTTGCCTGTGTGTGTAAGTGTGTGTGTGTGTAGTTTGGATGATTTCATTCATGTATGTTTCATTCCTTTAAATGCGAAAAACTAAAACTGCTCACACTCGGCGTATGAGTAATATTTGATGACAAAACCAGTCTTGCAAAACTTTCTTTCACTTTCTATCGATAAGAAACGAAATGGAAAAAAAATAATGAAAGAATAGAAATTTAAAGTCAATTTCATTGATAAATAAATTCAATAGGAAAAGTAACAAATAAACAAATAAATAATACTTAAGAATGAAAAAAATAAATAAATGCAAAATATAAGAAAATACATTTTTTTTCTTTTGAAAAACTTGAAATAAATCAAATTAAAATTGTTTTGATAAACGAAGCATGTCTTTTTATTTATTTTTTAGAATACCAGTGAATTAAAGCTTAGGCTTAAAGTCATACAGTTGTGGTCAAAATAATAGCACCACACGCACTGTAAACATTTTCGAAGGTGTATTTTGTTAAACCTTTTTAGGGAATATTTATGAATATGTTTTAATTAAATTGAATAAATGTTAAAATTAAGAAATTAAATGATATGAAGAAAATGATCGTAACGGAAAATGGTCATAGTGATGCAATTTGTATCACTATTTTTTTGGCACCTTCAGCTTCATATTTAAAAAATGATTAATATATATTTTGGGAAGTAAAAAAAAACATTTGAAATGTTGCTTAACAAATTTGATTTGTTTATTCCGATTCAAAAGAAATAATTTCAAAGTGTTGCTATTATTTTATTCGCAACTGTAAATGAAAAGATACTCAGCACTTTCGCTCTCTTTCTCGCTATCTTTATGTTCTAACTCTAAATATTTGGCATACTTAAAAGTTAATAGTTAACAATATATATATTATCGTATATATAATTTACAGATGTATATATTTTTTTTTTTCACAGAGATAATAACAGCTCAGGCCCACGCCACGCCTATCAGCACTGCCAAAAAAACACTTAGAAAAACAATTAGGAAAAAAGACACACATTTTCTATATGTGTAGACAAAAAAAGGACCTGTGGGAAAATTAGAAAAATATGAAAATAAAACTAACTTTTGACAGTTGACACGAAACTGCCCCGCACATTGTTGTTGCAACACGCACCCCCGCCAACAAATATGTTGCTGCTGCTATTTATCTACATATATTTTTTGTGTTGCACCTTCACTTGGGATTAATATTTATTTAATTTATTTGTTGTTATTTTTGATTTTGTGGCGATTACAGCAGCAGCAAGATAATTTTTTGCTGGCTGGTATTTTGCACACACGCACTCGCACACAGAGACATAGACAAACACTCTCACTCGCACACACACGCACTCACACACGCACGCACACACTAAACACAACACAACAACAACAATCGAGAGTCGAGAAGCGCGACACGCTGTGGCCCTGACGTGCCTCTCGGAGTGTTTGTCCAAAACTGACTCCAACCAGCCAACTGCCGCTGCTGCTCCTGTTTCTGTTTGTGTTTGTGAGTGTATGTGTGTGTGTGTGTGGGTGGCTGCCTGCCGCCGACTGCGCAGCACTGGCATCGTCGCCGACGCTGGCTGCGCTGCAAACAGTGAGCACTTTTCGCATATGCGCATTAATAGTGGCTACAAAAAAACAAAAAAATCCAAAAAAAATTAGCACTCGCTAGCTTAGCTTTGCACTGCTTGGTCTGGCCTTATGCACTCGTCGTGTAGTTCGAAACGCTCTGCTTGCAATAGCTGAGACAACAACCAATGTGCAGCTGCTCACTTAAAAGTAAATATATATATTTTATTATTATTATTATGTCGTCATATTATTATTGCATTAAATAAATTTTAAATTAATATGAATATTGAATGAAAATATATAATATACTTAATACATTCAGCCCATTAAGCCTTACATATATATTAAGAAATGTATAATAAATTAATATATATTCTTGATTTTTGAAAGCCAAACCAAGATCGAAATGGCACTGCTTGCTTTGCTTGATTACAATTGCTGGCAGCTCTGGTTGCTTGGCCAATCTCACATTAGCTGGGACAACAACCAATATTCATTGGCAGCAGTGCTGCTTATTTAGCCTTAACATACAGTTGCGAAAAATATAATTTAGTAAGCCCCAAAAAATAAAACGGAAATAAGTTTAAGAAATTTTTTTTTTCGTTTCTAAATATTATTATTTTATCTTAGAGTTAAGCTGTCGTCTTCCTCAGAAGATCGTCTGAGAGACTCTAAAGCTTTAGCAAAAATTTGGCAATAGAATAATAATAATGAAAATTTAATTCTTTTTTTTTATGAAGCATTTATATATGAATGGTTAAAACATTAATTTGACAAGGTTCGATTAATAATAGGAAATTAAATTCTGTAATAATTAACAAATAATATATTACATAAAACGTTGCACATTCAAACCAGAGATGTCTCCTTGCACCTTGTTCTGCTAAACTCGAATTTTGTTTACCCAAGATTTGGAAATCCCAACAATGTCCAGGTGGGCACGAAACCAGCAGATTGTTGCTCATGCTGAGCTTGCTCTGCAAACAGTGCTGGAGTTGGCAAGGCACACTGTGTTTCTGGTGTTTTATTCCTGCTTTAACCCCAACTCGGATAATTTTATATTATCTTATGCCCATCTTCTTGACTGCACAAGCTCAACCTCTCTCTCTCTAACTGGACACCTCTTTTTCTACTCGCTTAAAATGCAAACCATGTTGCTTGTTGGCATCTCCGTCTATCGATATTATCCAAATAAATAAATAAATACTAATAAGTTTGCCAGCCCTGCCAACCTGCTTTTCGCAGTAATTGCCTATCGATGACTTTTAATTTTTTATTTGTCAGTGAAAAGTGCAAGTGAAAAGTTCTAATAAGAAAAGGAATTACAAAGCACAAAATGTAAGTCATTTATTAATTATTTAATTGTTTCTATTAATTGGCTGACGAAAAAATTTAACAAATGAATGTAAGAAGAATTACATTTACTTATTGCTCGTTCTACATTTTCGCCAAAGCGTATTGCACACAAATATACATACAAATGTATGAATGATGAAGTTAAAGCCTACATACAGGGTAAAGTGTCATCCACTAGAATTTCAATTGAAAAATTCAAATTTAATTATGAAAGAGAAATGTCCTCTTTTAAAATAAGGGTTTCGGCTGAATTATTTGACACAATTTGTTGTGCTAATTTCTGGCCGAAGGGCGTAGTTGTAAAGGAGTTTACAAAAAGAACACGTGATCGGCAATCTTTCGCAGTTCTTCAGAATTCTTCTGGTGTTTCTTCTTCTAATGTTGCACCAAAAAACTAAAATCCTCTATTTCTCTAGCATATCAGAATGTTAGAGGTCTTAACACTAAACTTTCTAAACTATTTGTTGACAGTCTTTCTTTTGAATTTGATATTCTAGTATTTACAGAAACTTGGTTAAAACCTGATATCTCAGATCATTCTTTATTTTCCAATAAATACATCCCATATAGATGTGATCGAGTTTCACGCTTAGGTGGTGGTTGTCTGATTGCTGTTGATTCTGATCTTGCATCAGATTATTTTTTACCTCCTTTTGCTTTAGACATTGAATTTATTAGTATTAAAATTCAGCTTAATACTTTTTCATTGTTTATAACGTGTTCTTATATTCCACCTCAATCAGATGTCTCTATATATCTGAATCATCTATCCGCTAACCAATATATTTCCTCTATGCTTTCGGATAGAGACTATTTGATTATATGCGGTGACTTTAATCTTCCAGAAATTATATGGTCCGCTCCGCCAAATTTATTGGTGCCACTTAGCTCAAATGAGTTTATTGATGGGTTTCATGAGTTGTCACTGTCTCAAGTTAACCATATTCGAAACTGTAACGACCGTTTACTGGATTTAATTTTTGTATCTGATCCTACTTGTAGTATTATCTCTCGTTGTGACCCACTTGTTAATCCCGAAGATCCTTATCATCCTACGCTCGAATTGATTATAGAGCAGCCAACTCTTGTGCCTCTTGTAGCATCGGATTCTACAGGTAAGAATCGTTGCTTTCGTAAAGCTGATTTTATTAAACTTAATCAATTATTATTTGAAGCACATTGGTCAGAATTTTATTCCTCTACCAATATACTCGTAGATAATGCAATCTCATTAGCAGTTGCTAGAACAAACTTTTATCACTCATAATTCGCATTGTTATCATAATTACCTTCGTCGCTGTAGGCTGCAATTTGCGCAGGTTCCTAAGCAGTTCTATAACTTTGTGCACATGAAGCGCAAGTCGTCTATATTGCCAAACTCCGTTTTTTATAAAGATACAACAGCAAAGATTGATTAATCTTTCTATTGAGCTACTAACTTTTCACCCATCCTTATCTGGTTCAAAGATCCAATCGCATTTTTGGCCCTGTGCACTCAATCAAGCCTGGTTATTCGCCAGGTCTAGATGGAGATCCGGGATGTGTACTTAAGTACTCTTCTGAGTCTATTTGCAAACCTTTACTTAAATTATTTACCTTGTCTGTTGATACTTGTTGTTTTCCCGCTATTTGGAAGGAATCCTATATTATTCCTCTTCATAAAAATGGCCCAAAGTCCGATATAAAAAACTATAGAGGCATTTCCAAATTGTCCGCAATACCTAAGGCATTTGAGAAAATATTAACGACTCAACTGCAGCACTTATGTAGTTCTATTATTTCACCATTCCAGCATGGTTTTGTGAAATGTAGGTCTACTACCACTAACATTCTTGAATTCACTTCCCTTGTGATCAAAGGATTTCAGAATAGAATGCAAACTGATGTCATTTACACAGACTTCAGTAAGGCCTTTGATTCTGTTAACCATGCTCTTCTTCTTCGTAAGCTTAGCCTTATAGGATTTCCTACTAACCTGTTAACCTGGATTTCGGAGTATCTGAGTAGCAGAACTCAAAGAATTGTATTTAAATCTGTGCTCTCTAAACCTATCCTAGTCACCTCTGGTGTACCCCAGGGTAGTCACCTTGGTCCAGTGCTTTTTAACCTATTCATTAATGACCTTCCTTCTGTTGTTTTCCCATTCTAACATACTAATGTATGCTGATGACGTCAAGTTGCGCCTGGCGTATAATGATATGACCTCTCATTGCTTATTGCAGGCCGACTTATTTTCCTTTTTGTCTTGGTGCAAAATGAATCTGCTCAACTTGAACTGCTCTAAGTGTAAGGTCATGTCATTTCATCGTATCACTCCCCATGTTGCTAGTTACTCTCTCGATGGGGTGCCACTTGATAGACTGAACGAAGTAAAGGATTTAGGCTTGCTTCTTGATCGGAGGTTAAAGTTCGATAACCACATTAAGATGACTGTCAACAAAGCTTTTCAAGTTCTTGGTTTTATAAAGCGTTGGTCAAAGGAATTCGATGACCCTTATACGACCAAGATACTTTTCACTTCCCTTGTACGTCCAATTCTGGAATATGGATCTTGTGTGTGGTCGCCACAATATCATATTCATCAAAGTAGATTGGAATCTGTACAGAAGAGCTTCCTACTTTTTGCTCTTCGTCGCTTTGACTTGGGGTGCTCTTCCTCCTTATCCCAACAGGCTGCTGCTTATTAACCTTCCCTCCCTAACTAACCGTCGTGTTATGCTAGGAGTTATGTTTGTAGTTAAACTACTTAAAGGCGAAATCGATTCAGCAGCGTTGATGAGCCAAATAAATTTTTCTGTTCCCTTTAGACCCTCTCGCAGTTTCGTCCCACTTTCTCTTAACCGCTGTAATACTAATTATGCCTTGCATGAACCTTTTCGAGTACTCTGTAATGATTATAACAAATTGTACCATATAATCAATTCAGAGTCCTCCTTTTCCATAATTAAAAACAGTAATTTTAGATGCCTTATCTCGTGATTAACTTTCTTGCATGCACAGGTGACGGACTAATTCTTACTAATTCTTATTAACTCTTACTGGTCTAATTGGGTTTTTTCTGGGTTTTCCCCAATTCTTGCAACAAATGTTGGACCATTTTGCTTTTAAATATCCCCAGATATCATATCATTTCAATCATTGTAATCTTTTATAATTTTAAATATATTTATAATTTTGATATAATTTTAATTCTTTAAGCTCATGTAATTTCTGTGTCAATTGATTTTAATTGACAATAAATAAATAAAATAAATATATAGTATATATAAATATATAGATATATACATATCTGTATTTACATTGAAGCCTTCAACCGACCATGTGCATTACTATAAATATATATAATAGTGCTCGATCTGACACATTTTCTGGGCAAATGCTCGATCCTTCAGCCTACTGCCTTAGTTCGTTTTTCACTAATATATATATATATATATATATATATAATATATATTTAACATAAGTCGATGCGATGCAGCTTGCACGAGTTGCACGTGGCTCTCCGCACTCAGTGCCTCAATCTAATTTACGTATTACTGGGCCCATAACCTGTTGCACTTATGATCTATGTGGTTATTTTATTGGCATATAAGCTACTCCCACTAGATTCAACTTATATAGCCTGTTCTAGTGATCGGCAGATGAATAAGCGACCTGCGTATTGTTCGGCTCGGACTTTGTAATTGAATCTCTTTTTGGGAATCTGAATAATTTTTTGCTTCCAAATTTCCCATTTTCGTAGGAGGTACATGCCGAAGGATTTATTCAATTCCATATCGATCTGTCAAATATAAAGAAAACGAGCCAATTAATCTTTGCATAAATATACCAAGAAAATAGTTTCATATATTTCTTTTTAATTCTGCCATGTTGTCGTTGAGATCAGTTAATTGAAGAAATTTCTCTCTTCGGAAGTCCCAAAGATAATAAACATGTAGTTAGAAACCCAAGAATCTATACCATACAAAAAAAAACATAATGCATAATGTTTAAAGTCTAAAGATAAACATTTGAAGAAATGGAAGTCGTCGTCAGATTAAGAATTTTTGGTGCGAAATTATATAGATCAATTAGTACATGCGAAAAGGTTATTCACGCGATAGGACGTTTAAAATTGATTGAATAATTAAAGAAATGGAGGACTCTGAATTGATCACATGATATAGTCTGTTGTAATCATTACAGAGTACTCGAAACGTTCCATGCAAGGAATAATTCGTAGTACAACGATGGAGAGAAAGTGGGATGAAGTAACGAGCCGGTCGAGAGGGAACAGAAAAATGTAATTGGCTCATCAACGCAGCTGAATCGGTATCACCATTTAGTAATTTAGCCGCAAACCTAACACCTAATAAGGAGCAATCTATTGGTGTAAGGATGCAGTACACCCCAGTTATAGCGACGAAGAGCAAAAAGTATAAAGCCTCTTCTGCACAGATCCCAATCTACTTTGATGAATATGATATAGAGGAGACCACGCACAAGATACCAAAAGTATCTCGGTCGTATAGGACTCATCAAATTCCTTTGACCAACACTTAACAGAACCAAGGACTTAAAAGGCTTTGTTGACAGTGAATCTAGTATGATTACCGAGTTTTAACTTATGATCAAGAAGTAAGCCTAAGTCATTTACTTCATTCAGTCTATCAAGTGGCATCCCATTGAGCGTGTAACTAACAACATGAGCAGAGATACGATAAAATAACATGATCCTACACTTAGAGCAGTTCAAATGGAGCAAATTCACACAGAATCAAAGGTCTTACTGAAGTCAGTATAAACGAAATCAGTTTGCATCTTATTCTAAAATCCTTTAGTCACAAGGGAAGTAAATTCAACCAACATTTCACGAAACCATGCTGGAAAGGTGAAATAATAGACCTACATACGTGTTGCAGTTGAGTTGCTACTATTTTCTCAAAAGCCTTAGGCATTGCGGACAATTTGGAAATACCCCTGTAGTCTTATACATCAGACCTTGAACCATTTTTATGGAGAGGAATTTTAATCTCACTGGAACAACATGGACGCCTTGTCCTGACTCTAGTGTTTTGTCAACCACGCCTCAGAGTGAGTTTTTGGAGGGCTTATTTGGGATATCATTGTGTGAAATCAATGCTATCCCAAATTCGTTAAATAAGGTGCTTGATCTGCTTCTTGTCACGGTTTCCTCCTTCTTTTCTGTCTCCCGTTGTGAACCCATATTCTATCCTGAAGATTCCTATCACCCAACGTTGGAGGTGTTGGTTGATTTGTAAATGTGCTGATATGGATGTTGCAATCGAAGTCTTTTATAATACGTTGGACGGTTTATTTGACTTGTGTGTTCCTGTTCGTGAGCCATGTAGGTTTCCCAAGCCTTTGTGGTTTACCCGGAAGCGGAAGCTGATCAGGTTAAAGAATAAGAAGTCAAGAAAGTATAAGAAATTCAAGGAAACTGGCTCTTCCTTGAATTACTCTCGTTACTTGATTGCACGATCCAAGTTCTTAGCTATAAATAACAAATGTTATAAGGATTACCTAAGAAGCTGTAGTTTACAGTTTCAGCGGAATCCTAAGCATTTTAATGATTTTGTTAATGCTAAGCGAGGCTCAACAATACGACCTGCTACTGTATTTTTTGAAAACAAGACTGTAGACTCAGATCTGGCAATTGCCGAATTATTTGCCAAATTTGTTCAAGTTACTTATAGTTCCCATAATCATCAGTTGGTTTGGCTATATCCATACCTAACTAGTGGCTCTAACTGAATTTTTGTACCTTTCGTAACGGAGAGATCATTATTTAATGAACTAAATGTCATTAAGTATTTTTACCGGGAGCTGATGGTGTATCTGGCTGTGTGCTTAGGTACTGTGCTGATGGTCTTTTAAAGCCTTTGCTTAAACTTTTTGAACTATCTGTGGAGTTATGCTCATTTCCAGATATTTGGAAAGAATCATTTGTTATTCCTCTCCTTAAAAAAGGAAACAAATCAAATGTTCAAAATTATAGAGGCATATCTAAGTTGTCCGCTGTTCCCAAGATTATTGAGAAATTGGTATCTTTTCAACTACAACATCTTTGCAGATCCTTGATTTCTCCTTGCCAGCGCGGGTCTATGAAATATAGATCTACCACTACTAACCTATTAGAATTCACTTTTTTGTTATTAAGGGATTTCAAACCAAGATGCAAACGGAGGTTGATTACACTGACTTTAGTAAGGCTTTTGATTCCGCTTATCATTCGTTGCTAGTTCACAAACTTAATCTTCTGGGATTTCCAAATAACTTAATTTGTTGGATCTCAAACTAATTAACGCGTAGGACACAGAGAGTTTACCTTAGAGATTCTGTTCAAAGTCTGTTCGGGTTACTTGCGGAGTACCGCAAGGAAGTCGCCTTGGCCCTTTGTTATCCACTTTATTTATAAGTCATTCTCGGGTACTGATATATGCCCATGATGTAAAACAGTGTCTGTCGTCTACCGACTCGTTTCCTGTACAGAGGCTTCAGGCTGACTTAGATAGTTTTGAAGCCTGGTGTCATATAAATTTTTTAAGTCTTAATTGTGACAAATGCAAATTGATGTCTTTTTATAGGCGATTGCCCTTTGACGATCCCTACATTACTAAAACTCTTTATATCTCACTTGTGCGTCCTATTCTGGAATATGGATCTTGTATGTGGTCACTCAATTACAAGGTTCATTAGAATAGAATAGAATCCGTACAAAAACAATTTCTATTATTTGCCCTTAGGGGTCTTACCGTAGTAGACTTTTACTAATAAATCGTAGAACAATGCTTGGTGTTATTTTTTTACACAAGCTTATAAACGGTGAAATTGATTCTTCGGAGTGAATCAGCCAATACATCAGAAATACAAGGAATTTTTTGCCTCTTTTTCTTCAAACTTGTTGACTCCAATTTTGCTATTCATAACCCATTCAGAATCTTGTGTACAAATTATAATACGCTTTTCCCGTTATTAAGTTGTGCTTCCTCCATTTCATCTATTAAGACAGTTGTCTAATCTTATCTATCTACCAATTCGCAAACACTCCTCGGTTGGTTGGGTGGGAGGTGACCAAGCCTGTGGTTAGTATCGTTGGGCCACTTGAATGTGCTGGTCGTAAGTACACCACAGGCTTAGTCACCTCCCACCCAACCGATCGTTCAACGTCCAAATATACAAATATAATCAAACAAGTATCAACAGACAAGGTAAATAATTTAAGTAAAGGTTTGCAAATAGACTCAGAAGAGTACTTAAGTACACATCCCGGATCTCTATCTAGACCTGGCGAATAACCAGGCTTGATTGAGTGCACAGGGCCAAAAATGCGATTGGATCTTTGAACCAGATAAGGATGGGTGAAAAGTTAGTAGCTCAATAGAAAGATTAATCAATCTTTGCTGTTGTATCTTTATAAAAAACGGAGTTTGGCAATATAGACGACTTGCGCTTCATGTGCACAAAGTTATAGAACTGCTTAGGAACCTGCGCAAATTGCAGCCTACAGCGACGAAGGTAATTATGATAACAATGCGAATTATGAGTGATAAAAGTTTGTTCTAGCAACTGCTAATGAGATTGCATTATCTATATTGGTAGAGGAATAAAATTCTGACCAATGTGCTTCAAATAATAATTGATTAAGTTTAAAAAATCAGCTTTACGAAAGCAACGATTCTTACGTGTATAGTCCGTTGCTACAAAAGGCACAAGAGAAGGCAGCTCAGGATGATAAGAGACTTCACACATCCATAAAAGTAATTCTGATCAGATTATGTTGTCAAGTGATTTGGTCTGATACTGATAACTACCTGAGAATAACTCAGTACAATAATCCAGTGCACGTTCTGAAATGAGTCGTATTAAAATAAAGTTTTTAAATGATAGTTTTTGAAATATATTTCATACCTCTGGACACGACAACTATTTAAATTTCAAAAAAGTTGTACACATAATATATCCCATGTTTATATGTAAAATTATATAGTTGTTCATATTCAACATCATCACTTATAAAAACATGCATCCTCTTCGGCTCAAAATCACAACTGAAAGCGAGCGAAATGACTCAAGAAAATGCTAATCTTGAATACAAAAATGTAATTATATTAAATATATGTATATATGTATATACACTTATATGATTAAAATCCATATGTATATATATATACTTATTACTCACTCATCCATGTATATGGTGTTCATACTGCTTTGCGGTTATTTTGATTGTGCGACTTGGTTTAATCAGAGAGCTTACAATACTCCCCAAATGATCGTCAAATAGGGAATGATCGTTCAAGTGGCAGAATTTGTGAAAATGTTTATCAGCCAACAAATGCTTATCAACATTTATGGTCTTATTGAGTTAAGAAATTACAAGTCAACGATAGCTAAGGTATATAGAAGAAGGTGCTTAACTTGGTCACTCTGACTAGCCTGTTGTCTTCTTCTTCTTGTGTAAAACAGACGAGTTTATGTCCGGTTATTATCTACAAGTAAAATATAACTACTTTACGACCTCTTCAAAAATACAGTTGGTAAATAAGTACACTTAGAAAGATAGTCATCAGTTCCTCTACTTTGATACCGAAGGTACTTTTGGTATCAAGGCACAACATTCTCCCTTGGTTTTTTAGTGTTTTTCGCTGATTATAATTAAAATGTTAATGTATTTTTTTCAGAAACTAATATTCACAAGGAAGGAAAATGATCTTCATTTTTGTATCAATTTTTGTGCCCACGGGCTTATCTTTGCCCATCATAACGGATTCTCCGGAATTTAAATGCGGATGTTTTGGAACAATCAGGGGCTCCTATAACTGTCCGCATGCGGAGAATGTGAACTTTGAGTGCCTGTCGAGGGAGAAGCCAATGGAAATATTGTTAATCGGAAATAATTACACAACAATACCCGATGGGCTGCTCAAGTTCGACTTCAGCAGCACAAAACTTATTAACCTTTCGGGCAACAATATAAGCCGTATACAAAATGGTGCTTCCGAATCGTTGCCAGGCCTAGAGACCTTAATCTTGGACAAGAACCAACTGACCGATCCGCGTGAGCTTCTCCAGATACGCAAAGGAGTCAGGGTTTCGATAAATCGCAATCTATTTTCATGCGAGTGCAATTCCGATTCCGATGAGCTACGCACACATATAAAGGTACGGGAAAATGCAATCAATCGATAACGAATCTTAACAAATCTCTTTCATTCTCTTTCATTTAGGACTTAAATTGTACTTTGATGTGCTCCACTAACGAATCGGGGACCCAAAAATCAGTACCATTCACTAACTATTGTTATGGAAACATCGAAAAGGATACTAAATTCAACGAACAATGGATAGCTATGATTTTTGGCATTATTTTTTTTGCTTTTGTTCTTTGGTACTGTGCTATTATTTGTTGCGCCTCTCCTGACACTCCCAAATGAAAAAAAACATATATGTACGATTTCCTCAAGAGCAGAAAATCGTACGCTTCAGATACCGCAGAGACTCAATAATGTCGGGCGGCCGGCAGTAAGCAGATGGTACCAGATGCAGCGTCGTAAATAACATAATATTAATAATATTATAACTATTAACTATTAACTATTTTGTATTAACACCATGTATTAATTATAGAAATTTTTTGTATTAACAAATTGTTCTCTGATGTGCTCCACTAACGAATCGGGCGGCCTGCAGTAAGCAGATGGTACCAGACGCAGCGTCCTAAATATATTAATAATATTTGTATTACTTTGTATATCCAACAAGCATTTTTACTCAATAAATCAGTACGAAAAGATCTCTTGACGTATTCACTCCGTTTAGCCCAATTTGTTCCAAAGTAGCGATTGCGGCGACACTTTGTTACTGGTACATGAACCGGTAGCATACAAAAACGTATTTCAGCATCCCAAAGAAGTGCATAGTCATTTCTTTTACAATATATATTAAATATATATTGAAAATAATTCCAGCAGCAGTACTAACCTTAATGTATAAGGGGAATGCTACACAATCTATTAAAAAGGAACATTCGAAAAAATGCTAAATTAATGCCATTATTTATTTCTTATTTTTATTCGCAGCTGTAAAGTGTGCTAATATTTTGCATGCAATCAAAATATATGGCATACTTTGAGGCGTGCGCAAAAATAAATATCTACGCACGAATAGCGAGCCACCCTAATGAGTGTGTCGAAGCTAAAGCAAAAGCTACTTCAAAAGCTTCGTATGCGTGTGTCAAAGCTTTGTTGAACATACACAAATATTTTTGGAGGGAGGGGTGGTGGTCGACCAATAGAAACGCTGCCCCAGTTAAGCTCGGCAGCTTTTGATATGTACCGTTTAACAATGAACCACGAGAAGTGGGTCAAGTAATAAAAGCTTTTGCCCTTGGCACAACAATTTTCGTCCTTGTTGCGACAGCTCAACGGATTCATCCGTGTGTATATAAATATATATATATATATATGTGTATGTATATGTGCGTGTGTGTGTGCATTTAGCATTTAGCATTCAGCATAAGCACATTTTTCTTTGAAGTTAACAATTTAGACTGAGAGAAAGGGCGAAGTGGCAAAAGGAAAGTTTCAGCTGAGGGGTGTGACACACATACACAACTACAGTTATACACACCAAACATACATATATGTATATGTATAGACCTGGAAACTAGGTCAACATATTTATGAACTATTTGCTTCGAATTCGAAGGTTGCCAAAAAGAAGAAAAAAAACTCAGTCAATGCTGGTTGCAATTTTGGTTTAAGTCCGGTTTTCATTTCAGGAAAAGAAAAATCATCAGCTGAGCGTAAACAAAGCTACAAAAAAGTGCCCTAATATCGGAGTTGCTATTTTTCAATTTAGTTCAGGAAACAAAAAATTTATATATTTCTGCTAAAAGACAAGATATTAGCCTAATAAATATGACCATAAAATCGCAGTTGCTGCTTTTGAAAGAATAAAACTGTTTTCGGCTTAGGAAAAAAGACTGTATCCAATTTTTGGTTTGTGGAAAAAGGTAATAAAACTTTTAAGGAATCGTTTATTTATTTGTGATTTTCAATATTTATATGTCTTGATTACTTTTTTTAAAATAATTTATTTGAAGTTATTCATAAATTGCTTAAATTATAAATTTAACAAAAGACCCGTTGAAAACCCTTCTTGTGTTATTATTTGTATTCCAAATAATCTAATAAGGAGGAAAGAATTAAAATTACAATTTAGAAATTGTCGACATCCATGATAAAAAATAAAATTAAATATTATTGAGAGTAATTATAAAAATCTTACTTTAGTTGTTTTGCGAGAGATCCGTTCATATAACTTCTTAAATAAAATAATAATAATTCTTAAATTATTATTTATTTGAATTGGGAAATAGCCCAATAGGCAAATGCGTTTTCCAAAACAGCTATAAATATTCATGCTGCATATTTATTTCGAGTTAAAAAAAAAATTAAAAATTATGTTTTCTACAATTTTTGATTTATAGTTTTTATTATCGATAACTTCTTTCGATCTGAAAACAGGGCTTTAACAAATCAACCACAAGAAGTGGATGGAAGGGGCAGTCAATGTTGCATAGTGTAAGCTCACACACACACACACACACACCGAATTGTCTTGCTCTTTTCTAAGCAACAATCAAATTGTCTGTTTTGATATTTTCTGCTTTTCAAACGCTTTTCACGAAATATTTTTACGATCGACTGTCATCATTGTGTGCGTGCGTGTGTGTGTCGCACAGGGAGCGGCAATTTGATGATCGGTGAAATTAATTTGTTGGCCACAATACGTATTATACTCTTTCTGTACACTGAAAACCCAACTTCAAATTGGGAAAGAAAAGCAGACATTTTCCGAGTTTCATACTCGATAATATATCTACTGACATATATCCTATGCGTGGGGGAGTTTCTATATCTTTCAATATATATGGATTCAATATATATCGATTTCCTAACCAAACACTTGAAGTTTCTTAGTAACCAGAGGCACCAAATTGAGCTGCAACGATTGTTCAATGAGAGAAGAGCTCTGTTGACTTTTCGATAAATATCGATTCAATACATATCAATCTTTCAAGAAAATCGAACTAATTTTGAGAAATAATTTTTAGAAATACGAAAAATAAGAAAATCAAAAAATTAGAAAGAAATTTTTCCCATTGCTTAGAAATATATTTCTTAATAATTATGCAAGCCCTAATTCTCTTTTTTCTCTGAGTGTAAGATACGAGAAATGAGAAAAAGTCAATTTAAGAAAACGGAAATACATCAAAAAATTATAAAGTTTTTCTTCCAATTTGAATATATTTTAATATTTCTTAAAAATAAATAATATTCTTTTTTTTCTTAGTGTAAGATATTCTTTCCTTCTTGTTGGCTTTGTATATGTCCGCTGTCAGCTGTCGTAGAGTGGGGGCACCCCTCTGCTCCACTGCCCCTCTCCCTTAAACAGGTTGTCAAAATGCTGCACATGACATAAATTTGTATCCATCAACTAACAACTAACAACTTCAAACTGAGAACTACAAACTGCCAATTTGACGTCTTGTGCTGCCAGCTAGCAAACGTATTCTGCTCTTTTCTACATACACTGAGAGAAAATATCGCCCTAATTTACATTCGATTTTTGTATTACTTATATTAACTGTTATTAAAGCATTAGTATTTAGTAGTTTATTAATTTCAGATGAATTATTTTTAGAATATTCGAATATTATTTTTAGAAAATATTAAAAAAAAAAGAAAAATCGCCACACTTTTGTGATTTCTCATTTTCTAATATTTAGAAATTACTTCTTTAAAACAAGAAAAACATTGTACATTTGAGGGCTACTTTTTTCCAAGTGTACATACATACATAAATAAATATAAAGGTATCTTTAAAGAGAATTTGCGCTTCCCGGTGCTGAAATGTGGACATCAATCACACGACTTGAGTCGCCACCAACTCGCCCCTGCCCCTTGGCCCAATGTTTGTTAACTTGATTTTCATTATGATCTCAGTTTCACCCTCCTCAAATGTAAACAACGAGCAGCAAGCAAACAATCGAAGCAACAACAACAAGACTCTAATGAGCCAGCACGCAACTTGCAACAACTGTTTTTTAGTCAGTGCCTCAGTCAGCCTTCAACTAGAACAACAGCTCTGTCCACGCTGTCCCCTCTGTCCACTGACAGCTAACTGAAGGACAACTCACACACACACACGCGCACCCAACTTGACATGCGCCGTGGACAGAAGAGGCAAAAGCAGAAAGCAGCAATTTGACTCATTGAGCAACATTATTTGTGGCACAACTAAATAAAACTTAGGCTAGGTTTTTTTTCGTATTGTTCAACATTAAACTCAAATTTTGTTAGAATTTGTTTAATTTTAAATAAATTTTCGAATTGCGTTCAAATGCAAATTAAATATTTTTGTCGTATAGTCATAATTCGCTTATCTGATCTTTTATTTATTTAATTTATTTTTTTATTTCAAAATTAAATCCTATTTTAGGAGTTTTTTATTCAGCTTATAAATTTCTGATATTATGTCTTTCTGAAAACAATAGATTGTAATTTTGAGACATTTTCTTGGCGTATATTTAGAAAATGTTTAGGAAGCAAAGGAATTAATTAATCTTTTTTTGCAAAAATATATGTTTTAATTATTGACTTGAATTTTGTATTCTTATTTTTATCCTATTAAGTGGATATCTAGTTAAAAAAGGAAGTAACCAAATTAATTGAATACTTTATTAAAACTGCTTTAGTTTTGAAATTTGGAATTGTGAATTGATAAATCGAATGCATAAATATATAAATTGTACAATTTCGACAGATATAAAGAGAATTATGTTTTGCACGTGTCATATCGTGCTTAGACATGTTCACCTCAAGGCGTGCATGCACGAACTTGATTGAGAGCAGGTCAGTTTTTTCTCTTTTTCTTTTGAGGCTCAGCTGTTAATGGCGATAACGGAATGTTGTTACACATGCACACATACATTCATATACATATGTTAATATACATATGCAAGTATACATAATGAAACAACAACACTGTAATTGAAATGTAATTTAACAGACAGACACACACACTGTGATTTTCGAAATCCGGTTTCGAAGGCAATTCGAATTCGAATCATATAAGAAACAAAACAAAATAAATGAACAACAACACACATTTACAGTTTACAAAAGAAATCAACAACCAGTTTGATATTTCACAATAAAATTTCAATAAGTGTCCAAGGCAAGGAGGAGTGTATATATATATATACATATATTTATTTACATTTTACATTTTTACGGCAAACTTTGTGAGCCACCCACTGGAAAAAAGCCCACTTCCAATTTGAAATAAGGTCGCGCTGTTAGCTAACAGCGGTTCCCGTTCAAATTGTGCTCTCTTACAATGTTAAGCTAAGCTCGTTTTCTCTCTCTCCTGAAGAGCTCCCTCCTGATTTGCTCTCTCAACTGGTTGACCTATTTTGCAGTTTGCGTGTGTGCGTGTGTGTAAGCGGTGTTGTTGTTGTCTTGCTCCATCTAACGCTTTGTTTTGGTTTTGCTTTTTACTTTTTGCGTTTCTTTTCGTTACACACAGATTGCACTCTTAGGCAAATTGGCAGCACCGGCAGCTTTGTTGTTGTTGTTCTTGTTGTTGATGCTCTTCTCTCTATGCTTCTTCTTCATTTCATTTTTGTAACTGCGTATTTGTTGTAATGCTTGATGACGTGCTCTGTTGAGCACAATGCTGTTGTTGTTTACGCCTTGAAATTTTCACTCGAGAAATGATTAACTAGATTTGTTTCAGATCAACGCAGCTAAAAAGTAAATACTAAATAAATAATATAATATAATATCAATAAATAAAATATTATAAGAACTCAGAAAAAAAAATAAAAAAATATAATAATAAATAATAATGTCTTAAATATCATATATAAGAAATAAAAATATGTTAATAAATAAATAGTAAAATAATACATAAATAAATAAAAATCAAATTACGTAAATGAAATTGTATAAGTAAAAAATCAACAAAATATAATAAAAAATAACGAATAAAATGTATATATGTATATGTATATATATATATATATATATGTATATATATGTAAAATAATAATATGTTTATTATATTATATAATCAATATTAATGGTAATAAATAAAATAATATTAAATAAAATAAAAATTAATAAATGAATAACACTAATTAAAATAAAATTACTAATAATATTTTGAATAATAAATAATATTTATCTTTTACCTATGTATTATATGTATTTCATCATTTAATATTTATTTTAATAGATTGTCCTTCCAAATAGAAAATCAAAATAGTAAATAAATGAATACATACGAACAAATGAACATTTAGAATAACAAATAAAGTAATATAGCTAATGGAAATAAATAAAAAAACATAAATTATAAGCCAATATGTAATAATAAATAAAAATAAATAGTTCATAATAGTAAATGAAATATATGTGTGCATAGAATAAAAATAGCCTAGCTAAATAATATTTTAATACTTCTTTTATTATTTTTATACACACTAAATATATATTTTATTATATTTTATTTCTTATTTATTTTCATGGAAAATGTAAATATTTATTTAGCTTAGAAATGCCTACATACACATATTATGTATGTTTGTACAAATTACACTTACACACACATAAACAAACACACACACGCACTTACAACTTCCCCACAATATGACCCACACACGAAAAACTACGCAACATTTTTTTTGGACCTCGCATGAAATCCACCCCAAAAATATATTAACAACAAAAGCAACAACAAAACAACATAAATCTATGTGCCTATACATAACATGCACACACACACATACAATCACATACACACACACACACACAAATTTATGCTGATGGATATCGAAGCAAACGCCCAGAAAATGCCAGTTCCCCCTGCCCCAACCCATGCCCCCATCCACCCACATCACGGCTGATGTTGCTGCTGGCGTCGCTGTTGCTGTTGCTGTGCCTACAGAGGTCATTCCAAAGGCAACAACAATGCCAATAACAGTCCAAAGCCAGCATAAAGCAACAACAGCAACAGAGAAGCCCCCCACGACCCTTTCCGAAAGATATCAGAAATATGTGTGAGCAGCAAAAACAACAGCAACAAACACAGCAACAACAGCGATGTAAACAAAAGCATAATAACAGCTGTGCTGCTGATAGGGGAAAGAGAGCAAGATCACGCTCACTGAATACACACACACACACACGCACAAGCCAAGCAAAACAACGTGCTCTCTTTAACTGTTAAATTTGTGACGTTGACAGAAAAACCGGCCGGCGATTTTTATGGCAAATACCCTGCAAGACGCGAAGTATCGCTAACATGGCATGTGCAGATTGACAAACTGTGGACATTAAACTTTGTTTATATGATATGTAATATATATATATATATATATATATAAGTAATTATACGTATTTTATTTATATATATATACATCTAACTAAAAGTGTTTTCTACTTTATAATATTATACATATTATTATTTATATATATCAGTACTCTATTTTTAAATTTTTATATTTTATTTATGTTTAATTATGAATGTTTTATTCATATATGCTTAAATAGCTTTTGTTGATATAGATTTACATATTGATAATTTATAACATAAAGGTATTTCTTTACTTACAATGTGACGTATTATTTATTTTCATTTTATTTATATTTAATCATAAGCATTTTATTTATGTATATTAATGTATACAATTATAATTATTTTATTTAAATTTAACATTTATTCCATTATTTTCAACTCATTGTTTTCTTCACAATCTCTTCAACATTATAGAGTATTGGCAAGTCGCGAAAGTTATATTAGTTTCTCTTATCTGTTTTTGTTGCTGAGTTCGCTGCGCAGCTCAACAGCTGTTTTCGCAACATTGCTGCTGCTCTGCCAAACAACAGCTGTTATCATGTTTCCAGCTCCGCTCTTTCTCTATCTTTAGCTCTCTTGCTCTCTCAAATAAAGGCACACAGATACACACACGCACGCACACTCATGCGCGTCGCTCTGTTGACGTTGTGAAAAATGTTGACAAGTGTTTAACTTTTTTGTTAACTGCGTAGTTTTTTTTGGGTTGGGGTTGGCAGCAGCAGCGACGACGACGCCGACGTCAACATTTGCTGTTATGTTGATGGCGTCATAGATGCCTATGCACGTGTGTGTGTGTGTGTTGATATTAATACGTAGCAAATATATTACGTAGTAACGAGAAATATTAATGTTTGCAAATTGGTAATTATTCTTAATTTCTTATTTTATTTATATTCTGTATGTATACTTTTGTTTAATGCATTATTTCAAATTAATAACAATATTTTTTTTCATTTGCTAAATCAATGCCGAGGCCTACATATGTTAACATACGTATGTTTGCATACATATTTGTTAGTATGCATGTGTGTGTGTTTATGTTGTGAATGCATTTTGCCCCGCTTTCAAGAGCATGCTGCTGCAAGCATTTAACATATTATGCTGGCTGCACACACACACACAACTGTCGCTTTTCCAAGCAGGTATGCATATGCATGTGTGTGTGTGTATGTATGAAGAGAGAGCGAAACGCGCGCAAGAGAGAGTGACTTATGTCTGCATGTGTGTGTGTGTGTGTTTGCTGTGTGCTCGTCGTAACTGTAACTCGCCGTTGCGCTCGCTTCAGTCTTTGATAGCCAACGCTCGTGTGTAGACCGATAAGCGCTTCTCATTTACGGATTGCGGATTGTGGATTCGCTCAACGACGTAAAAAAAACAACAAAAATTGAACAATTTACAAAAAAAACAAAATACGGTAATAAAAAAAAATAAAGAATTAAAAGCAAGCGGTCAATCAGCCATTCAATCAATCAACAAAATTGTGCAGCATCTGAGGCAGAAGCAGAAGCAGCAGTAAAAGCAGATTGCATTCATTTTGCTCTCTACGTTTTGTGTGTTTGTGTGTGTTTGTCTGTGTATGTGTGTGTTTCCGTGTGAGACGTAAGAAAAAGTGAAACGACCGGCAGCGAAAGCAGTGTGAAAGCAAACAGCCAATAAATATAAATGTGACACATATACAAAAAAAAACATATCAAATAAAAAATAAAAATAATACAATTTTTATAATTTAGTTTCTGCTCTTTTTATACTTGTTGTTCTTTTTTGGGGAACAGTGGCACAAAAAGGCCTAAAATTGGATTATGCTTAGGCAAAAACGCAGCAGCAGAATCATTCTGCCTGGAATAACAGCGACGTCGACGTCGTTCGGGCCAAATGCACATCTATCAACGGCTTGCTTCCAGCGACTGGAACTCAATCGAAAGCATTTAAGGCAGCGCATCACATTCTGCCTGGAACTCTATCACAAGAACATTATCAAAAAACAAAGCGACAACAAAAGCAAAAAAATCAACATCTACAAATTGTCCAAAAACGTTGCTGAGACTTAAAAAAACCAACTGTAAAGCTACGGAAAATATAAAATTAAACTGTGTCTGTGTGCAACAAGTTGCAAATTTATTGCATAAAAAAAATACGCAAGTGCAATCAGAAAAGGGCTAAAAAAAAAGTTAAAAAAGGCTAAAAAGTCAACAAAAAGTATAGAAAAAATCCTGAAAAGCTTAGAAAAGGCATATAAGAAGTGAAAAAAAGTCTTAAAAAAGGCTAAGCGAAAGGCGAATAAATCTTAAAAGTTTTAAGAAAAGGCTAAAATAAAAATCACAAAGTCGTAATGAAAAGTCTAAAAAGGCTAAAAAACCACTTTAAAAAAGTTGCACAGCAAAACAGCAAAAAAGGCTAAAAAGCTACAAAAAAAAATGTAAACAGTAAGACTAAAAAACAAAAAAAAAAACGGTGTTTGTGCAACAAATTGCAACTAAAAAGTTTCTGTGCAAAATAAAAAATAAATAAAAGAAAAAAATATATTGCATATTTGTGCAAGTGCAATAAAAAAGTCTTAAAAAAGGCTATAAGTCTAGGAAAAGTCTAAAAAAGGCTTAGATTCAAGTGCTAAATTCAAGGTAAAACGAAATAGCAAAAAAACCTTTGCAAGTGCTTAAAAAAGGCTAAAAAAAGCTTACAAATTCTAAAAAGGCTAAAGATCTTTGCCAAGTTCAAGTGTTAAAACCATTGTAAAACTAAACAGCAGAATTAAAGAGAAAAAAACCTGTTGCAATAAAAAAAACGTTAAGAAATAGTATAAAAAACTTTTAAAAAAACTTAAAAGAAAAAATAGCTACCCGATCAAAAGCCGAAAGGCAGCATAATAAAGCAAAGCTAAATTCCCCTTCAGGCTTAAATAAATCTATACAAAAAAAATCTATAAAAAAAAACGAAAAAAGGCTAAAAAATGTCAAATGCTAAAAATGCAGTTTCCCGCCACAAAAGCATAATTCAAGTGTTAAATTCATAGTAAAACTAAAGAGGAAAAATAACTGTTGCAAAGAAAAAAGCTAAAATAACAAGCTAAATTTCCCACCCCTTTCCCCCGAAACTCCATAAAAAATTCTATTAAAAAAATGTCCACCAGCCGCCGCTTGCCCAAACGCTCGATAATCGGCATCAAGGTGTGTGCCCCTGGCCCCGATGGCCTTTGGTATTCCGGCGTAATTCAAGACGTGAAAACGCCCCCCTCCACCACACCCTCCATGTCCTCCAACTGCTCCTCCTCCACCGCGTCGGAACCGATGCCGCCACCAAGTTTCCTAGCACCCGGAGACACCCAATTAAATGCAGATACTCGATATATTGTACGCTTTGATTTCAAGACACAATCGAATCCGGCAACGGCGACGACGACAACGTCGGCAGCTGCCCCCTTGCACATCAGTCCGGCGCAGGCATTGCGCCGTAATGCGATGACTAAAGAGTTCCGTGATGCGGATCTCATCGGACCCGGTTTCCGTTCCATACTCAGCATCCAACTGCAGCCCGGTCAACGCATCTTTATAACCTACAATGGACGCGAGCAGAGCGGCGACGTTGTCCAACACGATGTCGAGCGGGATGAGGTCATCGTGAAGATCACAACAATTGGAAATGAGGTGAGTGTTTTTCCCATTTTTCCATTGGGAATACATATATCGGGGTATATGCTTAGGGTAATATTGAAATCAATCAGAGATCACTTCCCGAAAGTAGCTGAAACGGATGGAGAGATTAAAGTACTACTTGTGACGTAGCAGTAAGACTGTTATATAACATGCAACTCTGTACTCAACATATCATATCGATATTGATCGATTACAATGATGTGATCAGCAGCAGGAGGAAGAGGAAGGTCTCAATCGTTGTGAATAAAGTGAAGAGTTTTGTTTCAAAGAGCATTTCTTATTATTATTTTTTATAAAATAAAAAATAAATCAAAATTATATTAAAAATAAAAATTTAATATTTATATTTAAAAAAAAAAAGAAGAAAAATTTGGAAAACATTTTCTGGAGATATGTTAGTGATATTAAATTTGACATTTTAAGCAGAACAGCTTCTATTCAGATAATTAGAGATTATTCTTGAAATGCAGATAAAGCTATTAAAGTATTCAGAATTATTGCCTAGATTTGATCATATTTGGATAATAGATCGGAATATGTCAACAAGTATATATCGATATATATATTTAAATGTATAAATTGATTTTCAAAGCGCATCAAATAAATTAAATGATTTGAAATCGATAAAAGCTGGCAATAAAATGATGTTCTTACTGAATTCTTGGCACTTTGACTCAATTGAGAGATATACAAGTATACAAGAAAAATAAGCTCTAGTTTTCCTTTTGCTTGTACGCACCCACGTTGCATGTTGCATGTTGCACATTGGGTATTGAGTACGCCCACTACATGATTGCAACTGTGTCAAGGTCAGCTTCAGCCCCATTCGCTGCCCAGCCTCAGTTGCAGCAACTATCATGTTGGGGGAATGCTACACATACATATGTATCTATGTACCTCCAAGTTGATGCATCTATGTATCTTGGCCTAGCAAGGGGAGCATGTAGCACACATTCCTTATGTATCTTATATACATATACATTTATTTATACATATTTATATATGTTTTGGTGAACTTATGTGCATTCATGTATGTGCAGCATGTATTTATGTGCCACACTCTGCTTTGGCCACTGGCAAATTCGTTTTGAGGGTCGCATTTCGCGTTTCAGAGTCACGTAACTGGGTTAACGTGGCTAGAAGAGGCAGAATGTGGCCTTTTTCTTCCTTATCTTCTTCAGCTGTCCCGGACATGGTCTAAATCCATGGCCAAAACAAACAAAAGCTTAAATTGTCATCTTAGTGTGATATTTATATATAAAGAATTAATTAATTAAATTTTAATTATGTTAAAGTGATTTCATTAATAAACTTTACTTGAATTGCATTTGTCATCCTTAAATATATTTCTAATTTAACGGTAATAATCTATTTATATGAATACATAAATAATTGTAATATTAATATAATTAATACTTGAAATGCTTTTGTCTTCTGTGATTAAAGCCTTTATAAATATATTATTACTCAATTAAATTATCAACACATTAAATTGTAAAACATAGAAAAGAAAGAAAACTTATTTTTAAATAATATATCCATATATATATCTGAGTTTGAATTTTTAATGCATTACTAATGCATATAATATATAACAAACTAAATGAAAATAATGTTTGAGTAACTAAATGTGATATTTAATTACTTGAATACTTAACTCCCATTAGTCATTCCTGATTATGGGAGCCATGCATGAAGAAATATCGCAGATGTTATTTATATATATTATATTAAATATTATTTATCTATATACATATATTTCATATTATGTATTATATATATATTTAAACCATGTTGCAGAAATATTTAATTAGTCAATACTTGAATTCCATTAGTCATCTGTGATTATTGCATCCATAAATATAATGCTGAATAATTGAGGGCATAAGTTTATTAATCACCTTGAAATGTTGTTAGATAAAGTATAATTTAAATATTTTTTTCTTTTTATGTCTCTCATTCTCTCTCTAAATTCATAATCCATAAATATAGTGTGGAATAATTGCTTATTCAAGTGTCTTGAAATTCTTCTCGTTGTGTCTCTCTCTCTCTCTCTCTTTCTCCCTCCGTCTCTCTCTCTCTCTCAATCTCTCCTCTTTCAGTAAATTCATAATCAAGAAATTAAAGTAATGTACTAAATAATTTATAATTCAATCAACCTATCAATAAGAGTATCTTGAAATGTTGTTGGATGATCTTTCAATTATTTTCTACACTTTCTCTTACTCTTATTCTATCTCTCTCTCTCTTTCTCTATTTCTCTTAAGCCCTACACCATATCAGCCCTTCGATCTTTACTGTACATATTTTCCCAGTTTTCGTTTCGCATTCCGAATTCCTAACATCGCCTTTACGTTTCGTTTACCGTTGGAATCTCAAAATATACTGATAAAAATCCCTTACGTCTCTGGTCAGTTTACGTTTCACTTAGAGTCTCTTACGTTTCGCTTACTGTTCATATTTCTAACGTCACTTGCCAGTTACGTATCGCTTACTATTGGAATCTATTACGTCTTAGTTTGCATATCGTTTCTGCTCGAATCTGAAACGTCTTCCAGTCAAAGTCCAAGTTAAATGACGTCACTACTCGAAGTCGTCGTCGTCTCGCGTTGCCCGAAACAAAGAAGAGAACGTTTTTAGGAATTTATAGAAACGGGCCGATTTGAATGGCAATGACGATAATGACGATGCCGATGCCGATGCCGATGCCGATGTCGTAATAGAAATAGAAATCTGTGCGTTGTTTAATGTTGTTTAGCATTAGATTCGTGCAAGAATTCGATAGACTAAAAATAACGAGACGAGAAGCAATGTGCGATGCATGTTCAGGGTTAAATAAACAGGCAGACTATGAATATATATTTATATACTTATATATATATATATATGGTATATATGTTATATGCATATATATGTTTCAATTGAAATTTCTTACGCTGTTGAGCTAATTATACAAACTGTGTTTTCTTCTTTTTTTTGTTGCCTTATTGCGTCATAAAAAATATTGTTGATAGATGTCATAGATAGTTGGATAAGCGACGCCTGCAACTCACACATCTCTGTGTGTGTGTGTGTGTATCACACACACTGAGAAAAACTGAGACCGGCCTCGAACTGCTTTTGCCATTTATCTCCACATCTTGCTCCCTTTTCTCATTCATTCGCTCATTTATCGCGTCCACTTCCTACACTCGTGTTTTCTTTTTGGTTTCTGCTGAGAATGTCTAGGGAGGGTATATCGATTTTGTGCCCAGGTATGTAACAGGCATTCAAGAGGCCATAAAGTAAATGTATGTTCTTGATCGGGATAAATAGTCGAGGCGATATCTGTCTGTCGCTCTCAAGCTGCAGGGTATCTCGTAGTCGATGACACTCGACTACAACCTGCCTACTTGTTTTGTTTCTCTGACTTTTGTTGTTTTCTATCTGGCTGTGGCTCTTCAACTAATAATCGCTAAATAGCCGTACAATTTGCAATTGTTGCAGTGCGCTAACTTGTCTCAGATAGACGCTCACAAACAGATACAGATACATAGATACAGCTACAGATACACAGATATAGACACACAGATAGCTACAGATACAAAGATAGCCAGTCTCAATGCCAACTCAGCGGCGCGTTTCTGTTCCGTGTGGCTTGTCAATACATTTGTCAGTCAGCACGCTCTGTGTGTGTGTGTGTGGAAATATATGTGTGTGTGTGTTGTTGTTGTTGTATCTCGAAGAGCGTGGCAGCTCCAAATGTATCTAACAGATGCGCAGCGACAACATCTCATTGTTCTGACAAAGTTTGCTTCGTTTGAGCTTTGTGTAATTTACAAAATACAAATATGGAAACACTTAAAAAAAAACAGTAGCTTAAAAGCGAATTTCAAAATAGGACATCAGCTAGAAATTAATCCGGCTGAATGTGAATTCACTTAAATTAATATTTGAAATATTCGGACATTTTAATATTTTGCCAACACTTAAAAAACAACTTTAAAATAAGAATTAACTTAAACACATATCTGATTTTTCTTATTTTGAAAATTGTATTTAATTTATATCTCTTACACCATTTTTGATATTCAAACGCATTTCATTGCATTAAATCTGGGTTTGACTTAATATTAACATTTTATTTCATTCCGATATTCATTTAAAGCTTTAAAAGAGTATTTGAAATATTCACGTCATCAAATTCATTCAGATTATCAAAAGTTATTATCAAGTTATATTCTCAACTATTTTTTATATATAACAGTCGAACTCATTTTGAATTAATCTAGAAATGAATCGGGTTTGCTTATATTATAAGTTATATTATTCTTATCAAATATATATTTGTTTAGCACCATTTATATAGACAATACCTGGTTTATCTTTAATTAATCATTTTATTTGAAATATAATCACTTGAACATATCAAGTATAACAGATTAATATATCAGAGGATAACAGATTAAAACTCGAACTCAAAAATAGGAATTAACCCAGGAGTAAATCTGCTTTATTATTAATTTTGTTCTTATATTAGAATAATCGTATATATTTGAAATAAACACGGAAGTTAGTTTTCTGTTCGGTTTTTTTTTTTTAGCCAGCTTCATTTAGGCCCTTAGACCTTGCAGCCTAAATTGGTTTATGACCTCATCAATCGTCAGAGTTAGCCAGTTAGTCAGTTATAAATTACACACCCTAGCCAAAAAGTTAGACGCAAGCCTTTTTAATTTTAGCCAGTCAATCAACAATTGATTGTAAAATATTATAAAAATAAATTGTGAGTCGATAAATATTTGTATTTAAGTATTTGACAAATACTAAATTATGCGCTGCTAGATACATTTTTAAGTAGCTGTAGCTTTAGCAGTAAATGTATCTACGTCTATGTCTGTCCGTCTGTTTGTCCTTGCGATGGCTCTGTGTTTTGGGGCATGTGAGGCTCACGTGCGTCGGCTTCGAGCCAGTTTCAAATTTTATACAATGATCCATTGTTGTTATTTTTTTGTTGGGGGAACGAACAATAATATTTGATTTGAAATTGTTGTGCGACTTGAGCAACAACCTTTTTTCTATGGCATATACACAAGCCGGCCAAACTAGTTGGGTTGTCTGCTAATATATGTATATATATATATAGGTATATATATCTATGACGGAAACGTGAGGCAATTTATTTAAAGGTTATTTTTGAGCGAGCCGAACTTGTTGCTTGTCGCATATTCATTTCATTTTCATAACGTTGCCGATGACGTATACGCCCCGTCAGACGCCTAATTAACAGGCAGTGAATCAGTGCCATGCGTTGCCAGCCCTACATAAATATTATATAATAGTTGGCCCATCAAACAAATGTAATTTAAATATAAAAAGAATAGCTCAAAATTTGTGTAAATAATTCTAAACTAAATGAAATTTTTCTAGTTTTTAGAAATAAATAATTGAAAAAATGTATTCTTTTTTAACAATTCTTCTCTGCAAGTTGAGCATATTAGAAAAAACCCTTCTAAGATTTAAATATGCATATATCATAAATTTTAGAAATTCACTTTCTATATAAAACGCTGACCAATCGTTAGCGCCAAAACTAGGACGATTTACTAAAATAAAGGCCGATTTTATTTCTGATATCTGGTAACAATTTCGAAACCCAAACCAGATCGATATCAATATCCAGATTCCCTTTTGCCGATTTTTTGCGCCGGGCTGCATTTAAAAGCAAATTAATTTTAATGACATTGAAAATGCGACACGCACTTTGCTCGCAACTGCCTCAGGTGGCACACTGGCATAGTTTCATGCCTCAAATCTTGCGTCTTGCCCCCGAAGAAAAAAAGCTGAGTTAAAAGTTGATTTTTTATATTTTTTTGACTTTTGGAGTTCTTTACTTTCATTTGTCGTACGACATGCAATTAGCTTTCCTCTCTTTCTCTCTCTCTCTCTCTCCCTCTCTGTCCCTCTTTCTCTCTCTTTCCCTCTCTGTTCGTTTGTAGCGACCCATTTTGGCCGTAAATTGAAAGCACGTAAAATTAATGGGCAGCGAATATAATTAAATATTTTATTGCTCCATGTTGGTTTATTTGTTGGTTTATTTTTTCTTGTATATTTTTTGGCATTTGCCATCAGTTGAAAGCTGTGCAACATTGTGTTGACCATGTCAATGGCAATGGCATTGGCACTGTCCCACTCCCGATATTCTGTCTCTCCCTGTCTGTCTGGCTATCTGACTGTCTGTCACGTTGTCGGAAGAGAAAAAAAGAGAAATAATAATAATAATAAATGTTGACCCAAAGAAAGTGAAAAGCGCTTTTAACTGAAGCTTAACAAGTTCTCTGAGCTGCTGGGCAAAGGTTTTCTTATGCACCCATTAAAATGTGCGAAAGGGGTCGATTGATGATGGTATAAAGATAGTCATATATATAAATTCTTGTTCAGCTGAGACAATCTAAAGGTAATTCTGTCTCCATAAACTAGACCTAGAGAGAGATAAGTTTATTTTAAATCGATCACTTGCTCTGCTTGTGGTATACCGATAAAAATCGATTAGTGCTTGCAATTAACTTAAAGTTATATAAATAAAGTAATATACCTTGACATAATACTGATCAAGTAAATAATTTGACCTATACATTTGTATAACACAAATGCATCTGGCAACTGACAGTTAAAAATTGCGACTAGTGGGTATCTTCTAGTCGAGCTCTCTCTCTCTCTCTCTCTCTGTCATCTGTAGCACTCTGACATGTTTCACTTGCAAGAAATTCACAGCAGACGCAGCAACTCAAGGGAATTGCATTTGGTTTTTGTCGAGTGAAAGGGCATTTTTTCCCTCCTTCAATTCCGCCCTTTCGCACTTCCTTTCGCCTTTCCCTTTGTCAGAAAGTGCATTTAGTTTTGCAATCCTTTGAATTCCTTTGAGTTTAGCACAGTATTTTAAGTTCGTCTTAAAAACTTTCCGGTTTGTGAAGTATTATTAAATATTATCAATATATATCTGAAACTGAAATGTTTTGTCTCTCTCTCTCTCTTTCTCTCTGTCTCTCAATCAAAAACCATTTCAAATTGACCCACATACCAAGGTATGTGTGTGTGTGTGTGTGCGCGTGTGTGTGTCAGGTGTGTTTGCATTTTGTTGTGTCTGCTGCTGCTTTTTTAAGGCCGTTGAAGCCAAATCATTAAAGCCAATAAATAAAAGGCGTTTTGAAATCACAAAACCAAAGCCGCAAAAAAAGAGAAAAAACGGAAATAATAATAAAACCGAAATTGAAGCGAACTGACTGCATTTTTCCATATTTTTCATGTGTTTCTCTTTTTTGTGTTTTTTTTTTTTTTTTTTTTGTATATTTGAAAGTCGTTTAGATTTTTGGGTTTTGGGCTCACCTTCAGTTTCAGCCGTTCCCTTTGCTTAGAACCAACACTTGAAATTGCTCACTTGGCAAACCAGTTTTGAGTTTCAATTGAGGAAGAGTCTGCTTAATTTGTTTTTTTTTCTTTTGTTTTTTGGCCACATACACTCAGAATAGATTGCCATGCTTTTCACGTTAAGTTCTACCCCACGTTGCTTTAAAAAAAGTGTTTGTGTTTCTCAATAATTTAGAAAAATATGTGTAACCTTGGTAGAAGAATTCTTATTTTAGCTTTTTGTCATTTATATTATTATTTGACATTCGTATATTAATTTATTTCTCATATACAAATATTGTACATTGCCCATTTTCTGAATATTTCTCAAAATACAAAAAAAAGAAAGAAATAAACAAGGAAAACTTTCTCTTGTTTCGGACGATTTACTAAAATTCAGTGTGATTTGTTTTTCTGAGTGTATTACTAAAATGACTCACTTGTCACTTGCTGGCTGTAACTAGCAATTTGGGTCGCCAAAAAGAAAGAAATATAATAAATAAATATAATATTAAAAAGCTGAAATAAATATAAAGAAGAAAAAGAAAAAATTGAAACAATGACATTTGATGAACAGCAGGCAACATTATTTTTATACCTTTCCGCCACAGTTGACATCTGTAAACTGAAACTTGAACACTTTTGACCCCAGAGCCGAGGTGGCAAGGTGGAAAGGTGGCGAGGGGCAACACAGAAGTCGTTCAACTTGGCACCAAAAAGTTTATTGCAGCTTGTTGAACGATTTTCAAGTAACACAATTATTAAAAATATTAAACCATAGTATTTGAGAGTTCAGGTTTTAGTTTTGACGAAGTTATGGCATTTTGAAGTTTTGACCTATGCCCATATATTGGTGTATTGATATTCAGGCTATAATTTTTACTTGTCTTCCGACCTAAAATCACGTTTTCAACTTTAAATGCACAATTGATTTAGGGGCAAAACTATGATCAAAAAGCCCTCGCTTTTTAATCTCAGTTGAGTTTTTACGAAGTTATGCCATTTTGAAGTTTCGACCTATGCCCAAATGCCCAATTTTTAATAATATGACTTTTTATTATTTTTTATGATTTATGTAACTAATTATGATAGTTATTAATATGATAGATAAGTGCAACAATTACAAATTTTATCAAATTTCTGTACTGACAATATTAATTGATATTATAACAATTTTTGTTTGCATTTGCAGAAGAATGTTTTTCCCTAATTTATCGTTTCCAATTGTATAGATAGATATCTGACAAGTCTACCTGCTGACTGGGCTGCAAGGTCGATTAGTCATTACAGTGCAGAGGGTTCAACTGCGTCGCTGAAGTGACCTGCCAGCCTGTCATTGTTTTTTAGCCCAGCAATGCACAGGCCAAAAAAAAAAAAACAGCCAAAAAATAATGTTTGCAGCTATCATAAAACCATAGCAATGCAGCAAGGAAGGAAGGAGGAGGAATCGTGGCAGGTCGTTAGACCCGACTAAACGGGCAGGCAGGCAGTCAGTCGCTGAGCAGGGAACCGGGAAAAGGGAACAAGGAGCATGTTTCAGACACGAGCATGAACACGTTTCGGTTTCGGTTTCTGTTTCGGTTTATTCTCTTTTCGTATTTATCGAAATTCAGTTGAAATTTTCACAAAGTGGCTGGACAAATGTTGTATCATAAACGGCACAGATTGAAACGATTATGTTGGCAGCAGGCGTAACTGCTGAAACATAAGTGCACAGAGTGTTGTACATAGATACAACATATACACTCAGAAAAAATAAAAAATATTTTATAATTATAATTATAATTATTGGCATTTTTTTTTTTATATTTAGAAATTATTTGTAAAAACACAAAAGCTATTCAGTTTCAGTCGATGTTTTTTCAGTTTTTCAGAGTGTACTATTCAAGTCGTGTTTTCTAAAAGCCGGTTTCCAGTACACTCAACATTTCCTACATTCACATTCTTAACAGTTCGCGATTCCATTATGAATCTAAATTCTCGTTAACATGTGAGTGGCAAAAGTAATGCTTGATTTAAACAAAGAAGCGGATTGACTTTATCCGATTTGTTTTTTTTAGAACTGAATAATAGAACAATTAATTAAAATAGAAGGCAGGCTGATGACCACTTTACTTTAAAAATATATCCAATAAATAAGAAACAAATTTGAATTTAAAGAAAAATATGCAATCAATTAGTGTTAATTAAACAATGTCAGCAACCAAGTTTATCAATTAATTATTAACAAGAATAATTGTTGAGATTATTAAAATTAAATCGTATAGATAATCAAAATAAAGATAATGATTTGTATATTATTAATAGAAGAAGATGATTTTAAGGTAATTAGAAAAAAAATATTTTTTATCCGTCGCCAAACCAAGCCGGAAGTTGAGCAACATGCTAAAAAGTTGAACAGTTTTTATTTTTTATTGAGTGCCAACAGAAGCAGACTAAAAATAGACCCAAATGAAAAAACAAAACAAAACCACTTGATAAAAGTCGCAGTGTCTCAAGCGAGTTTTACGAAATATTTTTCCTTTTTTATAATATGTTCAGTTTTTTTTTATTATGCGCCTAAGCAAAATGTAGGTTAACTTAACATTTTTTGTGGTTGTTTGCGTCTTTATTGTGATTTGGTTATTTTTCGCGTATAAAATTATGACTTAATTTAAAAGTGAAAGCGTTGACTGACCTTTTTGTTGTTGAACTTAATGCGTGCCAAACGCGCTATTGAGTAATTTGTGAGAAGGATTTGTGTGCAGTGCGCAATAAGCGACGAGGACGCAGCCAGCAAAACTCACTCAATATAACAAATTAGGCAACAGAGAATGGAAATTGAAAGGGGAAGGGGAATGTGTGCAAGTGCTGCTGGGTCGCTTTGCCTGGCTGCCTTTCAGAACGTAAACAAAAACACGAACGTGAAGAAGAAGCGGAAAGTGCGAGATAAACAGAAAACAGCTGTACACACCAAGTGCGTGTGCGAAAGAGTGCGCATAGAGATAGAGATGGCACACATTGAGCTGCTGCTGTTGAAAATAAAACCCGTTTCTAAAACGGAGCCACAGCGACAGTTACGCTACGCACTTTACGCACGCTCTCCGCGTATGTATGTGTGTGTGTTGCGTGTCTCTCTCGCTTACTTTGTTGTTGTTGATTTTCTCGTAGGCTTTGCTTTGAACTAAAACCGGCTCTCTCTTTGTGGCCTACGCTTGGGTTTTGCTGCCTATGCTTTGGGGGTTTTCGTTTCGTGCGATGTGTGACGGAAATACGTAGCAATCTTGACCGCCTGCTGTTACACACACACGCACACACGCATACGCACATACGCACAGCGACACACATTAGACGCATTTAACAAAGAAGAAGCAGCACAAGAAGAAGAAGCCACGCATGAAAATTGCTTTTCATGTGCGAACGAGAGAGAGAGAGAGAAACATCAACATCAACAACGTCATCGACAATGTCAGGCTTTATTTTGTTTGGTTCTTTGTTTGTTGTGCTTTGTCTTCCCGCTGTTGGCTGTACAAACGACCATATAGCGAGTGGGCGAGGGGGGGTGTGGGGTTAACTCTACTCCTTCCATTGGTCGAGGGCCCCACCCTTGGATGGATTTTGCTCATTCCGCGCTCCATTCGTTTTTCGTGCTGCTTCTTTTTGTACCCATTGAAAATTAGTAAAAAGGGTATATGGATTTGCGGATTTTCTCGATGAGAATAAAAAGTCGATATGTCTGTTTCTATCAATAATACAATATGACTATTAAGATATATATTTCTGAAAAAACATAATTTTTAGAAATTTTATTTATAAATTATTTCTAATAACTAATTTTTACTATATATATATATTATTGGTCAATTATATTATTTTGTAATACATTAAAACATTTTCTGTGTGTACATCCAAGCATTCTTACATTCGAGGAGGCAGATCGCTTTTAATATTAATTTTTAATTAAACTTAACTAATTTTGTTTTCAATTAAAATACTGTATTTTGGCAATAAAACTGGAATATATATGGAATAGCTGTCTGCAGGGTATTTCGCACTCGATCACACTTAACTTGTTGCTTTTTTTCTTCCTAATGTGGCGGGCCATTGTCACTTTTGGGGGCAGCCAAAAATAACTGTTTCCGGTATTTGGGTCACATGAAATTTAATCAAATTAAAATGTTCGACAGCAAAAAAAAAACAAAAACGAGAAAAAGGGGCCACAACGCAATTGTTTGATGTGCAGTTGTGCGTGTGTGTGTGCGAATGTGTGTGCGAGTGTGTTTGCGAGTGTGTGTGCGCGTGTGTAAACAAGTGCGTTTGTATGTTGCATTGCAACAGTTGCCCCAAAGCTACACTCAGAAAAAAAAATCGATCTACATTTTTGTAAATCGTTATGAAAAGAAAATCTCCTAAAAAAGTTAAATATTTTTCTTGATTTTAGAAACCAAAAATAGTTCTAACATTTAAAAGGGCTTGCCCTAAATCGATAATTGCTATAAATCGATAATAAACTATGCGAAATGTTTTAGTGTTTGTGAAATCTTAAAATAAAAATTTAATAAAAATCGAAAATAAGAATTCTTCAAATTAGAAACAAAGAAACCCAAACCTTGGTATTTATACATATATTTTACTACACTTTAGAGTTCATCATAAAATTTAGAAATTCAAACCCTGGTTTTTAGAAAACCACAACTATAAATTTTAGAAATATGCTTTTTAAATGTTAAAATGAGTATGGCAATTTATTTTTCTGAGTGTAGCATCCAATTTGATTGTGTAAATGGAACTGCAACAATTCCCAAATTCAAAAAATTTGTGTGGCAAGTTACTTACAAGATGCTGCACCCAAGGGGCATCAACAGCATCCGCAGAAGTCGCAGCTCAAGTGTCAGACGCATATCAAATCCAAATTTAAATCCAGAAATTCCCGCGATGCTTTGCAAATCTTGGCAATCTTGGCTGATTATCTGACGTATCTGGCTTATCACAGCAGCTGGCAGCAAAGAGAACCAGTTTGTGGCAAGTGTCGAGCACTTGAGTGGCAAGCGATTTCACTGCAATACTGCAGCAGCATCCACAAAATGTGTCGATAATTGAATTGAGCCCCATTTGACAACTTTATGAAACACTCTTCACATGCTGAAAATAAGATTTCAGTTTTTATCTACTTGAAAGTCGATCCTAAAAAAATAATTGAATGAATTTTAAGCAATGTATGAAAAATATTTATAAATGTTGGTAATTCTTTTTTTTTTCTTTGTATAACTTATAAATTAAATTTTTAGGAAATTCATAATAAAAGTCTGGTGGAAATAATATTATGCTATGCCATAAAGCATAATTTTGGTTGTTTATTATCCAAAAAGTTATTTGATTAACTAAAAATTTATCAAATTCCAATTGAAAAATTTGTCTATAATTATCTAATAATCTAATCTAATAATTTAATAAACTTTTTAAATTATGATTTTCAAACTGTAAACAATTACATTCAAAAGTTCTTATAAATGTTATTTATTCATAGTTATTTATATGAATAAAAAATAGTAAACGAAGGATTCCTTTTTTAATTCTAATATGAAATCAATCAATCTGAAATTGTGGGATGAATTATATTATTTTCTATTTTAATATTCCATTTTCCATTTAGTTCCATTTGTCTGAATAAATATAGTTTCTCCTTTACACAAATATATGTATATAAATATATATTATGTATATATATGAGCCTACCTGATCCGGAAGCTTTTACAGCTACCTATTCAGCCGGCCGGGCCGCTAATAAAGCCCTCTAAAATCCGTAACAAGTTTTCGAGATGTGATAATGTGCTAGAGTGAGATGGCGCAAAAAAAAAAAAATACAAAAACATGAGGAAAACAAAATGGCAGCCGATACAAGCGCTACAAGCGACGCAATATGGCCGCCATTTTGCTTTTTGCCCGTTATGTTGTGTTTTTTCTGTGTTGTCTTTGTTTTTGTTGTTGTACGCGTCTATTTTTCGATTTTTTCGATTTTGTTTTGTTTATTTCGTTTCGCTTTTGGGTTTCCTTGGCGCGCAGTTTTTACTGCTGCTGCCGCTTCCTATTCTTCTTCTTATTATTCGCCTGCCTCTTCTTCTTCGTCGTCTTGCCTTATTCTTCTTCTTCTTGGTGGATGCGTAGGCGGCGACGTCATCACGCAACGCAATTTTACGCATCGCGCGCTATTTTTGTGTGTTTTTTGTATTTACATTTAGAAAGCGCTACAAACGGAAAAATCGACAGCAAAAATTATAATGAAAAAATACGAATAAAATATAAAAAATGTTTTCAAGACGCGCCGCTTTTGTCATCGCATCGGCTGTAAAACGTTGTCGATGCCAATCATGCGTAAATTACGCGATTAAACAGCGTTTTTTCCTTCTTTAAAATATATACAAATATGTACAGCTGCGTTCAAAATAATAGTTAAAAGCAAGTACTTAAATGATAGTTGAAAAATCATGAACCCAAACATTAAAAGATGAGTTGGGCCATAATATATATATATATATATATAAATATATATGCAAAAGAAAATCCTCAAAGTTATATATGAGCAGGTCGAAATAATAGTGGAGAATTTTTCTAAGATTTCGCTGGTGAATAGACTAAATAAAAAACTATTATGAGTTTATAAAATCGAACTAAATTTTAATATTTTATTTAAATTTTTTACTTAATTGTTGGTCACTATTATTCTTATAGTAAATTCCTTTAACGCATAATTGTTTCTTTTCAGGATGGATTTTCCTAAATTCCTTAAATAGTATTTTTAATTTCTATCGTGATGTCGCTATATTTTAGTTTATATCGGTTTGGGGCTAGCCTCTCTAACATTTTTAAATTTGTTCTCCTGATATTTAGAATCTATTTCAAAAAACAATACAATAAATAAAAAATATGTTATGCTATATATAGGTGTATGCAAATATTGCGCATATACGTTTTATTGGGAAGCATCTCTATTATCTTGACCGCAACTGTATTAATTCATGCTTCCATACCACATTCTTCATAGACAAGTAGACAAAAAGAGTTCGCCCTTTTTATCGGCCTAAAGCTTTAGATGTTTTCACCTAACACACACACACACACAGCTCGATTCTTGTGATTTGTTTTGGTTTTCTTTTGGCCTTGCATATTTCTCTGTTTAGCTGGGCGTGGCATATTTGGAAGGCGTAGGCGTTGGGCTCTGTTTCCGTTTTAATAGCATCGGGTACGCAACTTTTTACTGTCGCCAGCGCATGCTGCGTATACGTAATGTAAGTCGACATTTTTATACACTGTTCACATAGGGTGCAGTAGTATATTGGTTGCGCATAATTATCGCCATGCTTTTGAATTTTTTCGACAGCCTGAAAGCTAGAAACTTGAAACTTAGAGTATACCAAGTGTTACGAATGTAGTTCGGCGTAAACTAGGAGGATGGAAATGCGAAAAAAATGTCTACCTCTAAACTGAAATTTATTTAAAAGAACCATTTCTTAATAATATTTTTGGGAGTGTCAATTTAGAGTAAGCCCCTCTAAATTGTATGAATTCTTTTCGTAAATTTAAAAGTTATTTCTAAAAACAAGAAAAACTTAATATTTTTTAGGGCGGTTTACTTAACAGAGTATTTGGCAGTCGGTTATTTCCGCCTGTAATGTTTTTTAAGTGTTGTCTGTCTCTGTGTGCTTCCCTGTCTGGCAGTTTGTTTGCCTACGCAGCATTTCCTTGGGCCATTCAACATTCAGCGAGCTTGGCCCGGAAAAAAGGCTTTTCAATTTTATTTGAGTCATTTTCGCTTGTTCGCTTTTCATGCGCTTTTCTTCCTTGCAGTCAGGCTTATATTTATGGCTTCCCATTTCCCCACTTTCCACTCGACAAGAACAGCTGTGAGCTTCATTAGCAGTCTGCCCCAGAATGGGGCCGTAGGCGTACGCGTAGGCGTAGGATGTGTGTAGGCGTGTTAATGTTTTGTACGACGTCATCATGGAAATATAAATCGAGTACTCTGGACTCAATGCTGCTCATTGTTCTGCTCAAATTGTTCATGCCCCAATTGAGGTAGTGCAAATAACTGTATATATGTATATATATATATATATATATATATATGTACATATCATCATATAAGCAGTTAATTTTAAGCGTCTTGTCTCGAAAATAACATTATTTTTTGGCATCTTATCTATACTCATACTACTAATATTTTTTTTTTGGTTGGTCTGATTGGGATGATGCATGCAACAAAAGTTTGCCAGAAAGACAAATATTTTATTTTTAATTGAATTTTGATTTATTTTCTACTCTTTGTATTTTTTCTGTCTCGAACTAAATAAATAAATTATATTATTCAAAACAATTTTATGAAATTATATTTCCTTTTTTTTTGCAGGTGAGTTCTGATGAGCAGATTTTTAATTGAACAAACTGTGTTGGGTTCCTCTATGGAGGGGTAAGTTTTACCAAACTGAATTTTGCAGAAGCTGCACAGTAGAGGAAGAAGTGAAATCTGCTTAAGAGTTTAAGCATCCGGGGAATACCCTTCCTATCTATCATAAATTAATAATTATAAGCAATATTTTATAACTGTAAAACACACTTATTTTTCTAAATATCTGTATTCAAATTATATTTTAAATTTAACTTTTAATTTATTTAATTTCGTCATTAAACAAATACAAATAAATAGTTGTGATTTTTTTCCTTTATTTTTGTTGTGTTTTGCGTTGAACTTCGGCAAAGATATTTTTCCTTAATATTTTCATTTGGCATTTTCTTGACATTTTTGTCGATTACAATAAGCGCTCGTAAAATTTTATCGTCTCGAATAAAATTTAATTGAAACAGGAAACTCTCGCATAAATTTGAGACACACACGCACACACACACACAAACAATGAAAAAGGGGGGCGGGGGGCGTTTAAGAAGAAATTCAATGCAGCAGCCATAACTGAATAGAAAAATCCATGTCGACTTCAGGGGTTGCTGCTTACTTTATGCGCATCGGAAATGCAATTGGATATGGTCAATAGTGTATCCGAGTGTATCTGGCAGGAGCAGGGGCAGGGGTCAGGGGCATGCCACACACACTTTGGAGACTAGTTGAAATGTGAAACGCTGTTTAAGTTCTTGATTTGACAGCCCCTAAAATGCGCATGATGAAATGAAGACTATAAAGTCAGCTAATCAGCTAGTTGGCAATATGATACCTACAAATTAGTGGCTTTTAAGCAATTTCTAAACCCAAGCAAAGTAAATTGTACAAACTTGAAAAATATTAAGAGACTTGAGAAGCTAAACAAAGAATTCATTTCAGTTATATTCATATTAATCAATTAGTTTTGTAAATTATGTTAGCCTTCAATTTTACTTGGATCTTCTGGGTTTATTTTGTCTCTCCCTTATAAGCTAGTTAAAGTTCTTGGAAAAATAAATAAATAATTTAATAAAAATAGAATAAGCCACAATAATAGTGTCTAATAAAATAAATTTTTCTTTTGTGTTAAAGTTATTAATCGATCGACGCAAAGAATAAAGATTATAGACTTGACACAATTAAAACATAAATGTTATTTATAAGAATTGTATATAGGTTATGTTGTGAGTATATAACTATAATTCTTATACATATTACATTATGCCTTAATTGTGTTTACCCATAATAAACAATTGTTATTAGATTACCATAAAATCAACTATGATTTATTATAAGTAATTCACTTTATTAGCTTACCATAAAATAATAACTGATAATCTTCTCTACTCCGATCAAACAAATATAGTTATATAAGCAACTTATAGAGTACCTAGTGTAAGTGTATTCATTCACTTGAGATTTAAATTTGCGTACTTAAATAAAAATATAATTCATTGTTGATTTATGTTTAAAATGTCCTTCGTTTATGTATAAAATGAGGTCACCTAACAAAATTGTGGTAAAATATTTAAAATATAATTATTGATAAACTTGAATTGAAATAAAAAACGTAATTCATTGTTGATTTAATGTTAATCCACCATCACATATATATAATGAAATCCACTGTGTACCATATATATATACCAATAAAATATGTATTCATACTCGTGGAATTGTAGTATATTTTATCAGGTAAACCCATAAATAGTTAATTTATTGGCAATCCACCAAGCAATAAACCTCTAAAATATATATCCAGTACCACAAATATATTTCTATAATACAAACAATCAACTATTTAATTGCAACTCAGCATATAAATATAAATATTATACAATATATATATAATATAATAATATATTTGAATCAAGTTTTTTTTTTTTACCTTTTTTGTAGCAAACAATAAACTATCTATAAAATAGGTATTCAGGTTCTTGAAGCTTAAGCGTGTAAGCTCAGTTTTTTGTTGCTATATTATAGACCACTATACATAAATCAAGTATTATATAATTACAATCCGCTAGCAAATATAATATTTATCTATATACAAAGATTACGGGTATTTATTCTCTTAGTTTCCTCAGATTCTTTCTAAGTAAAACATAAATAATAACTATGAAGAATAAGTGCCCCCATAATTGGGGCTGCGCCTGCGTAATAACCCACAATTGTGGTCTTCTGTAAAATATTTTATTATTCACCAGACCAAGGTGATTTTAGGTTAAATTGTTGCGTTACTTTTCCAATAAGACTGCTGAATTAAAATGTGAATCAAATATATGAGAGCGAGAGAGAGAGAGAAAGAGAGTGAGAGAAAGAGATATATATATATAGAGAGAGCGAGAGCATGTAAATACTAAGTAATGTGTGCCGGCATTTTTACGCCGTTTCTCTCTGTTTATACGCCCATTTGGGTTATTCAACTTTCGGGAAGCGTCGAAGCGTCATTGATCCCGTTTGACGCTTCCAAAAAAAAAACCAAAAAAAAAACCAAAAAAAAGCAAATGTTTTGTATTCGTACTTGCGACCCGTGTGTTCCCGCTTGTCTTCCAGTCTGTGTTCCAGTGTGTTCGTGTGTTCTGTTTTGGTATTTTATTTATATTTCAGCGGGGGGAAACAAACGCATTTACATACATTAGAATTTATGTATGCATGGAAGTGTGTGTGTGTGTTTTATCGAGCCAATTGCTGCTTAAGTTCTTAAGAATGCCAATTCCAATTGCACTTGTCTCTGATGAGTTCTTTTATTATTATTTATGCATTTGATTTGTTATCGATAGCCAATTCAAGTGTGATCAAATTTTGTAATAATCATTGATAATTAATAATACGTAAATGTTTAATAATAAAGTAAATATAATCAAAAATATAACACAACTGTTTAAATTTGAGTGGTTAGTTTTAATTACCCAATTAATGAATTGGGTATTTTATTTATTGAATAAAATTTTTCTTTTTTATGTTCATTAGCCATTTTATAATTATTTAATGAATAAAACAAATACTGATTATAACTTGGATACAAATCATAATGACATTTTTAATGTATCATTGTTATATAGCTTAATATCTCAGCATCTTCAAAAGAAAATCAACAAATAATATTCATGTAAAGCTAAGGCGAATTGCAAATATCAAAATTTTAAAAAATAAACATTTCTATGATATGGTAGTAATCAGATGTTGACTGTTTTTTGTCCAAATGTTAGGATTGTAAAAATAAAACACACAATTAATCAATTTTCATTTTCATAATCATAACAATCAAAATATAATCGTATAATCAACAAATTCCCTGATATTTTTTCCGTGCTGCTGCAATCAAAGCGGGGGTTTTCCACTGCTCAACACAGTCCTTTGCTCTCTCTCCCTCTCTCTCGCTCTGAGTGCTGAAATTCACTGAGCGAGTTTTTAAGGGTTCAATGGCTCGCTCAACAACAACAACAACAACAAGAAAGAGTAGAAGAAGAAGCAGAAGCAGAGCAGCAGCAAAACACTGTCTCGTCGAGCAGCTGCTGCAACAGGTGATCCTTTGCTGTTGTCGCTGTCGCAGCCTGCGTCTTCGTCGCTGCCCCTGCCCTTGTCTGTTGTTGTGGTTGTCTACCGTTTGGCCGGCTGAAGGTCAACAAACTTGTTGGCGGGAGCGACGCTGTCGGTGTAGTTGCGGCAGCGAGCCGAGCTGAGGCGAACGAACTCAAAGACGGCGACGTCGACGACTGTTTCTCGTTCGTATTTGTTTGTGTGCGTGTGTGTGATATTCCTTTTGTGGTGTTGTCGTGCACCGAAGCCTGAAAAAAACCGTAATTTGAATCCAATCTTTATTTTGGGGATTCTCTTTTCCACACACAACCGAAAAAAGGCCAAGTCGAACAAAAAGTAGACAACGACGAAATAATGCCGACAATCAAAACAGAACCCATACGAAATTTCAAATGAATTTCACTCGAAAATTAACTATCAAATAAAACACTCAAGGGACAATACGTAGTTTAATAAGGCGAAGCTTCGATGCACTATGAAAAGTTAAATTAAATCCAATATCTAATTGAAATATTAAATTAAATTATATATATAAAATAAATTTAATGATGAAATATTAAATTATATACAAAAGTAGATATTCATTAAATATATTAAATTACTAACATGAACATAAAATTGATTTAATTAATATAATTATTATATATTAAATTAATTAAATTATTTATATAATTCAACGTTAAATTCAATTCTATTAAAAAAAATTTCAAAACGTAGTTAATACTTTCTTCTGTAATCACATTTAATTTGCATACACAATTTGAGTAAAAAATTTAATAAATAAATAAATAGCAAAATAAAAATAGTTAAATAACAGATAAAAACAATACTCACTCACAGCAAAAGGGTATTTAGACGCCGACTTTTAAATGCGTCTTAAATAGAGCGTTAGAGAATGAAGAGAAAAGGGATCAACAAATTGAAATAGCGAGAGCGAGCGCGAGAGAGAGAGATGGATAGCGGGAGAGAGCGCGGTGAGCGCAGGTGGAAGATTCAGCTTGGATTTCGTCATGAGTCCGAAAATATGCCGTTGCCTTTTTGGAGTCGGTCAAGCAACCCAAAACCTAAAACACACACATACGTACATAGTTAGTACACACATACATACCCACATTCTTACTTACTTACTTACATACAGTTGCGGTCAAGAGATTAGTTGCTGCTGCATTTATGTTTATTAACATTTATTTTATTACTTAACGTCAACTAAAGCTAGTTTAATCGAAAAAATAAATGTACAAGTAGTAAAAGATAGATAAATTCAAAATTTTCAAAATATTTAAACTATAATTTAAGTTTGTTTTTACATTTTCCAATGCTCTACTATGATTTTGACTACAACTGTACAAATCCAAATCAGAAGTTTGATGAGACAGCTTTTGTTAGAGTTGTTTGTGTGTTGTGCGCTGTCTGGTTTATTGACCACTGACAAAATTTATGCCAAAGGTACACACATACAAGCACACACACACACACTAACATGCACACTTACACACATACAGAGATAAATTTGTAGGCCCAGCAATTTGTTGCCATTGTTCATTTTGACCTGGGAAGCTGCTTGGAATTTGACCAACTGTCGACGCCACCTTGTGTCTTTTTCTCTTTTTGCTCATTACCAATAATGGACTAATGGCAAATATCGCACATACAGTAGTGAACAAAATAATAGCACTATTACTTATTATTATTATTGTTAATATATTTTTTCCACAATTGCACATATACATATATATTTATATGGACAGAACAATTTGGTGTAACGACAAAAAATTAAATGAAATAAAATAAAATAAATCTAAATTTGCAAGTATGGAAATATTATTTTCTTAATTAAAATTTTGAAATTAAAGATAAATCTCTTGCGTAAGATAGCACATTATTATATAGTATAAGAAATATATTAATAGTAAAATAAATTAAGTACAGTTTGTATAGAAACAAATAAATATATATGTATACCTATTTCACTGTCCCGGAGTGCTTACATATGTATATACATATTCAGCCTTTTTTCTATTGGACTCTTTGGCTAGATATTTGTTAGTTTTGCGTGAGCGTTTCTTTAATTGGCTACGTGACAGGGCCGTCTGAGAAAGCTTTCACCCAAAAAAACGCATTTGGGTCCATTTAGGCTCGGGGGCCTAATCAAAGCAATTGGCAACGGATGAAGACGCAGACGAGTGTTGGTTAACTCCAAACACAAAATTTATAAAGCACTTTCGCTGCCAGAAATCCCAAACTCTGCCAACAATCTGTCAACGCTGTCTGTGACCCAATTTGAGCTACGGACTTACTTATTACTTAGTTATCTGCTCCTGTTCTACTTTTTTTTGTACTGTTCTACTTGACTTCGCTTCCAGCTTTTTTCTGGCCACAAAATGGGGTCAAATTATTGTTTTTTTTGGTGCTTTTTGAAATTCATATTCGAAACCTGCGCCTGAGTTGTTGTTTTTTTCTTTTTGTTGCGACTATGCTTTGGCTTCCACGTGTGCCACATGCAAATGCAAATTGAAAGGAAACACAACAAAATACACAGCCAAACACCATCCACATCAAAACAACAACCAACACATGAAAACAACTTCAGTGGCAAAATGATGACACACATTTCTGTTTCGTGGCGCACTCCAAAAGTGAACATGGCAACCACTATCCAAGTTTTAATACTCTAACAGTTTCTTAGGAAAAATATTTCGATTTAAGGTTTAAAGTAAAATCGCTTATAAAAAACGATTCCCAAAGCTTTTATTGCAGCTTTGAAGAAAGATATAAAAAAATATATAAAGAAACATGTATGCATAATAAATATATAATGCAATAAAATCTTAAAAACACAGGAAATGCTACTAAGCATAATTTGAAGAAAAAGGCAAGTAGAATTGTTAAATGCAAATTTTAAAAGAAAATCTAAATGAATAAATAAATAAATAATGTTGAACTTTTATTACTCTAACATAGTTTCGTTAAACTAATAATGTGATTAAAAGTTCAAATAAAAATGAAATATAAAACGAGCATTGCTAAGAGTCTTAGCATTAAAGAAATATATAAAATAATCAACGAACAAAATTGTAGAAAAGATAAATGCTCAAGAAATCTTAATAATTCAGAAAAATAAATTGATTTTGTTGCATTGAAATTTTCAAATAGTCTCAGTCAAGAGTGTCGAAGATGAAACATATAAAAAAAAAACCATTGTTTGCTAAATAAATAAATCTGATTCACAATATAGATACATAAAATGCATAGAAAAATATAATATAAAATAGGAAATCGAATATAAAAGTTGTCACTCTTAAAATATATAATTTGCTCAAAGTAGGAAATTCTTAAAATGCAAACTACAGAAAATACTCATGAGCATAATTAAAACGAACGCAGTATTGTTATATACATATATATTTAAGTTAAAGGTAGATTTTTTGATTGCTTAATCTAAGTAAATAAGTTGCTTTTTTTAGCTCCACAAATAAACGATCTGTGTACATATCATATAAGTATTTCACATATGTGTGCTATTTTGATACCGGCTATATATATGTTTATATAAATTTATTTATATATATATATTTATACATCGTAGCCGGCATGGGGGCCAAACTCTGAATGCTTTTAGCCGGCATTTGGCGTTGCGGTTTTTGTAAGAAGCTGCAACAACAACAGCGACTGCAACTGCAAATGTGTGTCACTTGTGCAGTGTTTTGCTTTTGCTGTGTGGCACACACAAAAAAATACGAGTAGCAGCCGCAACAAACATAAAGTGTTAAAATGTATGCCGAATATTCCCCCCTTTTCCCCTTTGGCTGGGGGAGTCATTGAGTCTCAGTCGGCGCGTAAACAAATTTAGCGCGTCGCCTTGTCACACAAATTAAATTCAAAGCAAAGCAACTCAAAACAACAACAATAAAAACAACAACACATAAAATGCATTTGCAATGCCAATTGTCGCATTTGTTGTTGTTGTTGTTCTGGTTGTTGCTGGCTGAAATTTGATTGCAAAAATTGTGATTGGTGTCACTGTTGTTGCGAATCAAGGGCGTAGCTGGATTTTTTAGGGGTGCCGAATTTTTAATTTTGTATCAATTGTAGACCAAACTACTACGCGAGTTTAGTATTAAGCTAAAGGTCAACGCATGATCAGGAAGCCCTGCTGAAACATTAAATAAAGTATTTATCAAGAGGTCAAGCCATAATTAAGTAGTTTTTGAAAGTCACGACTTGGGAAAAATGTTGTAAATCGAATCAAAATCGCGCTTCCAACTTTCAACAGTTTTTTTTAAATGAGAAACAAATTTTAATTTCTTTTTATAAAATTTGATTGTAAGCCAATTTGTAAAGTTGAGCGTCGACAGCTGCCCCTCCCCACCAACGCCCCTGATTGCCATGTTGCGTGTCATGTATTGGAGTTGTGCAAAAAATTATGCACGTTTTTAATTTGGGGGCACTGCGCAACAAATAATAACAATTCAGACACCCACCATATAAACTTGCCTGGGCAACATACAAATGTTGTTATTATGTTGCTATATATAGCTGCCATAGGAACAGTCGTTGTATAGTCTACTAATTGCTCATTTGTTGAGTGAGAATTTTTATATTAATCGCTATTCCAATAATTATTCCTAGCATGAATTCTGGAGTATTCTGTAAAGTTTCAATAGACTTTATCATGTAATCAATTCAGTTCCATCTATTTCCATCATTTCTTAGCTAGCTCACACTGAGTATTTTTTTTTGTTGGTCTGATTGGGTTTTCATCTGGGGTTTTTCAAATGTTGAAGCATTGTGCATTATTATTATTATTTATTAATGTAGACAGAAATATTACATTTTATTTTGTTTAATATTTTCCTTTTTTTATTTTTATTTGATTACACTAGGAAAATATCTTGTAAATATTTAATGATTTTAATTTAAATAGCAAATTTTATTTCGAATTTAATTTTCATTTATTTTCTACTCTTTGCGTTTGTTTTTCCGCATCAATACCCTAAGAAATCTGGTAAACATTTCTTTATTTTTAAAATCTAAATTTAACTATTCAATTTTATTTTTAATTTAATTTAATTTATTCTCTAATTTTTTGATTATTTCTGTGTTGATTGTTTTTAGACGACATTAAATAAATAAATAATTGTTACTTTGAGCAGACCTTAAATGCAGCCATTTACATAATGTCTGAACGCTTTAGACTTGACGTTGAGTTAAGAACATGAAAAAACCAACAAATTTCGCAATTTAATTGCTTACATCAGGCATTTTGATTGAAATTTATGGCCAGCGGTGTCCTCAGTTCTCAGTGCCTCATTTTTGTTTGCATTTTCGCTGTTGATTTGTATTCTTTTTTAGTGGTTTTAGTGGTTTTAGTTTTTCATTTCTCATTTCTCATTTATCAGGCAAATGTTGGTCAATGGCGCAAAGAATTTGGTGCGTGCCCAGTTTTAAATTTGGCATCGACCATTTTTTTGTTTTTTGATAGCGTTGAGAAATTTTTGAATACGCACAAATGAAAATGTGGGAACAACAAAACAATCAATTTTACATGCTCTAATTGCACATTAAAAATGACTTAGGTACAAATCCGATTTGGACAAGTCGATTATTTTCTGGGTTTGCTTTTCAAACTGAATGCATTTCAAATTTTGTCTACGAGTTTTGTTGTTGTTTACATTTCAGCGCGTATTTTTAGAATTGGTTCCTATTTATTTGTTTTTTTTGTATGAGGCAATTGATTAGACTTCCTATATACAAAAATGCAGTGCAAGCTGTTTGGGGTCTTATCAATGGTGTAAATATTTATGCACCCACTAATTGAAAGGCGGACAAAAGATATTTGCATAGAGGCAGGCAGCCAGGCCGGACAGACAGCCAGTCAGCCAGTCAGCTAGATAATGTTTAGTTGGGCCTGCAAACGATAAACTTTATACTTTATACGAGTGGCTGCCACAAAGCACAAAGAGTGGCCTAATTAGTGTCAAGTGTTGCCCCAGCGACAGCAACTACAACAGCAGCAACAATAGCAATAATAATAACAACAACAGCCACAACTTCAATGAAAATGACAACATCTCGCAGCCATACAAAAGAGGGAAGTCAATTAGAAAAATGCAAAGAGCGCTGAGCGGGTTTAAGCGCAAACCCAAACTCAAACTCGGGCTCGGGCTCGGCTTTGGAGTCTGCGCTTAAGTTGCAACATGACTAAAAGAGTAAACAGCACAAAGTAAAAAAATAAAATAAAAATGACAAGTAAGCATGCTGATGCCAAATTTGATTGACTACGAAATACCCTGCAGCTAGCTGTTAATTGTATTATAAATCTATTATAAATATTATTAGGAATAATAATAATATATTAATTAACATAATATATTAATAATAATAAATTAAACTGTGCAATGGCGAATGTAAGCATGCTTGGAAGGACATACTGCTGATAGTAAATAGTTCACTTTGAGAATAAACTTTCGACTATGTCTTGGCTGAAATTATTCTACAAATGTATTATCAATTAATTCTAATTTGTATGGGCATACTAAAACATTATACTTTATCGATAATATATAAAAAAAAAATATTAATAATAACAATATCAGAGTTAACAAAATGAATATTACTTTTGTTTATGTAATAATGATCTGCTACAATGGAGGCTTATGCCTATAACATGCCGTGCCACAAAATCATTACACCCTTGGTACACATTTTAAAATGGTTGCAGAATATAAATATATATGTGTATATATATAGTATTGCATTGGCGAACAGTAGCTAAAACACACAAGTCTCTACAAGTATCTACAAGTGTATGCAATGGGGCGCTGGTAAAAAAAGAGAAAAAAAAACGAATTACAAATCGAGACGCTGTTGCTTTTGTGTCGCTCGCTGCTCGTCGTCGCAACTGAATCATGACCCAATAACCCAATTTTCCAAATGCGCCAGCCATCTCGCTCACTCGCACACACTCAACACACACACACACACACAGATAAACTGCAAGTGGCCCCGTCAACAGGGGCAAAATGTAGCACACAGATACAAAAAAAAACATGAGCTTGGATACATATTGAGCTGGCATTGAGCTAAGGCTGATCAGCAACTGGCCGGAAAGGGGTTGGTGAGGAGTAAGAAGGGGGGGAGGGGTGTACACTGTTTGTTATTTATTTTTATTTATTTCTCAAACGGCATTTGCAATGCATTCATTTTCATCAGCTGCTGCTGCTGCTGCTGCTGCTGCTGCTGCTGTTGCAACGGAAGAGACAGAAGCAGCAGCGGCAATAAATAAACTTATTTTTAGTTTCAGTGTATTTCTTGTTTATATGTATACATTTTTTTATATTTTTTGAACCCATTGCAAGTGGTTAGAGCGGGTATAATTGCTTTGTGTCAAGGAATGTAACAGGCAGACGATCGGCATAAACAGTCTAGTCGATAGCTGATCTCAGAAACTATAACTGTATTATAAATAAACCTTAGTCTACTATTCTATATAAGAAACTATTTCTAATTTTTAGAAATTATTTCTAAAAACAAGAAAAACTTTATTAGTTTTGAGTGCGATTTTCTAAAATCCGTTGCGATTCTGATGAGTAAGCCAATCTCAAAAACTATTTAATTGATTTAATATATTTACACAATAATTTCATCAAGATCGGATAAGCAACACTCAATTTATAGTCAACAAACAGCTGACTGCAGGGTATCTCGTAGTCGAACACCCTCGACAACAACAGCATTGTTAGTTAATGTTTGTTATTCGAAAACAATTCAAGATGCATATCGAAATGTGTTTCAAGTGTGCGGATTGCCAAGTGTCGAGGCATTCAGTTCACTTCCCCACACACACACTCGCACACACACACACACACACATATTTGTTGTTGACCTCTGTACTTGATCTAAGCAAGGCAATCGAAACTCAGAAACGCACTTCTAATTCACATTAATTAAGGCAAATAATCCAGTAATTCATTTACTTAGCCACTGCGAGAGACCTGTTTTCACTGTTTTCTCTGTTCTTCTGTTCCTCTGTTCCTCTGTTCCCTCTGTTCTTCTGTTCCCTCTGTATGTATTTCAAATATTTATTTAATTAAAGCGACTATTGAACCGTCGCCGAGCATTGCGCTCAAAATGTGGATTGTTTACTATATTTGTGATCTTTGATCAGATACGAAGCAAAATTTGGACCTATGGGGAGTGCAGTAATTTTTGGAGATTATTCTAAAATTTATTTGAAAAGTTAGGAGGATAGGAGGTCAATTTAATTATTGTTTTTTATATTACATATAATAATTATTTTGAATTTAAAACACCAAATATTAACTATTATTAAATCTTTCAACTTTATGATTACTTATTTTAAAATTGCGGCTACTTAAAATAATGATTATGTAACTAATTGATTGGAATAATTGCAGTTGTTATCGAGTTTCTGGTCTATTTCTTATCAATATTTCAATGTTTGTCTTCAATTGCTTTATATATCTGTGAGTTAGATTTATAAATAATTTGGACATTAAATTGAGAATATTTTTTTTAAGAATTTGCACTAACTAAGCACTGTCTGCCATAATTACGCTAACTAAAGTGTGTTCCGTATTTTGAATTCAACATTAAAATCGCTATTCTAAGCAATTTGTGACTTCGATGAGAAATAAAAATCAATCCGCGCCTTGAATCCAAATGCAAAAAAGCCTTGATTGCTGTCTAATTTAGGCGCTACAAGTTATTTGGAAGCAAAAAACTAAAGGTAAACCTGAAGTGACATGCACGAACTTGTTTTGTTGAGCATGTATATAAATATAAGTATAAATATAAATACAAACATATATATAAACATAAACAAACCGTTGAATTTATTTTTGTCGATTGCATGTTGACATCACGTGATGATGGCACGTTTAATAATCATGTGTCTTGGTTTATGCTGACTTCATAAATTTATGATAATTTAATGCCAAATAGAACAAAGTAAATGCGAAAAATGCGAGAATAAATCGATTTATGTTTGGTGGACTAAGCCCTTTAATTTATTACATTTAATTATGTGTGCCTTATTTGATGACTTCATAAAAATAATTGTGAATCTAATGAAGTCCAATTATAACGGAAAAAGCTAAAATTAAACATTGATTTTAATTAACTGAATAATTACATTAAAAGCACATATTTTCAGTGGAAATTGCATTAAAGTAGAAAGATCAGCTTAGGCTAAGTCTGTTAATAAATATGATTAAAACTAATAACAGAAAATGCAAAAACTGAAAAACAATTTTATGTACTTATTTATACATTTTAACTGGCAGAATTCAGAATGGAAAACTTCCATGTAGCAATTTCAATTAAGGCATAGCTGCTTAGCTATTTATGCCTTTCTGACTTCCGAAATATGATTGTTTAATAAAAAAAATAAAACTAATTATTAACAGAAAATGCTAAAAGTGCTAACAATTTTACACAACTGAATATCTGCACATGTTTGGAGGGGAAAACCACTCAGCAAGCTGAGCTAATGCCAAGCCTTTTAATTATTATGTGAGCCCTATGCTCATTTGATGACTTCATAAATATGAAACAACATAAAACTAATTAATGGCAGAAAATGTTCAAATTGGAGAATAATAGGGTTTTAGCTGCATACATTTAAAGTAAAAAACCCTACTTGATAACTTCATAAATATGATTAAAATAAATTATTAAAATAAAATATTAAAATTTATCATTTTATACAGCTGAATAATTAGATTAGCTGCATATATTTGAAGTGGATGACCAACTATAAAATAGCAATTTCAGTTAGAGCGAAGGGTTTAAATAATTATGTTTCCGTATGCTTATTTAACGACCTTATAAATGTGATTAAAAGTAATTAATTTTTTAATTAATTATATATATATATATATTTGTTCTCTCTATATATTTAGAGTGAAAACACATCTCAGCCACTTAAATGAAGTCTAAGCCTTTTTATTTTTATTAACATAAATCTCGCGTTCAGCACTTAAGATGTAGTCTCAAACAAGGGCCTATCGGATTATTATAGCATGCATCTTTTGCTGACATATCACATATGTATCTGACTTGTTAATCTATATTATTTTTTTGACGTTTATATATTGAAAGCGTTTCTATGGCATTTTGAATATTTTTTTTTTCTCTGAATTCCTTGGCCGTTTCTTTTTTCCAAAAAATAGTTTGCCTCTGCTGAGTTTGTGTAGGTGTGTGTGTAGAGTGCGTGTCTATGGTTTTGTGTGTGTGTGTATGCTGTGTAAATAAACAAATTCAAGGTTGATTACCAACTATGGCCCCTCCTTGCTCCCCTTCACTGCTGCTATCGCCCATCAAGTCAACTTTGAACACTATCACCTTCAATGTTTTTTTTTTTGAGCGCCACGTGCGTATTTATTTTCGTTTTTTTTTCGGTGACATATGAAAAAAATGAAATGAAATAAGAAAGAAAAATACTCGTGGGTTGCTGCCATTAGCTGTAAAGGGCCCCGGCGAAGTACACTTTGTTGTTGTTGTTGTAGTTTATGTGTTCATTATTTATTCGCCAGCGGAGAATATTTTTGTGGGTTTGTTAATTTCATAAATTGAGCTGCCTTTTTTTTGCAGCTGTCGTTCGTGTATTGCTGGACACATACATGAATTTATTGATATATCTATGTGTAGCAATGTATCTATGTACACTCAAAAAAAAAAAAAAAAAATATATATATATTTGGGAAGTAAATTTTTAGATTTGTGCAAAACATACTTTTTTTCTGATTAGAAATTATTGCTTAAAACAAGAATAAAAGTCTATTTTTTAGGTCGGTTTTGTATCTGAACGTATCTATGCCAGTCAAAGTGTGCGAAGATATTTTAGTATGCCACAAATACTTTGCATGAAACAAATGTAGAACAATATTTGTATTGTACTTTTTTTTTTTGACATATTGTATGTGCGACGCTGTGGAAGTAAATTGTTCATATTTTATTTCAATTTATTTATCAACTGCCTACCATTTCCTACCCCTCCCAAATTGCCCCTTCGCCACTCCACGCCATCCACAACATAGCGATGTAATTTGAAATTTATGCTCGCGTTCATTTTTTTGTTCGCTTCTTCGTCAGCGCTTTTTTACCCAAGGTGAATTTGATTAAACAAGTTCCATTGTAATTTTGAATGAAATCGACTAGCTGACACCCTGCATTAAACAACACAAGTACATCCGTGAAAAACTCTGAAAGAGTATTTGTCGATGATTTACATCATTTACACTAGTCTCAAAATAGTTTTTCATATTTGCATTAGAATACATAGTCTTGTTTTTTTTTGTTATTTGTTAATAAAGCAACACAAGTTTACAATATACGGGTAAAAGAGATATGTAGCTGAGGGCAATCTAAACAGCAAATGAATAAAACTAGAAGGTGAACTGGTTCAGATGAAACAACAATAAATTTCCTCGATGGATGCTAAGAAATGATTGGCTAGCAAAAGTATATATATATATATACTTTGTGTAAGCAACGTAAAAGAATGTAATTGTTTATATTTTATTTAAGTGTATTTTGTATGCTTAAAACTAAAAACAATGCTAATATAATTTTATTTTCATTTTCTTTCCAGGTAAGCTGTCGTTTTTTGTTATTCTAATATATTGGTAAGACTGAACGTGATATTTTGAATATTTAATATTGTAATAAGTTTTTATATTGTTGCTCTGTGCTGACCTTTTCGATCAACTGTTCACGAATATATATACCTTCTGAGGTTGGAAATGCCTCCTTTCACATTTTACATACTTTCACTATCCATTTTTTTGCTCGTTTTTAATTGGATCAGGCTATGAAAAGAAATGAGAACTAAACGATGATAAAATACCTTTGAAGTTTTGCTGACACCTCATATTCAATATTAATTTAAATTAGTTCAAATGTAACCGACAGTGAATTAAACATTTTATTAATGCTAAATAATACATATATATCAGATTTTGATAATTTTTTATATTTTTATAATTAAGTTTTTAAATATTAAATCGATTTTTAAATATAAATATTAACTGCGCTGCTTATCTTGGCATTACTTATGGGGGTATAACATTGAGTAACAATACGTATCACATATTATAGGGGCCATGTTTAAATGAGTAAAGACACGCCACAAACAAATATTCCAAATAATATTTAGGCCGTCCTTAAGCCAGTATTTTTGTAGTAGAAGTGAGACAAACGGGCCCATTGATAACACCTGACGCTGTCTAATAGGCAACAAGACCTACGCGCCCTTGAGACGGGGGCAAATGATTGCCATTTCCAATAAACCCATGGCCAGTAGACAGACAGACCGACAGACGGACAGACAGACAGACAGACAGACAGACAGACATATGTATTATGCATGCCCCTAGTTATCAGAGGCGACTTTGCCACTGCAACAATGCGCCCTCAACAAATGCCAGCGGCAGCCTTGGCCTCAGCATATAGGCAGGCATACGTACGAGTATATCGAGATATACATATATGTGTCTATATATATGAAGGTGCACACGAAGGCCTGTGTAAATCGACGAACATTGGCAATGTGTTTGCCCTGTAAATAAAAAGTCTACGAATTTTAGAAATTCGCCAAGCGTAACTCACCCTATTGTTCCGAAAGAAGGTATTTCTTAATCATAGGAAATTTTTATAAAATTCGGAAAAAATTGACATTATGTTTGTATTGTTGATTGAGTGCAGGCCTTTTTTATTTTTGACAATTATTTTTCTTATAATTAGAAACTGTTTCTAAAAACGGAAAAACCTTTTAAAGTTTTCAGCGCGATTTTCTAAAAATCGGGTCGATTTTTCTAAGTGTACATAAGGAGTGTTAAAATAATGCTATGATTGTGATGTAACGTGAGGCAATCGCTTAAAAACAAAACTTACATTTAATGACAGCAAAATTCTGCTGAAAAGAAAGGCTTTAAAACTAAAGAATTAGACTTGAATTGAGCAATTGGCAACTAATTGAAATGAGTAATAATTTCATGCTAATTTGAGAACTGGCTTATTGATTACTTAGTATGGATTTAAAACCGTTAATGTCTTTAGTATCTGTCAGCTATTAATGTTGTTTAGCTTTGTTTTGCATTACTTGGGCACACAGCTCAAGGATCAGTCAAAGCCATTTGGCGTGTTGCATGCCACACAGCTCAGCGGAAGCTCACAATCCACAGCGACACACCCGCCATTTTTGTACTTTCCTTGCTTTTTTTCAGTTTTTTTTCTGGGTTTTATTTTATTTTATTTTTTTTTTGCCTTTTGCCCATGTCGCAGCTAATCCGCTGGCCATTGTCAGCAGAAATTCCATCTAATGTCATTTTCACATACCATTTTCCCTGCCAGCTTAGGCAGCAACTGCAACTGCAACTGCGGTTGCTCGGGGCCATCAGTCTGCCTGCCAAATGGCTGTCTAATTGTAAGTGGCATTGTCGTCGCACAGCGCGAGACAGAGATAGAGTGATAGGAAGGGAGAGGGGGAGAACGAGAGGAGTGCACTTTAGCAATCTAAGCTGAAACATGTCAGCTATTTTTTGAGGTATTTTCACTGACCATTTATTAGTTTGTACACACAGTAAAAAAAATCGAAATGAATTTTAGGAATTGCCAACGATGTCAACTCTCATTATTTTTCGGAAAGTATTTATTTCGAAAATTCAGCCTTTTTATTTTATTAATTCCAGTGAACATTTTTGTAAAATGTTAGAAGTATGTCTAATATTTTTAACGAATTTGTTCTTGTTGCTTATATTTGTGAAAGTTTAGTTTAGCTAAAGTCTAACATAGCAGTCGAGAGCTCTTTTCTTTACTATTTTCTGAATTTCAGTAAGGAATTTTCATACTTTTTATAAATGTTTTCTGTGTCTAAGCCTAATCTAATTTATAACATTATTTTGTCGTTTATTTAGCAATTATTTAAACGAAAAGAAATAATCTTTCTAGTTTTTATAACGCTTTACATTTTAAAACTATTTTCTAAAATTCATGTAGATTATTTTTCTTAGTGTAGCCGCCGTTCTACACTTGCGCAGTTAATAAATTCGTTATATATATATATATATATATATATATATATATATATAAGAATATATATCGCACTCGTATGCCTCACCTTGCACAAATATTGCAAATTGACCTTTACACAAATAAACGATTTCTGTGGTCATCTACTGAATATTTAAATTTATGCTGTTGATTTTCAGTTTAAATCACAAATTTCTACTGCTATTCCACTTAGAATTGCACGTTTCTATATTTGGTACCTGTACTTATATACTCTGTTTACGAAGATAAAAGGGTATAGTGGTTTGGTGCAATGCCCGGCATGCTTTACTTGTTCAACTTGTTCTTTATCCCTTCAATCTACTACCTCTTATCAGCTGTTATTCCATTCTTAACAGAGTATTTGAAAGTCGAATAAACTCGACTGTTTTTATAATTTTTTTATTTTTATTTTTTTTTACTTTTTTTTTATTGAAGCTGTTGGCAATTATTGCTGATTTCGCAAAGCGTTTAAAATGCAATTGGCAGTCTGTAGATGTAGATTTTGAAATGCATTCGTACGTGTTTTGGTTGACTACCTGTAGATATTATGATGCGAAGACAATAAAAAGTGAACAATGCCATAAAAATGAATGTAGCACGCAGAGCATCTGAGTACATCAAATGCGGAAATGACTAATTCCAAATAGAATAGAATAATAACGAAGAACAAAACCATTTAATGTAGCTAGACAAGAAATAAGCTTATCGGATCTTTTTGTTTTTAATCTTAAAAGCATTTCGGTGTAAGACCTAGTTAGAAAAAAATAAAATGTATTTCCACTATTAACATAAATTAAGAGCACTTACTGCTTGAGTCCTGAGTCATGGGCAGTTGCTAAAACAATTTCATAGTTTTTTTTTTAGATAAGTCTTGTGCCTAATTGAGTGGCAAAAAAAAAAAAAACGAACCGTTTAGTCAATTTGGTCAAACATATTTGTAGCCATTAACTGAAACGAACAAATTAACAGATTAACAAATTTTCTAACTGATCACTGGCATTTGACAGTAAGCCAAAACATTAGTGCCTCAGTGAAGCCGATTTTAATGACATTTTAATGGGTCGGTGTAAGCCAGAGACAGACTCATCATATTCATATTAATCACACTCGTGGCAAGCGAATATGTAATTTGCATTTAATTTGACTTGCTGAATGTGTCGCAAGAGTATTAAACAGCAGGTAATTATGGGTAATGTGGTAGGTAAGTTACAGTTGTAAGTTGCAACTGATTGTTGCAATCACAAAAAATCGAATTGAATTTTAGTTTTGGCAACAAAGCTAACTCAGCTTATTATTCACAAAGTTTATTTCTAAAAACCAGTGTTTAAGATTTAGGGCAAATGTGTCTAATTTACAGACTGTGTTGCTAATTTGTTTGTTATTAATTAATTATTTTATTTATTTATTTAATGTCGACTAATATCGACACAAAAACAAATATAAACATTTGAAAATAAATTAAACTTAAATATTGTAAAAAATGACGTTAGCATTGTTAATAACTTACTATTTTCTTCATTTTGTAATGATTTTTTTCTAGAAATTGGCGGTTTTTATTATTAACAAAGAAAGAAGAAAAACTTTTATAATTTATGGACATTTGTTTTCTTGATTTTTCTATTTATTTCTGATTTACAGATTTTTTCATTTATTTGTAAATTACTTCCGCAAACTTTCTCATTGTCAGGGCAATTTGCTCATATTCAGGGCTGAGCTGAAATCCCTGATATAGCTAAAAATCTTTCACTTGCATATTTTTGCAGTGTCAGTCGGTAATTAATAAAGCAGCTCATTACCTGCGCTGTTTTCGTTGCCTCGCAACGCGTAACTTAATTAAGTTTATTTAGCTGGAACATCAGGCTTGCTGCTCACTCGCAAATTGGTTTCGCATTTCTGCTGTTATGACATGCCACGAACAACTATGGAGACTGCTGAGACTTTTTAGACTGGCCTCGTTGCATCTTGTCAGGTGGCAGTGGCAGTGGCAGTGACAGTGGCAGGATTGCAACCTGCTTCCGCTTAGTGAACCGTAGCGTGCCCCTCCACCTCTTCAGACACCGGATACTCTCCGCCTTTGAAATATATATATTGAATTTCAAAAGGGTTTCTGCTTATCCGCCTTTAACTAAGTATGCCGCTACAAAGGCATGCCGCTAATCAATAGCATCAGGCTAGTGGTCAAGAATTTATAAGATTGCCGTTTTTTTTCCTTTCTTTTTTCAGTGGTTACATAATGCTTTCGTTAATGTTGTTGTTGTTGTTGCCCCATGATCCCGAGGGGACAGTATACACAGCCTGAAAAATAGAAAGTTTTTCGTGTTTTTCAAGTAATTTTTAAAATTAGCAACAAAATTCAGAAAAGCTTCCCCTTATTTTTTCTGTTTCTTTTTTTTTTGGTAATATTTACAAATGTTGAGAAATACATTTTAAAAATTTCTCCTAATGTTCAATAATAAGCAAAGTAACAGGACTAACATAACAATTCTTCTATTAGACTCATCTTTTTTTATATTTTAGAAAAATTCAAACAGAAATTATGAAATACAAACCGAGGTTTTAACGAAGCCACAGTCATAAGCTTTGTAAATTTACTTTCTGATTAATAAAGTGAGTAAGCTTACGCGAAATTAATATGCGATTTTTTCTGAGTGTACGCTTCACAAACACGTTTTTCTTTGTATGTCACCCCAAACTTTGTTAGTTGTCAGCTTGTTAAAAAAACTAAGGCAAGGAAAGGTGGGGAGACAAAATATTAATTAGTTTTGTGCCTGAATTGAGTTGGAAACAATGTTGTGCTAAAGATGAGCTCTAACTAAAGTTGACAAGTTTATATTAAATACTAAAACTTTGCAATATTTCTAACTATAATAAATTTGCATTTGTTGTATGTTCACGAAGCAGGCAAACCCAATATTCATAGCTACAGGAATAACATCAATATTTCTTACATTCTCAAATCTGCACAGCATGTTGAATTGTTACTTTGAATTACTACTGCGTAACAGCAAGTGTAATAGCAATATTGCTCTGCTATGAAATGAATTCTAATGGAAAACTAATATGAATGCGCTTTAGCTCTAGTCTGATCTGCTCTATCATTTGTCAGAGCAATAGCGATAGCAGTAGCAAAAATCTTCCTTTCTGCTTTCTGTAGTTGTAGCAGATAGAACGGGAGCAGAGTGAGAGTGTAGCAGTTTTGTACTGTACAGCTTAAGCTACTGTTAGAGCAAAGCCTATTAAATATATATAAAAACAAGAATATTAATATAAGTTCTTACTATTTTAACTATCGAATATGTGCTTAGCTTTTCTGCAATCACTGTCAATTTTATTATTATTCCCCGCGTTAATTTATAGTAAGTTAATTTCAAAAACACAAAAAAAAAACTTAAAATTAAATTAATGTATTTCTTTTAACATAATTTATTATAATTTAATGCTGATTGCAAAATGGAAATGAAACCATTTTTATTTTTTTATTTAATGTGTTTTATACAGAAACGAGCTAATCGTCTGCTTTATATATAATTAATTTTTGTATTATTCATTTACCAAGACAAATCAAATTGAGTCGATTCGCGCTTTTATTTAAATCAAGTATTAACTTGGCCACTCACACGTTAACGCCAAGGGAGACTTTTAATGGTGAATGTTGGAAATGTTGGACATCATTGTTCACTTTAAGTTTTTCAGTCTTCCAGTCTTTTAATCACCTTGCTGACTCACACGGCAACAAAGCAGTTGCCAAATGTGCAAAAATTATAGCGAGATTTTCAAAACGATTTCTTTCATGTTTTCAGATGCTGATGGCACTCAAAGAAAAAAGCCATAAGCGTTAAATGTCTTAAAGCGTTGTTAATTGTGTCCCTTTCTTTCTGTCTTATTGCGCCGAAAAGAGCAAAAATTGCGAAATCTGCAACTAGGGGAAATGTTTTTTAAGCACGTCGCTTACAAGCTATTTCCATTTCCATTTTTCATTTTAACTGCAATCGGCAGCATTAAAACAAGTCACAAAACAACTACAAGAACAAGGCCAAAAATAGGAGAGGAAAGCAGAGTAAAATTGCGTGTTAAGTCAATGAAGACTAAAAAACAACAAAGTCCGCTTCAAGTTGTATTTTCTTGCGCTTGCTTGTCTTTTTTTTTTGTTTTTTTGTTTTTATTGTACTGCAATTTTGGCATCGCAATACCAGTTGGCATTTTCTCTATGACCCGCGGGGCTTTTCACTCTTTTCTCTCCAACATCTGACAACTGCTCAAGCAAAAAAAGGAAAACCCTTCCAGACACAGCTCCAACTCCAAGTCGAAGTCGAAGTCAAAGTCGAAGTCGAAGCTGTGTTTGCCGTAATTATGAAACTTTTCGTATTTTAATTGGATTTTTATTGATTTTACGCACGTGATGTCGAGGCATAGATGCCATCAAACACACAGTTTGGATATGGCCTAACACAGTTGCCATAGTCAGCCAGAGTCCCGCTGCCAATCTGAGTTTCCTTTTGACCAAAAACAATGGTCATAAGCCACAAATGCTAATAGGATAACGTGATCTTCGGCTATTGCTCATTATTTCGATTTAAGTTCGACTGCGTATGGTCTTAAGGTTTGCCCATACACTCAGCGAAAAGATTGACCGGCAAGGGTAACTCAACTTGAAGTTGAAAGAAAACTTTCTAGTGTTCAGGGCGATATTGTAAAATGCAGGGCAATCAATTCTCTGAGTGTATGGTCTTAAGGTTTGTTTAAAAGCATACATAAACATAAACAAATGCATTTTTTTGTTTTTCTTTGAGCGATGGAAATGTCGCTGATAAATTGGATGGCAGTTGAAGGCGCGTGATATGCATATTTGGGTATCATTCCAAAGACGGAAATGCTGCACAGCTGTTAAGTGTGTGTGTGTGCGTCCATTTGTTGTGCAACAAGCTGGAGTTGCAGTGCAGCAGCTTAAGCCAATATTTGTTTACTTGCTGTTTGTTCATTAGCCGCTTAAATTCGAGTAGCTTTTTCCTTTCTGCTCGACTAGTTTTAGTTTAGTTGCAGTTTACACATATTTTTTTTTGTTAAATATTGTTCATTAGCTGCTTAAACTCTGAGTAGCTTTTTTCTTCTTTAAAACTAATATTAGATTAGTTGACATTTTAAATGTATTCTTATATTTATCTTTATTTTTTTTTAAATGCTTATTTTTCAAATAGTTTTTTATTCATTTGTTGGCCATTCGATTCTTGATTGCAACTATATACATTTATTTGTCTACAATTGCTCAGTTTATTTGTTTTTTTTTTATTAAATAAGTTATTAATATTTTGATCGATAAATATCGATTTCACTTTACTTGATTATTAATTAATTAATTGATTCGATAAATTTTTGCAGCTTCTCATTTGCAAATATTTCAAGTGAAAGATTAACTTTTACTCAACCAACTTGAAATCGTTAAATTAACATCGTTGGCATTCTGTCTATGTATTAAATGCGTATTTTTTACGTTTCTCTGCGAAAATGTTGATTCACTCTGTATTCGTGAGTGTGGCATTAATTTTTAAGACCTTTTCGATAAATTATGTTTAATGCATAGAATACAGACTGAACGCCTCGCCCCTCTAACGACAAGCGTGAGCCAAAAGTAGGCGCCAGAACCAGTCTGGGTTTAAGATCTGGCTTAGACAAGAAGAAAAGCAAAGAGAGGCGCAGAGAGGAAGAAGCAGAATTAATATAACAAACTCCTTGCGATTGTTCAGTTGAAGGACACAAAAAATGCCAAAATTGCAAGAGAAACTTTGAATGTGCAATGCGTAACTCGAAATTCGAAAATCACAATTCGAAAGTTATTACGCTTAATTTGTGGGTCAAAGGCAACGCGGCCGAATTTTTGTTTATACCCTGAACCGATTGAAAATTGGTAAAAGGGGTAAAATCGTTTGGTGCCAAGTTATGTAACAGGCGGTGGGAAGTATCTACGAGCCCATAAAGTATTTATATTCTTGATCAGCAGCAATAGCCGAGTTGAGATAGGCATGTCCATCTGATCTCACAGAATATAGTTATATTATTAATAAGCATTCGTATTTTAATATTTCACTTCAGCTAACAATTTGAAAGGGATTTCGAAAAAGAATAAGAAATATATTTCTTCTAAAATTAGGAATCCGATCTCATAGGCTTTAAGCTCTTATTGTAGACAATTTTTGAATATATATCAAATATTATATGCATATATATCTAATAATATTTATAATATATTTAACAGCTGGCTGCAGGGTATATCGTTGTCAAGCTCGCTCGACAACAACAGCATTCTTACTTTTTTCCCTTACGCGCGCGAAGACGCTTCAGATTTGAAAGTAAAGATATGCGTATGTGTATGTGTGCGAGAGAGCGTGCGTGTGTGTGTGTGTGTGTGTAACTGACCAATGCAACCGCATTAATTTATATGATTAGCAGCTGAAGCGCATTCTCTCTCTGTGTGTGTATGCAGATAAGCTGGTTGATTCATGAGGCTTACCCATAAACGGTACGCAACGGACGAAATGAAATTTCGAACAAGTGGGTCACACACAACACACATCAACACACATTAAAACACACACACAAACACAATGCATTGAACAATGCAATTTTCGATCTTGTCATTTCGACTCTTTCGTTTCGAATAACAAACGAAAACAAACCAACCAAAAACAAACAGCTCCTTTTACAGATAAAAAAAAGAAGCAAGACCAGGACCATGTCCAAATATGACAAAAATGCCAAAATAACGCGAGGAGCATTTGAATAATTGAGGCGAGCACAAATCATACGAAAACAGCACAACTGAAACATCAAGCAATGTCAGAAAAACCACGCAGCCAAAACTGATTTTGCAGTTTCAGTTGTCACACTAAGAAAAAAAATCGAACTAACATTAATATTTATAGAATATTGAATATTGAATATTGAATTTCAACCTAATAAAAATATTTTCTATTAATAAGAAATATATATCTTAAGAATAGAAAAAATCGCCAAACATTTGGTGATTATCAATTTAGGGCAAACCTTTATAATTTGTAGACATTTTATATATATTTGGTATATTTAAATTTTTTGAGTGTAGTTGCCGTTGACAGCTGTCAGCGTCCATCGACTGTTGTCTCATTCTGCTTTTCATTCCTGATTTCGTATGCTTAATGGCGCACAGCGTTTGTGGCATGCAACATGCAACTCGCACACTCGACTTCAGGTGTCAACTAACTGTTGCAGTTGCAGCTGCAAATTGCAGTCAAATGCTGCTCTCAAAGGAGACTTAATTAAATGCAGCCACATTGCAATTTCAATTAACTTGTCAACATTTTCCGTACTTTAGCCGCGCAAGGGTTGCCCTGATTTTGACAGCTCTATGAATTATAAAGGAATCAGCTATGAACATTACTGGAATGTATTTATCAAGCGGAAATACTAGAAAAAGTGTTGGAAATTTCCGGTGCATACTTAAATTGTAAATGAATTAAGCATGGTTATATTTGAATGTGTTCATAAGGATGAATAATAATGAAAATACCGTTTAAATGTTTTTCATAATTAGGAATAAAGTTTTGTTTATTGTTTGCTGACTTATATTTATAATTTGAATATATATGTATATATAACGATTTATTTTGAATCCCAACGGGAGCTGTGGAGTTTGAAATATAATTATTTATATAAATGTATTTATATTATTTCTATTTCAAATGTAAATGAATTAGAGAAGTTTATATTTAATTGTATTCAGAGTGATGAATACCAACGAGTGTATTTTATTAATGCTATAGAATGGTTTATCTTTTTTCTTATTACTTGGTGACCCATTTTATAATTTACATCAGTCTTTTCGCAGCAAAACTTGACCTGCAGCCAGGTAAAGATATATTTGGATTAAGTTTAGTGTTGTCTAAGTAAACAATCTCTTACCACTCTTCCCTATCAGCTATTTCTTTCTGCTAGTGAAGCATTCGCGACTACAACATTCCTACAAAAGAATTTCAGTTTCAAAATTGAAACTTAACTGTTCTTTTTGATTTAATAGCCGCAACCCAATTCGACTTGCCCCAACATGCAATTGATGGGATGCCCGTTAACGCGACCAATTTATGCGAGAGGCAACATTAAGACTACACGCGGTTAGATTAGTGATTAGTGCAAAATGAATGTTACTCAGATAGCGTACCGCCATGAATCAATCGGTTATGTTTATCTGATCTGTGGCCAGGCAACAAATTTCGCTACTCAGCCAACAGCAACAGCCAGCGGCAACAACAACAACAACAATCATAAACATGTTGGGCTAAATCTCGAAGCGCGAATCTCGAGCTTCATAAATATGAGCATGAGTATATTATAAAATGTTGGGGCAAATTGAAATGCGCCGTTGCATCTCTCAATCTCCATTGCCAAATTGATGCCAATAGCTGACATAATGGCCACAGCAAAGCAATGACTCAGCGGGAAGTCTCTCTATCGCTCAAAACTGATTTATGAAACGCTCAGCCAAAAAGAAGCCAGTTCTCTCTCTCTCTCTCTCTCTCTCTCTTTTGCTATCGCTATCTCTCTCTTTCACACTTTCTGTCTCTTTCTCTCTCTCTAATGCACGCGGCACATAAATCATTGCGGCAGCTACTGGGCTTTTTCATTTTGGCCAGGCTTTACTGCAGCTGGCCAGCCTGAAATTTGTCCGCTCCTCCACCCATTTTGACCACAGTTCATATGCCCAAAAAATTATCGACTCTCAGAGCCCGTCTCTGACTGCTGCATCCTGTTAGCCAACTTCTTGTGGGAGTCAACAAAGCACAGAAGCGCCTGCTTCCAAATTCTCTTTACTGCATTCAGCTAAATGCAAAAGCCCTAAACTGCAAAATGCACAACGCAACGCAGCTCGACGCATTCGGGATTATTCAATTTGTGGCTGTGATTAGAAATTACAAAGCGAGGCATGTAGAACAATTGGAAGGCTTCTTAAATGTGTGGCTTATATTTTGATTTCTATTGTATTTCATTTTAATTAGTAAGTAAGTAAGTAGCTGTACTATTTGTGGCTTATATTTAAGATTTATCTTTAATTACTTTTATTATTTTCTAATATGTCGATTTTGCGCCAGGGATTGGCGTATAGATGAAGCACATTATTCGGAAAGTATATTTGTAAAATTTATGGTTGTCGCTTTTTTAAAAAAAAGGGATTTACATTTCAAATTTTGAAAAATATGTCTAATTTCTTATATTCGATTTTATCTAAAAATGAGGGTTTGCATTTCAACTTTAAAATTAAAAATATTTCGAATAGCTTTATATATTTTTACGCCAGTTTCTAAATCCAGGTCGATTATTTTCTGAGTGTAGCCTTTATTTTAGATATATGTCTTATTGTTTTTTTTTTTATAGGTAAGCTGCTTCAATGTGTAGCTTATATTTTGTGCTTTACGTCATCATTTGTAATTTCTATAGTTTTTTGTTCACTTATATTTTTTTTTTTGCAGTAAGCTCCTTTAATGTAAGGCTTATAGTTTAGTTTTTTATTTTATAATGCGTCTGTAACTGTTAACGAGAGTGCGCATGAAACTTTTGTTGCAAAACTGTGCTTATTTCACGTATTCGGTCTCTCCCTCTTGCTTGCATAATTACTCATACGCCGTGCTGGTCTACTTAGCTTATTTTTTTGAGGGTTGCATATGAAAGTAGATGTTTCGCACGTTCGTCTGTTTGACAAACCATTACGTGACATAATAAGCGCATTAAAAACATCAGAGATAAAAAATAGATTTTACCACTTCAACTTAAAATAATACGGCTACAAAAATTTGACACGTAATTAAGAATGAGCAAAAAGAAAATGAAGTGCTGCCAAGCGTAAATAAAATTAAACGTCATAATGCGACAAATATAATATGGGAGAGCTGCAACTGTGTAAAAAAATAATGCGACAAATATTATATAGAGAGAACTTTAAATTTATACGAATTATATACGAGTGCCATGGCTAATATTGATTGACATTTAACATTTAACATTCATATTTCTGAGTGAAGGTGTTAAATGTCAAATCGAGACGAATTTAAGCTCAATTCAGAAAAATCCAGACTCATTTATGTTGTTTGTTTGCATTTCTCTTCTCAAATGCATTTCTTAATTATGGAAAACATTTCTGAAAAATAGAAAAAATCGCAATATTTTTTTTATGGTCGATTTATGTTAAGCATTTCCAATATTTAGAAATATTTTTTATTATTTTTAGAAGTTTTTCCTAAAAACAAGAACCATTTCTGAGCGATTTTCTAAAATTCATATCCATTTTTTCTGAGTGTACAATGTTTTGGTTCCGACACGGTATTTACTAGACAAATAATATCAGTTCCGGTAAATGCACTTTAAATCAATTTTAAAATGTGGATTAGTTTCCGATTTCGATGCTGAATTTGACTCAGTAAATCAGTTCCGATTCCAATTCCTTTTTGACGATCTAGTTTTAAATATTTACTTAGGTAATTTAAATATGTTTCAAACTTGATTTGACATTTGATTTAACATGTGCTGGAATTACTAACATAGCTAATTTATTTTTTAATTTTCATAATTTTTGGTTTTGACTGAATAATTATGAAGTGAGTAATACTTTTTTAAAATAGCAGTCCGCCTTTAAAATTACATGCAGCTGATTGTGCAAAAGTCGGAATCTAATAACTGAATATTAATCAAAGCTTTTGATGACCTTTGCTGGCAGTGGAAATGTTACCGTTTGGCACAACTTATTATATTAGTTGAGTCCCTTATATAACGCTCAGCAAGCTGATATTTAAGCTTAATGGGATGCCACGCCCACTTTCAGCTGACATTTAAGGCATTTGCTGACATTTCGCAAGGCTTATTAAATATTGGTGAGCAATTTATAGAGGTTAATGGCGAAAAGTGCAAATTTAATTACGCTCGATGGCCAGGCACACGAAATGCAGCTAAAGTTAAACTTAAGTTGTTAATTGCAACGCGTAGACAAACAAACAATAAAAAAAACCTCCGCAGACTTTGTTGGCCAACTTGGCGCCAGTTGACTTTTAGCCGGGTCGACAACATACAGTTGCGAACAAAATAATAGCAACACTCGCACAAGAAATGTTTTCAAATGTACATTTTTTGAGAAGGTTTAAGGAACTTATGAATACTTTTTTGGAAATGGAAGAAGAATTAAAAAAAATGTGAGAGAGAAGAAAAAACATAATTCTATTCAGCGTGTTCCAATTATGTAAATTTAATTAAAATTAAAATTAAATCTTATGGAAAAATCAAGAAAAGAAGGACAAAATAATACACTTGCAAGTATGGAAATTGCTTTTATTTTTCGCAAAACAAAATTGAATATATAAATATATATTGAAAAGAATTCCAGGAGGAGTACTTTGATAATACTTAAAAATATGTTGAAAAAATTGTAAGACTAAGTGTTTTTTTTTTATTCATAGGCAAATAGAAGTGGTGGTATTATTTTGTTGTATGAGTACAACGACGACTCGTGGAAAAAAGAAAAACATAAGCTCAAACCTTGTCGGAATATTTGTAATTAATCGCTTGTTTGATTATGCAGGTTTAACAGCATTAGCTTCAGTTTGTGCCTCAAGTTTCACTTGTTGCAATTCGCCTTTTAATTAATTACGTAAAACGTATGCAAACACTTCAAAAACAAAAAAATAATAATAAAAAACATGTGTACACAAAAATTTACACACAATATTTTCATAACCATAAACTTTGAGAACACCGCAACCATTTTATTTTTATTTTTTTTCATAATTTTTCAACCAGTTGCATGTTGCTGCCATAACTAGAGGCATGCTGGCCAGAATTAAAAGCCCCGAAGTTGAAGCAAGTTTTCGAATTTGAATTTTAATTTGATTGTTGCTGGCAACAACACAACAATGGTTTCATGGTCAGCATTTGTTGTGGCTGCTGTTGCAGACTGCGTTTTGTTACAGTTGTTTTTGTTGTTGCCACTGCGGTTGCCACATTAATTTGCATAATATACGTATTCGTGTAAACATTATGTGTGCAGCCATATAAGCCACAGAAGGCTGATTTTACTCGTATTACAGACAATGCAAAACTTTATAATTATTGCGTTCATTAATTATGTCCATTATCTTCTCTTTGCTCTCTTTGCAGGTAAGCTTTCAATTGAAATTCCAGATGAAAATCATTGCTCAACATGTGTGTGAGTATGCATATATATTATATAGAGCTATAACTCAATATTTGTGCAAATATCAACAAATAATAAGCATAAACGATGCTTGCTTCAGTCCAAGTCCAAGACCCACTCTCAAGATATTCTCTGAAAAATATTCTGATGATTGCGTTATGTTTGCATTTTAATTGTATAATTACTTACTAACTGCTAGGCCAAATGAATATTACATTTTTCTGCGGGACTTATTGCCTTAATTATGAAGGCATAAGAGAAATATGTCATTAAGCACAAGTTTACCGTTCTACCAAGATTTTCCTCCCCTTTCTGCATAGTGCAATAAAAAATAATCTGCTCGCAATAATGAAAATGGACTGGTTGCGTTTTAAGTTTCGACAGTTAGAACTCACTTCAATTGAAATTTAATTGTATTACTAACTGCTGGGCCAAGTGAATATTTAACTGCGGAACTTATGCCTTAATTATCCACGCATAAAAGAAATGTGTCATTAAGCCCCTCTCAATAATCTCTCTGCCTTATAGAAAATAATGGATATATTATATATATATATATACACAGATATACAGAGCAACACGCATAAGCTTGCATAATTTCATGCGCATAGAGCAAATAATCACAATCATTTCTCATACGCCCCGTTGGCCGCTGTTGCTTTGCTGTTGCATGCGTTTATCGCTCGACAATTTCAATTGCACATACATATTTTTACTGCTATTAATATTATTTTATGTCGCATTGTCGCATTGTTGCTCGTTGTTGTTGCTGCTGTTGCTGCTGTTGCTGCTGCTGCACAAATTTGCGTGACATTTCTCAATAATTTCGCTTGATATCGCACCACTCTGCGGAGGGGGAGCTGTTGCACTGGGAACGCGGCTGTCTCTCATTACGTGTCCGGGTTCAAAGTGTCACACATAGATTTCCGCATATTTCTGGCGAGCATTGCATTCTTATTTGGTGTGTTTTTCTATTTTTATGGTAATTTATTTGAAATGAGCTGAGCTGAGCTGAGCAGCAAGTCTGCTCATGCAAGCAACGCCCAACTCTTACCACTTGCCACACTCAGCCAAAAAACATAAAATCTCCCTTAATTTTACACAATCACACTTAAATGTAAATCGCCTTAAAAAATAAAGTTTTCGTACTTTTCAGGATTAATTTTTGAATTTTGGAAAATCGCTCTACAAAATTCATACAAATTAGGTTTAGCGATGTTTTCTATTTTTTTTCTAGAAATATTTTATATTAATAAGAAATGCAATTCTAAAAACTAGAGATGCAAACACTAATTTATATAAAAAATGCATTCCTAATTTAAAAAATAGAATAGAATATAGAAAAACCCTGGAAATTCGACATATTTTTGCTACATTTTTGAAAAATCCACCCTGCAATGTATAAATGAAAATGTGTTTTACAAAGCCACATGCACAAATTTTGTGGACTTACGATTTGCATAATTTGCTGACCTAAAAAAAAAGTAGTGCAATTTTTTTCTGAGTGCACCAAAATCGAAAACGGTATTTTTTTGTTTTGTTTCTTTTTTTTTTGTACAGCAGCGCTGACTGACTGCAAAAACCACAGAACCACGGCCACTGCCATAGCGGCAGAACAGAACCCACTGACTTAATGACTTGCCCCTGCTGGGCAGCACACGTTGCCCTCTCCCCTCCCCTCTCCACTCCGCCCTGCCGGCTTACCTCTTATGGGGCGGTTGCATGCGGGTAACGCACTTAACGCGCACTCATCCAGAACGGCAGCGGGAATTTGAATTCGAGTTGGCGTTGCCAGGAAAAACTGGCAGCAGGGAAACACCCTCACCCAGCAACAACAACACCAGCAACCAGAATAACATACAGCTGAAAAGCAGCCACAAACATAAAAATCATAATTCAGGTACATTTGTTGTGCTTCCGACTTCCGGTTAATATGCTCAGGAATTTTTCACTAATTTACATACGAACTGCGTTTGCACTCTGCATTTTTTCGTTATTTGTTTAATTTGTGCTTGCTTTCTGTTGCATTGCAAATTTAATAAAGTTTATGTAAGTGGTCGCCACACAAAAATGTTGATAATTGCAACATATATTAAAAAAAAACAGCATTTGTTCAAAAACCGAAGAAAAAAACATATTTGAAAAAGTACTTTAAGTCCTATTATCTGTGCACTTTAATTAGTAAGAATTAATATCTTTGAGTACTGACTTGAAATGTGAGGATTTTGTTGCTACATAAGTGCTGGCTTCAACAAATCCAGCATTAAGGATAAAACAATTTATTATTCAGCAAGTGATTTTCTGAAAGCGAAAAGATGTCTAAAATATATCAAATATGGATGTTTTGTTGCTTTTTTGTTTTTTGTTAATATAAAATTTAATGTATTTTGCAGCTTCACATATACTAAAATATAAGATAGTTTATAGTTTTTATATAAATTAATTACATTTTTACTGCTTAATTAATATGACTATTAACTGAATTTCTAAAAAAAAGGCAAATTATTACTAAAACAAATTTTAAATATTATTTTCTTAATTTCTGTAAGCCAGAATTTTTCTAAGAATCAATGTTTGTATTTCTACTCTTTTGAAATACTTTCTCTTACTCAGAAATATATTTCTATAGAGAAAAGGATTTCTAATATTTCGAGGTTTGTTTTCCTGTCTAGAAATAATTTATGCATTTCAGGGCAAATTTTTATTTTAGGACAATTTCTCTGAGTGTATACAATATGAGCTTCGGCAACACAGGCAAGCCTTAAGCGAATTTAAGCTGTATTACATTGCAAGCCAATTTGTTAAATTTTCCCCTTTTCGCAAATGCAGTCATCAACTGATTGTAATCTGTCCGTGTGTAATGCTTGCCGAGAGCTCATGGCGAGCGTTTCCTTGATTATTCATATACTCAGATTAATGTGCACTTGCAAAGCACTCACGACACTCAAATTGGAATGAAATCATTGAACATTTCGCTTCCGCAAAATTGGCAACATTAAGCATAATAGCATCAAATTTTTGACTTTCACTTGCTGAGAAAAATCATAGAAATTGCAAATTCATACAAATGAAGATACTGATGAGTATTGTTGTTGTTGTCGCTGTTTTTGTTATTGTTGTTCGTGTTGCTAGTGTTGCTGGTGTTGCCCTTCGGCATATCGTTGGCTCAACAGCCAAGGTAAATTGAGCTAAATAAAGTTGACATGAAAATAATAAAGCGGCTTAAAAGTATCACAAAATAAAAAATAAAATAAGCAACCAAAAATGAAAGTCGCAAGTTCACTTTCAATTTTGTTGTTGTTGTTTTTGTTGTTGCCTAGCTGTTGTTTGTTGGTTGTTTGTTATTGTTGTTGCTGTTGTTGTTGTTGTGCAATTGCCGGCGCCACGAGGCCAACTGCAAAATGTGCGGTAATCATTATGAAAAGGAATGGCAAGCGCGGGCGGTGGCAAGGTGTTGCGGTTGGTGTTAGTGGCAGCAACATTTGCGGCACATAATTCAATCAAAAAAAAAAAAAAAAACGAAAAAAATACAGCACATTTTGCAAGCGATGTTTGCTTGTAAAAGTTGAAAATTCACTTGCCGCACTGCGTCTCTTTTTTCTTTTTTTTTTTTGTGGATTACTCAATGTGAATGCTGTGTGAGTCCATTCACTTGCAAAATGAGTAGAATGCACACACATTAAGCATACGCCGCGTTGTCATTGAGAATTTGTTATGGGCTGTGGCGTATTTTTAGATTCGATGTTTGTTGCTGATTTTTGCTGTTATTATTATTATTTGTTGTTTTTTTTTTGCAGCCTCTTGTGCCACATATTCCTATTATTAATTTGTGCCGCAAACTGGTTTGCCGCAAACCGTAATTCAATTTATTTTTTTGATTTTGTATAACTTACAACGTGTTTTTTGGCTGTTGGCCCAAACCAGTTACCGTTTGCTGTTGCTGGCCATTCTTCGATAGGCCCGAAAGGCCCCGTTTAAATGCTAAGCAGATTGATTTTGCTGGCCGCTGGCCATTTGAATGACTTATTACCACAGCGTATGCAAATTTATATAAATATCAAATTCAATAAGGTAAAGCAATCGACACGTTCGCAACAAATGACCAATTCACAAAACTAACAGCAGCTGCTTCGAATTATATTCGTGATCCACATAATTATTATCTCTGCCAGTTTGTTTTTAAACCTTCAATAAAAAAAAAGATTAGCCTAAATTATAGAAAATCGGCCCACTTTTGGCAACAAGTGCAACTCAGCTTGTTATGCAAAAGTGTATTTCTTAGAGGGGAAGTTGAATCTGAATAAAAATTAGTGTTTTACAAATAATATGCTTGATTTCCAAGGTGTTTTAGTTGCATATTCCCAAATACGAACATTTCAGATAGTTTACAGAAAACGAATATAATTTAATTGGAATTAAAAAAAATGTCACTAATATTTTCTAAATTTCAAAAAGGTTTTTTAAATATAGATTTGCATTTATACTTTTTATAAGGAAATAGATTTGAAAAATAAAAGAGGAGATTTCCTAATTTTTAGGAATTTGTTTTCTTATATTTTGAAATTATTTCCTTAAATGGACAGAATATTTTTCTATCACTAAGGAAAATTTTCATTTTAGTGCAATGTACTTAAATGCAGAAATATTTGCAATTGTTTGTTTCGCTGCTCTTGGGCATTTAATTGGCTTAAATTTAATTACAATTGTCACAATCTATGCAATGCAGTCGACAGTTATGTTAATGAATGGTTTTGGGCAGAAAGGCTTACATTGTTATCTGAGACATTGTTTGTAGCTTGAGCACTGCCAGGGATTATCGCTGGTATATACATATATGTATGTATATATGCCAGATGCATCCTTTCAACATCAAATGTTAATTAAGCTTTGTGGCCGTAAAGTTTACTCGTTGCATTGATATGTTGCAATTTTGCTATCAAAGTATTTTGGGCCTGGCCGAAAGTAATTGTCGATATAAGTACAAGCTATTAAATGCATTCGTGCATTCAGATGCAACTTAATTACAAACGCACATTTGCCTTATTTTTGCAATATTACTTTTGCAACTCTCGACGCTCTTTTGCGGGCAGCTTTTTTGATGTTCGTTGCATTTGAAATTTTATTGGAAAATTCACTACAGCCAAAGCTGATCAAAAAAGGTAGCAATAAAAATACTTATATGATTGCAAAAAAGCTGGTGATTAAAAAGCTTTTCGCTGCTATCATTGGACGGGATTTAAAACAGCATTTTTATGCGCCATCAGCACACATTAAGAATGTTATTGAACAATGTTTTAAACAGAGTGGTTGTTATATCGTTTTAATAAAGTAACAAGTCTTAATCCTCAATAGTATCGAAAATTATATGTCTAATTTAGTCTTTGAACTCAATAAATATTTAATTTAGCTAATGTAAAATTTTGATTTAGGCCTAGAGAAAATGTAAATGATTTTCTCATCTTTAATTGGCTGTTAGAATATTAAGAAATGTTGCCAACAGCAACCATAAATAATATAATTGAAAATTATTTTATCAAGAGTGCCAGTTTAAATTTTAAATAAATTTTCGATGGCTAATAAAAAGTGAGAAATTGAAAGCCTCAAAAGTAGCAAAAATTAAATGGTAAAGTTAGTCTAATAGCTTTATATATATTTGATGTAGAAATGTAAGCTTTTAATTTGGGCTTATTTATCAGAGTTATTAAAGAAAGTTTATCGATTCTTATCTTAAATTTGCTGTTAGAATGTCAAGAAAATTGCTTCTTTTTTTGTTGGTGTTGCTGTTGTCGACACCTTAAACTCAGTTAAGACCAACGACAAATTGCGGTCAATTTCCCAGAAGTGTGGCCAAAATCCCAGTAATTGACTAAACGCAAGCCACATGTATGAGCTTGCATGTGTGTGTGTGTGTGTGTGTGAGTGTGTATGTGCTGTGGGCAAACTGCAACTGGCATTTAATTCAATTTTATTTAAATTGCATGCAAAATTGGCAAAATGCATCGAAGGGCTGCAAAATGTGCAACGTTAATATTTTACTTGTAATGCTTGCGTCGAAGTCAAGTCAAGTCAGCTGAGGCAACCAACTGCAATTTCCTACCTCAAATTTCCACTTAATTGGCGGGGTCGAGTGAGGGCTGGGTATGCCGTTGAGAAGGTCCTGCCGCATGAGGCATGGAGCCTGCCGCCTGCCGTCTGCTGCCTGCTGCATGGTCAGGCAAATTACGCTTAAATTTCCGCTGCGTATGATATATTTTCAAGGCGATTGCGTACACGCTTTCAACTTCCACTTAGCCACGTCGTAATTTATGTTAATTTACACAATTTTCCCGTGTGGCAATTGCTGGCTGCAACGTTGGGTGGCACGCTCAAGCGACGCCAACTACACGCCGGGAAAAAATCAACAGGAATTTTAGAAATCTTAGAACATTTTTCTATTCGTGTTTGTACAAAGAAAATTAGCTTTTTTGCTTCTTATATTATATTATATAAGCATTAGTATTTTAAGATTACACATATTCAAGAATCTTTTTAGATAGTTATAAAAAATTAATTAATTAAATAATTTCGATTCGAACTAAACTTTAATATAAGACCCAAGCCAGTAAATTTCATTACTTTTTCTGAATTTTAAAGAGGTTTTGCCTTAAAATTAGGATTTCTGGTTTATGGAAATGCATTTCTTAATAACATAAAATATTTATAAACATTAGGGCAAGCCTTTCGAAATTTTATAAATATTTTTCGTATATCTATAAATTATTTTTGAAGGTAGGTTTACTTGAGTAAGCTTCCATGATATTAAATACTATACTTTATTTAATGCAAGTTCAACTTGTGCAACATGTTTAATTGGAAAACTGGCAAATTGAGGAAAATTGTGAAAACTCAACGGCGACGAGGCCAATGGCATCCGAGGAGACAAATGGACAGACAGACAGCGCTGCGAAATATATTTCACGCACCTTGGACTACTTTGAGGCGTCGCCAAACAAGTATTTATTTTATTTTTATTTTTTGCCATGCGACAGTGTTGCACACGCACTTGCCAAGTCTCGAGACGCCTTCGCCGCCACCTCTATTTGCCCCCTTGCAGCGAGGGGGCACGTTGTCAACACGCAGCTCGTTTTGATGCCGGCCGGCCAAACGGCGCATAAAAATTGCTTTAAAAATCGAAAACAAGACGAGAAAAAAACAAAAAACAAAAACGCAACTTGTTCAAAGTGGCACAAAAAACGGTACATGCACACACGCATGCAACACACACGCATATATGCAACAACATTTCTATCACTCGCACTTAATTCATTTTGATTTCTGTGCAAAGTGGAAATTTATTTGCATAAATTAAAATGCGAAACGAAATAAGTAAAAAAATGAAAAACATATTTATTTATATATTTTTTTTTCATAGAAACTTTACATGCAATATATATATATATATATGTATATATATATTCGTATGTCAAGCTGCTTGTCCCGTTATGTTGCCACATGCAATGCAGGAGAGAGGGACAGACGACAGACTGAACTGTTGCATAAATAGAAAATGTTTTTATTGATTACGTTTTCTGAATTTGTATAAATTACTTAGCAACAAAATGCATTTTGTCGTATTAATTTTGTATGCATTTAGTAGTCAAAGGTGAAAGTTTCACATAAATATTGAATGCAATCAGAAAATGCTAAATTGATTTGTTTCACATGCTAAGAATTTGACATATGAAATTCACATGAGAAGTATACATTTTTATGAGAGAATTTCAATGCATTTCACATCAATCTCTCAGCACTTTTAATAAATAAAAACGAATCTAATTTGGTAGCATTTTTTTGAAATCACAAATTCTAAGCTTATTCACAAACTATTCCTTGCGTTTCAGCTAAAGTTATTTATGTTCAATAACAAATATTCATAATAAAAATAAAATAAAATAACAAGTTGCTTGATTTAAAAACCGCAGCCGTAAATTAAATCCAATATGCAGCCGCAATGTCAGCGATTTTAAGCTATGTGACTACTTCCTCAACCTTATAACAAAACACACACTCAATGCGAATAGCCTTGTCTAAAAGGTGCCAATAAAAAAATAAAATAAAAGTAAAAAAAAACGCAGAGATTAGCTGACAGCAACAAACACAATGTGAAGACTAATTGTTAATACAAAAAGCATTTTGCACATTGTTAGCGGGCAAAGAGGCATGCAACTAATCATTAGAAGCTTGTTTGCAATTTGCTGTGCTTCAATGTCAATTTTAATTAATTAATATAGGGAAAAAAACCAGCGCACACACATTGGCGACTGACTGACTGAAAAATGTTGCACGCAGCGATGCGTGGCAGTTAGCAGAATACATCTCCGCCACCCCTTCCTCTTGCCAATCCTCCCTCCGAGTTCCTCCATTGGCAAAGCCAGCTCTCACACAGAAATTATAATTCTGCAAACGATATCAACACTCAATAGAGCGACAGCAGCAACAACAGAAGCAACAGCATCATCATCATCCTCATTATTAATGATTTTCATAGAACCAACAACAACAGCAAACATCAAATAACAACAATCATGCTGAGGCCACATTGATATGCAGCAAAGTTGTCTGAACAATGATACGGATACAAACTGCAAGCATATGCTGCGTTTTACACTCACAAAAAAATTGGAACTCAATTTTAGAAAATCGCCCCAAGATCGTCAAGATCCCTTTTTTTCTAAGAAATAAAAATAATTTAAATAATAATTCTAATAAATGAAACTTTTTATTATTATTATTAATAAGTTCTTAATTATTTGTTCTGAATGAAAAATGTGAGTTGAATTGTTTTTCTGAGTGTAGATGTTGTTGTTTTTAGTGTAGTTGCTGTTGTTGTCACGCCCCCTCGGCATGCAATTGTTAAACCGTCCGCATTGTATGTAGGTTGAATGTAGATACATACACAGATGTGTGTACAGAGTTCTAGCTTAGAAAATATCATGTTAGAGATATCAATTTGCTTTTGCACCCAGCAGCAGCAGCAGCATCAACTGCCAGCAACAACAATCACAATACACAAAATGTGCAAACAGATAAAACCAGACACAACACAACTGCAACAATTGCTCTTTCTAACAGCACTCATAAAAAAAATACGCAGGAGAAATATCAATATTTTTGTGCATTTTAGCTCACGCTCTTCACTCTGTACTCACTCTGATCGATACACTTCAACTGAGTGAAAACGATTTATTTTAAGCTGTTTGTGAGAACCTCTTATAGGTAATAGCAATTATATATTATTGCTGCAGAATGAATCGAAAGCTACTAAATATTTGATATGAAATTAAATTGATTTTGAGGACTGAAGTGTTCAGGTAGAGTATTATATATATATATATTGATTGGTTCACTTTATTTTAAGCTGCTTCAAAACACTGTGCACAGGTTACAGCAACAGTCTTTTTAAGCAACGAACTGAAGGAGAGTAAATCATTTATATGAAAATAAATTGATTGCATAAGTTTGACTGTACTCACATTGAAGAACATTTGCAACGCCTTTTCGATAAAAGTTGCATTCCCATTGTTTTTGAAAACTGGAGCTGGCTTTTGTGTCCGTCATTCTCTCATGTGGATTGCAGCTTACGTTCTCAGACTTGTGAGCAGCACAATAATTGCTAGCTGGGCTCAACTCCAACTCCAGCTCCAACTCCAACTTCAACTTCAGCTCGTGTGCAACAACTTTAGAGGCAACCAGTTCAGAGTTTGCCATGGCAGCAATAAAATGATGAGCGCAAGATAACACAAATTACTTGGTACTTGTATGGTTACGTTGGCCTAAAAACCTAACCGTGAAAAACACATTTAGATTTTTTCCTCTATACCACTACCTGTAGCTAGTTAGAGGCGAGCTCTGTTGTTGTTGTTGTTGCCACTTTGGCAGCAGCAGCAACTCCACCTCTTGCCTCAGCTGTTGCAATTTAAAATCATTTTGCAACAAAGTTTTTTTTTTGCGCCAGAAACAAAACCGAAGCGTTGAAAATTTCACTGCAAATTACATTAACTGTCTAAGTCTACACAAAAGCAATTGTTGTTGTTGTTGTTGTTGCTGTTGATAATTCTTTGAATATGGCTTGGCTATATTGTCGGAAAATCCAGGCTTACACATTAACTAGAGCATGAGTGCAATTGATTCAGTTCTTTTTTTTTTTTTTTGTGAAGATATAACTATGAACTTTTCTTAGACTTAATCGGCAACTTAATCTTCATGCTATAGATTTGTTCTGCAGGAAGGTATAAATAAATAGGTATAAATAAGTACAATAGCAAAACTAGTTATTGGAGGAAATGAAAGTTTCAAGCGAGTGCTTATTTGAACTGAACTGGGCGCAATTAATCAAAGTTTTAGACTAATTATATTTTTAAACTTATCGGTTATTCTCTAGCTCCACTGTCCATGGAATAAATGCACCCGACAAAAATAAATCAAACTGAATTTGAGAAAATCGCCCTAACACTAAAATCGATTTAATAAATCATTTCTAAATTTACGAATAATTTTCTTGAAAGTTCGCAAGGCTTGTTGACTACCAAATTTATTAATTACCATAAGTAACAAAAAGCTAATATACAAATTATTCAATGAGCACACATAGAAAACAGCATCCAGAAAATACAGACAGATATTTTCTTAATTTTAGAAAAATCCAATCTAAGATTAAGAGAAGCAAATCCTGGCACAACCATAAATCTTAGAATCGCACTTGCTGAATACTAATCTAAATTGCTGTTTGATTTTTTTTCAAGTGTGGCATCATCAAACGTGCAGCTTTGTGTAGTTTTTATTGCTGGCAGTTGCTGATAGCCACTTGGCATTTTCCGCCTTTGCTTTCGCCTCAGCCAAGCCCCAACTTGCCAATCCCCCCCGCCACCACCTCCCCTGCTCGAGCTGATCCACCTTGTCCCAGGCCCAGGTTGATTGTATTTGGTCAAGTCTTGCAGTTTTTGATGCCTGCCTCAATGTTGGGCTCAGCCTCCTCGATCTTAGAGGTTAAACGTTGCAACTGTTGCAGTTGCATTTGCAGACGCAACAGCGGCAACATGATAATAATGAAGTTTTTCCTTGTTCGCTGATGATCAGCATTAAAAAGTTTTGGTGAGTTGATGGCTGCAGCTAACCTATATTTTAGGTCATAATATGGTGGCCAACAATGTTACTGGTCAGCATTTTGAATGGCGTTGTGAAAAACATTATAAACCGATTTTTATTGCGATTTTTCCTGCCTGTTGTTCGTTGTTCGCCGTTGTTACTATTATTGTTGTTATTGCTGTTGTTGTTGTTGTTGTTGCTTGTGGTTGCTGCAACCTTTTAAGGCGGTTAACTACCCATTAAGGGGCGTTTCTAATGGCACAAACCGATGGTCAAGCGGTGCTGCAGCCAAACTCCTTTTGGTCTTCGTCATCGTCATCATCATCATCCTCATGATCATCATCATCGTTGATTCGTGCCACATACTTAAAGATGTTGAGGAAGAGGAGAACCATTTTACTGCCATTTTACGCTGCTGGCTAAGTACAAATTTTACTTGTTTGGCATTTTACTAGCTAGAACGCCCCATGCCCCCATGCCCCCATACCCCCATGCTCCATGCCACAGCCAACAATTGCTGTTATTGTTGTTGCTCCTCTTGCTGCGGCTGCTTGTGGGCTGTGCCAAGTCGTAAAATCATAATACAAGTTAATCGGCAGTATATATGTGTGCCTTGGCTGAATGCCTCTCCCTTCTTTCTCGCTTTCTCTCTCACTCTCTCTATTTCTCCCCCTCTCTCTCTTTCCCTATGAACCAGGTCAGCTAATGAGATAGCCGTATTTTATTTATTTTTATTTACCTAATATCAATGAACACAGACAAAATGTAAATATAACTAAACAGAAAAACTTTTTGTGGGCTATTTAATTGTTTTAATTTTTAAGTCCTTAGTTATGGGTATTATTTATTTATCCTAGTGAAATAGAGCACTCTGAATCGAGAGATGATAAAATCTATTGTAATCATGCAAGGAATAATTAATTATTATTAAGAGAAAGCGGAAAACAGTCGCTAAAGTGGGGAGTCTTCTCTCTCGAGTTCCCCTCAAACCTGACATTTGTCCTTGTCATCAATTTTTGGTTGCGTGGCGCGGTTTCCGCTTCATGCCAATTTTTTTAATGCTGCAATTTTTTGAATGCAGCAAGCGACAAAGCGTTTTTGTCGCCATTTGAATTCTGGTTTATTTAATGACTTTTTGCAATTGTTTTCGTGAGCGGATTTACAAAAATTGACTTGACTTGACTTGACTCGAGTTGAGTTGAGTTGAGTTCGGTAAGCGTTGCTTTGGTTTCGTTTAGTTTCGATTCGCTTTATTCACATTTTGCAGCTCAAGGTTAAGCGGCTTTCGGCTGCGCTCAATTTGTTATTGCAAGAAATAAAATACTAATCCCCCCTTCCCAACTCTGCTCGCCTCTGCCCACCACAAATTGGCGTCGTCACCGTTTGTTGTATGGTACTATTTCAATGAGTGGCAAATAATTGCGGCTTGTGTTCGTAATTTGTTACTGTTGCTTACCTCTCTGTGTGTGGTTATTAAAGTGCCTGATTGGATATGAGTTTAAAATGTGGGTTGAGGCAAATTGCAAGGCACATTGAAAAAAGTAGAAACAAAAAATACAAATTCAATCGATAATTGCATGGCAAGGCCCACAGGTTGAGTAAAAACGGCAATTCAAGAACTTGTTGGTGGAGTTGTTTTATAGCCTTTGGTTTTTTCTTTTTTCTTTTTTATCGATCAATCATTACTGTTATCAGTTCTTACTTCAACTGAGATCTAATTGCACTTTAAGATACGCTACGTTTAACTTATTTGCTTGTTGTGTAATCTTTTCAAGTTGAAGTTGAACTCTCTTAACTTTGTGACTTAAGTGATCTGTTTTTCACTTACACTCACATCAAATTTATAGCATTCTCTCTGCACTGGACTGGACAGGAGTAGTTCGCCAGTTTGCCAGTTCGCGCTTGACATTGATAAATTTAACTTTGGAAAGTGCCTTTGTGTGTGGCTTCGCCGATTTCATGAAAGTAGAACAAGTACACGTTGCGATGCCAATACACTCGGAAAAAATCGCTTTGAAATATACAACATTTCTATCAAAATTAAAAATAAATATAAGAAGAAGAAAATATTAGAAAAATATAAAAATTAGCATGGAAAATGGTAACTTAAAAAAATAAAATTAAATAAAAAAAAGGATAAATAAAATGGAATGTTTTATATTTGCATGCATACATTTTAGAGATTTACTTTCTGAATGGCAAATTTCGAAAATTTGGTCAGCTGTTTTTCCCCGATTGTGGTCCTTGACCGCCCCTTGCCTACCCCTTCAAAGAGTCCTTCCACTGTGATGCCAAACATGGTCAATAAGTGCACATAACATGGCGTCTCGTCTCACTTGTTCACTGCCAGTTAAGAGGCGCAAGTCGAGGCAATTTACGCATTTTATTTGATATCAGAGTTGGTGCCTTGTTTTGTCGCCATGATGAAATTAACGGCAATTAACTTGATTCACTTTGTTGATGTTGCCACATCTTGTGACTCCTCGGGCAATCCATTTTATCGCATGAAGCATGAGGTAATAATTTAAGAAATTGACAAGTGAATCACACACCGAACTGGAACTGGTGCTTCCAGATTGCACTGCCAACGGCAAGGAAGGAGTAATGAGAGGAGAATGGGAGACTGAGCCAGGCCGGGTTGCTTTGACCGCAGTTGCGACGACTAAGCAGAAAATTAACGCGTAATTAGTTGTTCCTTTTAAAAGCAGCCTTGTCATCATTTGTGGATAGAGGGAGGGAGATGGGCAGGGGAGGGGCTTAGTGAGTGTGGCATGTGTAGGAAGTGTCGCCACTTGACTTGTTGCTTTCTTTGTTTTGTTCCAGTCGTTGATTAATGAGCTGCGGCTGTCTGCTCCATGCCATTGACTTTGATGTGTGTGTGTGTATGTGTGTGTGTGTTAGCCGCAATTTAAATTGCCGTCAATGAGCGTCGTGGCTCAAATGCAGCTCGAGCATACGTGTCTTTATTATATATAGTTAACAAATCAGGTTGTTGTTTAAGATTGTCGATCTGAGCTGATTAGAGTTAAATGTGCTGGCTGAGGTCAGCCTTAGAAGTGGGTTGAGCCGAGCGCATATATTATGACTTCAACTATTCGTAAATATCACAGCAAGAAATGTTGAATAATTATGCACAGATAAAACAGGCTTCTGCACAATCGGAGATAATTAGTTATCATTTAATTAAAATATTAATTATTATATTTTAGATTTAATCGGATGCAATGATAAATTTTAAAATTTATTTTTAGCCAATAGAGTTTGTCATGCTTGCTGAGATCAGATTTGGATTGTGAGTCCACTATATTTGCTGATTTAACTAAGCTTCGATAAAACTAGATTGCTTTTAATTAACTCTACTTAAATACACCCCAAAATCTAATAAATATTTCTTATTTTTTAATATAAATTTAATATTACATTTTTTTTAATTCATGTAATTTTTTTTTTACTTTTAGTGTTTTTTTCTGTATCGGCTGATATTAGTCAAGGTTATATAAACACACAAATAAAGAAATAGACAAATATTTAATAAATTAATAGATTAATAAATAAATAAATTAATTAACTATTAAGTAAACTAATAAATAAATAAATAAATAAATGTATGAACTTACGATTTAAGAAATGGTTTATTTTTTTGTATTCAGTGTATAATATTAAGAGTGAATAGTAATTAGAGCTTGATTAGGAATCCAACTGTTGGATAAGCCAAAGAGACCCACTGTTTGCTGTTGCACTTCAGTTGTTTTTTATTTATTTTTCTGGTGCTTTATAAATATTGAACAGAGTCGGAGCTAACCGTATTTGGTCAGCGTTTAATTGAGGCCCCACCTGTTTGGGCCGAATGCTGTTGTTGCCCCAAAACTGACTAATTTACACAATGAAAGGTCATTGTTTCCACTTCAATTAGCCTCTTGCCAGTGCCAGCAATTTTTATTGTTGCCTTGTCCAAATTGGAGTGCCTGTCATTTTGATGCACTGAGCACGACTCGAGCACAAACAGAAAGAAATAAACATCAACACTCAAATCTAGGCTTATGACAAAATGCCGCTGACTGCTTTGTTGTCATTTTTGCTGCATGAAATGCCAAATTGTCTGGCAAAGCGAAACGGCGACTTCGAATTCTGCCCAAATTTGGCAAGCGGCAAGTGGCCAATGCAGTTGCGACTGATTGTTGCCATCTATTTAGAGACCGGCCGGCATGTACATAATTGGTTAACTCGCAGCTTGTTGCATGCAACGAAATTGCCAAGCACTTCGCATCTTACAAATAGCTACACTTATAAAAACAATTGGTCACAATCTTTGTAAATCAAACTACTATTCGCCCAGTCAATTTCTAAAATTTATATTTGTGGCAGCCTTAAACTACAAAGTTGCATTTATTAATGTAGAAGTGAGTTTCTTAAAATACAAAATATAAAAATTTGAATCTTTTTGTGAATGTCGATTTAAGGCAAGCATTCATATTTGGTTTTCTTGTATTTAGTAAGATTAATAAAAACTAAATAATAATAATAATAATAAAATAAGCGATTTACTAAAATTAGGGTTGATTCTGCTTGCCCAGTGTAGTTTGTGTCGCTTGCACGCATGTCAGTCAGAATGTCACACAGCTATGCGCAAATTAAACACTCTTATTATGACAGGCAACGCACACTCACACGCACATACTCACACACTCACACACAGACAGACAGGCACAACAAAAGTGCAGCGCACTTTAGACAGTAATAACAAAGTAAACGAAAGTCATAAAATTAAATTTAATCCGCTTGGACTCTTACCGGCTGGTTTTTCTTAACTCTTGCCACACCCACTCGCAGCGTAGCCCCCCTTACCACACTGCCCCCTCCCTCCGCCCAACCCCTTCTTATCCTGTGTGTTAAACTTGCATGTAATCCGCTTGTTGTCGTCGTCGTTGCCAACCTGCATTCTGCCAACTCACTTAAGCAAATGACCAGGCCAAGACATCGCTCGGCCAGTTTGCAATGCACACACGCACACCCAGATGACATTAAACTTTTTTTTTTTGTTTAATTGTTGGTTTTTTTTATTCCTTATTATTTTTGTTGTTGTATTTTTGCTGATGCTGTTTCGTAGCTGTTTATCGGCTTGTCGTCTGCTTAAAGTGTTGCAGCGTTTTTCTCTGTTTTTTATTTGTGAACAGCGGCTTTCTGGCCGTCTTTTGTTCGCCACTCGAATTTTTATTTTCAGCGCATAATTAATTTAAGATGCACATTAATTCCGAATCGGGCAACTTCGAGTGCCCCGCGGCACTTGAATGAATCAGATTTGCTCTCTGTGTGTGTGATTGAATAATATTGTGTAAAAATAAACCGTTTGTTGAATTTGATAAACTGCAAGCAAAAGTGACATTACGATAATTTGTAAACATTTGAAAAAGAATTCTTTAAATTAGAAATTTGTGCTCTTGCCACAAGCGACAGTGCATCAAATTGTGGTATGTAAATTTATTTCAATTTCATTATAAATATCGTTATTCGAACAGCTCAAGTTGTAGGTTTATTTTTTACCTTTTTCTTATATTTATAATATAATTATGCGCAAGGGTATTGGAAGGCAGTGTGTCAGGCAAGGCAATCATTCAGTCAGTCAGTCATTCAGTCAGTCAGTCAATCTTTCAGCCATTTTATGCAATGCCTACCAGTTGTCGGCCTTCATGGCTAATTAAGTCGCTTAAATTGACACAAAAGAAGGTTAATGTGTGGGTGTTGGCATTTATGAGGTAACACACATATGAAACACACACACACACACATGAGACTGCAGCTGCACTCGCCCGAAATATGTAAATATTGTTACGTATCGCTTTAATAGTTGTCATAAATGAAACACCCCCTCAAAATGCTAAAATGTGAGGTGTAAATGCTCAATTTCTGTGTGTGTGTGTGTGTCTGTGTGTGTTTTTTGACTGTGTGTTTGTTGCCAAGGCAAAAAGTGGGAGTTTCCAGCCGTCGTCTTTGCACCAAAAGCCATTCAAAATTTGTTTAAAACATTATTTTTTAAAAGAGCCTTAAAAATAACAGCCAAGAAATTACGGCCAACAAATTATACGAATATTGCTGATGTAAGAGTAGGTCGAATGAAAAATTGGGTTATGTTTATGGTCCAGACAGAGGTTTATATTATTTTTTGACAGCAATAAATTATTAAATGCCTTAATTTGTATGCACACTGAAAATTAATATATTAAATAATTTATATTTAACGCTATAATGAATCCAGGATTTTTTTTTTAAATTATGCGTGTAGTTGAATTTATTTGAGAATACGCAAGATGAAACTTGGGGTTATGTTTTATGAGCCTGACCAAAGTTTATATATGTGCATAAATATATACATTTTTCTCATGCGCAACGTTTAAATTTGTTCAAAATTTGTTAATAAAATACACCGATTTGTTCTACTAGTTACGCGGAATGAAAATTCACAAATTGCTTACATATATTTACATTTTTTTATAACCACTAAAATGAAATTGAAAATCTTGCTGTTGTCATGAGACAAATATCTCTTTATATTTACATTTCCATGCCATGCCATCAGATAGGTATATTTACCATTTAATTATATTCAAAAGTGAAACACATTATTTGTTTAACGCTGTTGCAACAAAATTGCCTAGTTCGAGCGGACAAAAAATGAAGCAATTAAGCCAATTGAAAAATTGCATGTCCCACACGCACACACACTATAAACAAGTGCAAATGTGTATGTGTGTGTGCGTGAGTGTGTGCGTGAGTGTGAGGCTAATGCAAAAAAGATAGTAATCGACAAAGGCGCGAACAATGTCGCCGTTGATGAGGCACTCGTCGCATAGTGCAAATTAAAATCCAGTTAAAAAAACATCCAAAAACAAATGTACTCAAATTAATAAAACGCCGGCAACAAGCGCTTCCAGTTTTCAATGCAGATTGGCCACAGGTTTTTTTCTTTTTCCTTTTTTTTTTTGTGAGTAACATCAACAACGCATAATCACACACACACACGCACACACACTCGTGGCTCTTAAATGTCAGCGGCCACAAAGAGGCGCCGTTAAAGCTGGCCCATAAAATCGCATATAAATTAATCAGAAATTCTCGCGAGCGCAAAAAAAAAGAAGCCAACAAATGAGAACGCTGTTGTCATCAAGTGTGATCGACTACGAAATACCCTACAGCTTTGCTGTTGATTATATTTTAAATTAATTTAAATTAATTTAAAAGGCTTTTATTGCTATTGGTAAGCGATGAAATGAAATAACTTGATCTGAGCGGTGTATACGGGAACCTTTATTCCAAACTGGAAGTCCCTGAGATCAAGAACAAGAATAAGTATAAGTAGTCGTAGATGCTTTCTAGTGCCCGTGACATACCTTATCACTAAATCATTATACCCCCTTTACTCATTTGCAATACGTTGCACCAAAAAATACAACAAAATAAATGCAAAATTTACAATATTGTGTCATACGCGGGCTCCTGGTTGCCAGTTTGCCAGTTCGCCAGTTAGCCAGCTCAAGGCTGGCTTTTGTGGCTTGCATAAAATAAACATACAGCAGATTTATGTGGCAAGCAGCCACCAAATAAAAAATAAAAAGAAAAACGGTAAACGGTAAACGCTGAGGCAAAAGTCAGCCGCGCCTGCGCTTGAATACTGGCCCGGGTTCTCTGAGGCAGCTGATTTCTGGGGAGTGGTGCCCATTTGGCCTGACTTGACTTGACTTGACTTTGTTGGGGCCAATACGGAACCGAGCAGGGCGGGCTTTGGGGGGCATTCCGAGGCTAAGCGTAGCGTTTTGTATTTTGTATTTTTTGTTTTTATTTGTTCGAGTATCTCGCCATGCTGCCCAAATGCTGACAGGCAAATGGATGACCGTTTTCTGACTGTCTGCTGTCTGCTAAATGCTTGTCTCTGTTGTGTTGCCAAAAAGACCTTGGACTATGATTTTTACACTCTGTTCTCTTTATTACATAATATTGCTGTGTGGTTGTGTGTGTGTGTGTGTGCGTGTGTGTGTGTGTGCGTGGGGGCCAAAGTCGAAGGCAATAGATTGTTAATTGAATTGGAATTGAAAACGAAAACCAAGCGTGAAGTTCTAAAATTGACCCATACTCAACGCCGTTGCACGCAAATGTCAAGCGCACTTAAATTGTGCTTTTTTTTTAAAGTGTTTCCAACTGCGGAAAACTGATTACAACTTAATCTAATGACACTGGCCGAAAATACAAATAAAAATAATGTAATCCTGCGAGAGCTTCGCAAAAGTGCAAGTGAATTTTTGTAGCTCCCCCGAACGGTTATTTTATATATATTTATGGCTGAGAGCGCTCGACGCCCAGCTCAGCTACAGTTTCACAATTCACATAGTTGCCACGTCTCAGACGTTCCAAAACTAAAGCCGACAGCTAACAACCTGAAAATGTCTATACAATTTTCTTTGACTAGTTTTCATTTCGTTTGGTTTTTTTCGTATACCCTTTTTGAGGGTATCATAATTTTTTCACAGGAGGAGACCACATAAAGTAGTAGTGGAAAATGTTATACAAAAAATACTAAAAAGTATAGTTATAAAAATTGTGCAAAATGAACACAATCAATATTGAAGATAAGTAAATATTAAGAGATGCGTTAGCTGTAAAATTATAAACAAAAAGCCTTTAAATTTAACACAAATTAAATTAAATTCTAAATAATATTTTAAAAAAATAGACAACGAAAACACTTAAGTAATATATTTTTACATCGTATAAAATAAAAGCATTATAATATTTCTAAGTCATATAGCTTCCATAAAAACATCTCCTTTTTCACATAACTGCTGAAATGAGCCAGATGTGAAGCAGAAAATATGTACATAATTTTTTTTTTATCCGAACTGAAATTGAATAAATATTTTAACTGTGAACAAATAACAAATTAATAAAAAAATTTCAAATTCCATCTACACATAATAATATTTCTATTTTCCAACTGAAATTTAAATATCAGCAGATTATCTTTTGAAAACGAAAAGTATTTAAATGAAATTTTTTAAATACTACCTAAATTTAAGATATAAAATAATATATATCAAGTTTAATTGTCGGCAGATTATGATATGAAAACAAATTTTTTAATCATACCAACAAATAATGATTAACTCGGAACTGAAATATAATATCGGCAGATTAATTACGTTGCACTAGGGTATGTAATCTTCGCCTTGCCTAAGATAAACTTAGTATTTTTTTCTATTTTTTTTTTTTGGGTGCGTGCGCTGCATAAGCAAGGTCTTGTTTTGTTGTTGTTTATTGTATGTTGTTGCTGTTGGTTGCTGCTGTTTTCGGTGTCGTTGTTATTGTGGTTGGTTGACTGGCTGGCTTGTATTATTACCCCACCTTCTACACTTAAAGCAGACGCTTAACGCTTCGTCAGTTTGTTTTCCTCTCGTTTTGCTGCTTTTGCTGCATTTTGTAGGCCTTTTTTACAATAGTGACCTCATTTCTTCAAAAAAAAAGGTATCAAATTAGTGTAGAATTTCGGCTAATTAATGTACTGCGAGTGTTTATGATGACCATCTGCGATTAGCTGCAAAGCGGTGAACAGCAAATTTGAATACAATTCACAAAGAGACAGACGACAAAAGCGACAAATGAATATGAGCGGAGGGTAAACTGTTTTAGCTGTCAAGTTTGCCTTTGCCTGATTTCTAAACCAATTAACATGAATTACAAATGTCACGTTGGCTTCTTTTTTCTCTCTCTGTACACATTCAAAATGCCACACAACGTTGAGGCGTTGTGGGGCGTGTCCGGTTTCCCAAACTGGGGCAATGTACACTCAGAAAATAAATCGCGCGAAATGAAAACTCGCCTCTCAAAATAAAAGGAAATATTCAAGAAATTTATTTCTAAAAAGTAAAAAAGGCAAACCATAATTTTACTGAAATTTACAGCATTCAAGTTTGGGCATAAGATGTTTTCAAATTATGCTTGTACAAAATTAAATCGTAAAATATAAATGTTAATCAATAATAATATACAACCAAAAGGCTAATATAATAATTCTGCTATGCATACAAAATTAGACATATTTTTTGAATATTTTTCCTAGTTTTTCTTCTTATAGAAAGCCACAAGCTTAAATTTAAGAAATTTACGTTCTGAATAATTTGGTAAGCAACCGTTATATAAAATATGGATAGATTGTTTTCTCAGAGTGTATATGCGACATTGCTTGTCGTTGTTAATTTGAAACACTTGCCGCTGACCGCTGGCCAAACACTTCCTGGTTGCTTTGACATTTGTTGACCACACACACACAATTATATATATATATAAATACGTATACGTGTATATGCCCCTCCTCCTCCTCATGGAATTTCATGTTACGCTATCACAGTGCAAAGATCAAATAGTCAAGCAAAGGCAACCGCTGCTTTGGCTGCTGTTGCAGAGGCAACTGCAACTGTCAACTGGTCGACGTAATTAATTGCCGCAGCAACATGACCGTCAACAACAACAACAACAGCAACTGTTGACCATGGCCACATCTTTGACTGCACTCTCAGCCTCAGCTTCAGCCACAGCCACAGGCACAGCCCCGCCTGCCCCACGTGCCCCACTTGTTACAGAGGCGACGCACAGGCATCTGCCCGCAGTTTGGATGGACACTTTATGTGGCAGATGTGCTCGTAAAGATTTCCTCATTGTTGCGCGTGTGCATAAAAGCATTTTTAGCATTTTACCTAGCCAAACTCTGCATACGTTATACGCTTGCACCACTCCCCTCCCCTCCCTTCCCGCTGCCGCTCCTCTCTGCTGCCCCGCCTTGCTAATGTAAACAATTTCGAAAATAAAATCTTTGGAAATGTGTGTCACTTGTCGCGTCTTGCCTGCCATCGCCACTGCGTAAAATCTGTTCGTACACCCAGAAAAAAAAAGTAGACCTCAATTTTAGTAAATCACCATTGTTTTGGAGCCAATATTATTGAGAAAGTACATTTAAAAAAAAAAACAGAACTTGCATTTCTGAATTTCAGAGTATTTCCCAAAATTTAGAAAAAAAATATGTCTCATTTGAATAATGTTGTTTTCTGGAATTCTTACATTAGCTTTTTGCAACTTATTATTATTAAAAAAATGTATTTCACAAATATAAAATTTCTACTTTCTAGTCCTGCATTTCTTAACAATAGATTATTTTTTCGAGTGTATAGACTGTCCACATAATGAACATAAATAGCGAAAAAGAGTAAACAGCAGCTCTATAAGTTTGGACTTATATATTCTTTAATATGTTTAGTCCGAGGCAGGCAAGTTTAAAACGTTGCTGGCCCTCTTCAAAAGGGCTGCTAATTAGCCAGACTTTTACTGCAACCGCTTAATTTTTAACTTTAACTTAACTTTGAAATGTATATGTACTAAACTAATAAGTAAAACCTTTTCAATCTACTACTTATTAGCTGGCTTCGTTAAGCAGGAATGGCATGCAAAGTAAAAAGGGAAAGCTAAATTAAGATTTTCTAAATTACAAATATAATTTCTATAACTCATACACTTGCCACAAGAGACCAAAGTAAATTATATATATATAATTTTATATATATATATTGTACATTATTGAGAATCGAGGACATTTCACGCTTCTTTTTTTAACTGCGCATTTAGATGACAATTGTGTTGTGATTACAGCTGCTCCAATGACAATGAGCAATTAAATCGGACACAATAATGAGCTAATCTCAACAAAAAAAAAGGCTGCACATAAAAAAGAAAAATTATTAATAAAACGCCAGACAAAGCAATATATGCCTTATGCATATTGTGTATATATGGAAAAACTTGTATATTTTAAATAAAAAAAGAAAAAATAAAACTATCATAACTGGTGGCTTCAAGTGCACGCAGCTGTGCAAAAATATGCAAAAATTGAGATTAATGTCAACGGCAATTGCAAGCACACACACACACGCATACCAGCGCACACACAGCAGCACACACTCATAGATTAAGTGTGTGACAATCCAATCTCATCCAATTCAATGAAATTGCACTGGAGGCCGCTGCTCCAAAACTGTCAACACCAAAAAAAAAAAAAAAAAAACAGGGACGTGCCATTTACAAATGACACGTGTGCACTGATAGCTGGCAATGCTGTTAATCTTGTTGTTGTTGTTGTTGTGGTTTGTTTTTGTTGTTGAAGTTGCCACTGACAAAGTGAAACAAAGCAAATAGAAATCGCAATTCGCTTTATGGCCAGCTGCGCATTAATCGGGCTAAGAAACAGCAACTGCAATAAGCCAACACGTGAGCACTGATAACAGAAACGGAAGAGCTGCCTCTGTTTCTGCTTCTGCTTCTGCTTGTGCTTGTGCTTGTGCTTCTTCTTGTTGCACTTGCCACACAGCCGCCACTTGTGATAAGTACAAGAACCAACATTACGAAACTGGCTCGCAACGATAAGAGACAAACAGCTGGCTGCAATTTGTTCATCTACGGCTTTATATGCAATGCTCGATTACAAAATCAATGCCAACGATACTGCCGATAATACTTTTACGTATTTATTTAGTGTCTGATGACTGATATCAGCTGACACAGAAAAAAAAAATACAGAAAGTACAAAAAAGATTAAATTAAAATAATTATAAAATGTAATGTTTACAAATTCCAACGCTAATCATTTATTTATTTATGTAATATAGACTGATATAAGTAAAAATAAAATATAACATATGTAAATTCCAACACTGATAATAATTTGCTCGATTACAAAATCAATGCCAACGATAATTTATTCATATATTTATTAAATGTGAACAAATATCAGTCGATGCACAAAAATAATATTTAAATTTAAAATAAAAAAAGACAAATATTTAAACGACTTCTGGGTGTATTTAAATGTAAAATGGTTCAACATTTGTTGATATTGAAAGTGGATTTGCGAAACTCAATTATGAATATCACACTAAGTCTGTCAAAGTGGATGATTTGTATTTATTTTCCTTCCACTTTTTGTTTTAATTTTTCTTTTCAGAACAATTTATATAAATTAAATTTAAATTGAATATTTAAATTGAAATTTAAGAGTAGGAAATATTTATATTTACATTTACTTTATATTTATTTTCGCTGATGCCCTTAAATCTATAAAATCTATCTCAGTTGTTCCGAAAACCCTTAAACTGGATCTCAGTGAAGAAAAATAATATTATTTATTAATGTGCCGAGTGCAATCAATAGAAATTGATGCGACCCGGGCAGAAAAAGAGTCTACTTGGCATACTTTAAGGTTCTACAAGCTCCCAAATAGCCATTCCCAATGCGGGTCTGGGCAAATGACCCCATTAATTTTAAGGCGCACACAAATGTCGAATGGGGGGAAATATTCGTCTTAGAAAATTTCCGCTTAACAAAAAAGAGGAAAACAAAAAGAAAAAACATCGACGCTAGTTTGAATAAATTATTTAGAAAATAAATGACCAACGATTTTCGTATGGCACTCTTCTCACAGCATTTTGGCTTTAATTAGATGGCAAGTCAAAAGCCCTCTACTTAATTAGGCCTGACTCTCCGGAGCACCTGAACCCAAAATAACTCGAAAACCCCAAAAACAAATAGCCAACAAAAAGGGAAGTAAAGAAAACAAAAACTCAAAAGGTGTTACGAATAGTCTAAACTGATAATAGAATAAAAAAAAATCATTTTAATGCATTTATTTTAGTTTGTTGTTTTATATGCGAACTTGAAAATTAATAGAGAGAGAGAGAGAGAGAGAGAGAGATAAATGTAACTCATTATGATTGTATTTTAGATTGCGTCTAGTTGTAGATACCAGATTAGATTGCCATATCTATTATCTATATCTATTATGCCCTGAAATGAAAGTCAATTATGAATATTTGTAATTTTTGTATTTGCCTGACTTTATTTGCTTTATTTTTCAATTTCGAGACAAACATTTCCGCACTTTGTAGCCTTCATTTGAACTCTTTTTATAATTAATTCATTTATTGTGTAATTCCAGATTGCTTCTAGTTCTAGATTCCAGATTACATTCTCATGTGTATTATTATCATCTAGTCTATGTAACTATTAACCCATAAAAAGAAAGCCTTTGGCACAACAGTCAATTATGAATACCACACTTGATCAACTGAGTCTGTCAAAGCGGTTTTTAATTTATTTTTCCACAACTTCTTTTTTTTCTTTCGAGAAACATTGCTATTGATATTTATTGAGTTTAAGTTTATTATGTCGAGGCAAACAAATTTCCGCATTTTAATTGACTCCAGCTTCAGCCTTCATATTAATGGTGTCTGACTTAGCTCTTTTCTATAAGTTAATTAGCTACAATAGTTGGATAAATAATGTGTGTGATTAAAGGTGTCTACTTGGTTGTATCTCAACTAAAAGTTAACTTTAAATTTTATTATGATTTTGCCACTTTAGAACCTAGAACGTAGATGAATCTGTGACATATTTGAGCTTATAGCTTCCAGTCTAAGTAAGGAGTTTAAACATGGATCTTCACAATGATAGCCACACATATTTTGAACAGCCACAATCAGCATTGGGTATGTCTCAATTATAAGTCAACTGTTTTTGTATTTGTGCAGATGCCTCCACGCGTTGCAAGTTGTTGTTGTTGCCAGTTTGTTGCCGCCGCTGTTTGACAAATGCGGAATTTTGTTTGCGGTTTCTTGCTGCGATCGTTGCCATCAGATTTAAGCCACAGTTGCTTGCAGAAAAATAATATAAAAAAAAAACACAGGTGCGGAGCAGCAAAAACAACTCAAATAACAAGATGCAAGTTTTGTGAACTTTTAACTGCCCCCGCCCCTTGTTGCACTTGCAACTGGTTGTTGCCTGCTTTTCGTTTTGCAAATTTAAATTCATTCACCTGTGGAAATTTATATATATTTTTGTTGCTTGTTTTCCAGTTGTTGCCCGTTGTTGTTTATTGGCTACTGTTTTGTTGTTGTTGTTGTTGTTGTGTTACTTTCACTTTTTTTTATTTGTTGCACACACAGCGAGCTCAGCGAAAATCAAAGCAACGGTGTCTTCTATCCACTTTTAAGTGCAGCTGTCTTTCTACAATTCGTTGCCTGTTTGCATTTGTTTAAAGTGCCACATGCATGTTTGGTTTATGCAACAACTTAAACATATCAGCTGTCTTATTGTCGTTTTTGGTGTTGTTGTTTTTCTTCTTTTTTTTCTATCTATGCACATAAGAGTAGAGAAAAAAGCCCCCAACGATTTGTGGCTTACAGGTGTTTGTCTGCAACAACACAACAGCTTGCAACAACTGGCTGCAACTGGCTCTTGCTCTATAAAAAGAGACCATATCAACATAAAAGAAATAAAAAATGAGGAAAAACTCTGTGCCAATTTATGGCACTCGCTTCGCAATATATTACAAAAAAAAAACTACAATTGGCTGGCATTATTTAAGACTTCGTATTGTTATCCATTATATATGTATATAAACATTTATTGTTTTATTTTATTGTTAGTGCTAACGGCATTTAAATATAGCCGCATTGTGATAATTTAACAATTAACAACATTCATGCAACATTGTCTCTTTTGTCTCATTGCAGGTGCGTATTTCATGACGGTTTACCAAAATTGTAACAAGCTAGTCTGACATTCAGGTAAAACTTACAGAATTAATGACTGACTGCCTTTTTGTGATGTATATAAAAATAAGAGTCACAAATTTATTATTTATAAAGGTTTTTAAATAATCAATATCTATAAGGACTTTTATTCAACTGGCATAACTTTGCTGTTTTTAAACCTCTTTTCAAAAAAACGCAGTCAGTGCTTAAAAATTAAATCTTGAAGGGCTTCCATTCTACTGACTTACTTTATTTATTAAACTTTTTTTTAAATAAATGCAGTAATTTGTTAAATATTTAATGTAGGAGAATTTCCGTTAAACGGTGATAAAAACTTAAATAAACTTAAAACTTTTAAAATAAATTCAGTTTTTTGATAAAAATTAAATGTTTGAGGGCTTCCATTGAACTGTCATAAATACAATGAAATTAAATTTAATCGGTGGTTAAATGAATAATTAATAATAATTAAATCAATGAGGTATTCAATACCTTATGGCTACCAGACAAGGGAAAGAGGTTAAGCACTCACAAATATTTCAAGCCGCCTCAATAAGCATTATATAACTTTCAGCTGCATTTGTTGTGGCTGTTGCTGCTAATGTTGCTGCTGCTGTTGAAAGTAATACAAAACACTGTTAAATTGTTGAAAAGATTCCTTAATTAAAATTGAGCCTCGACTGGCTGCAAATTATTTATTGCGCCGTATCACACAGCAAATGAGGGGAAATTATTTCAAAAACTTTTCTTGGCAATTTCAGCGAGTGCAAAAATACTTTGAAATGGCAACAACAAAACGATTACAACAAATGCCAATCATTGTTTGCGTAGCGCATCAGCAGCTGTGTGTCTGTTAATGTGTGTGTGCGTGTGTGTGTGTGAGTGAGTTTTGTCTATTACCGCGTTGCAGTTGGCAACGCGCTACACACACGCAATGCTGGCAGCGCTGGCATCAATGAGATATTTTTATTTCTTATTTGTTTGCCTTTGCCGCCGTCTTCGTTGACGTCGACGTCGCTGTTTACTCGAGCATAACTCGTAGTGCTCACACACACACACACACACACGCGAAAGTGTGAAACTAGTGTGAAGTTGAGACGCTGACTGCGGACTTACCCGATGGTGTGGTTGTGGATGGGGAAGGGGTGGGGGTGGGCTAGGGGGGCACCTATGCGGACCTTAAAACCTCTTTGTTGTTTCTTGCTGTTGTTGTTTTTTGTTGTTTTGACTGCTGACTGCTGACTGCTTACTGCTTATGTAGTTTTTTTTGCCGGAGCATGCGAAACTTGTTTGCTGCCGGAATTTGTTTATGATTTTTTTTTTCAGCTTTTTTTTTGCCTTATGCTAATACAGTCTAGCTATGTAGCTTGCATAAGTTTATTACTTATATTAGTTAGCATTCCTCCTAAATATTAATAGTTTTTGTTTTTGGAAAAGTGTAGAGCAGTCCTTAAATATACCAGTTAGCACTCCTCTTAAATATTGATGATTTTCAAAATAGTTACGCAAATAAATTAATATACATATTGACAATTTATATTTTATCGATGAAATTAAGAACAACAATTACAAAAGCGAAAAGCAGTCCTTTAATATTTGTATTTATTTGTTTATCAACTTAAGCTTATTATTCCTGTGGTAAACATATCTTACTCCAAAGTTTCAGCAATTTGTCTGTCTTTAATTTATTTGATGTCTCACTCTTCAGTTTAGGTCTCAGTGTAAATAAAATATGCCTGCAGCATTTAGAGTCTTCTGTCTGAAGTGGAGGCTATAATTATTCTTTATAACTCATTCTGTGCTTTTTCTGATTTTTAAATTAGTTACTTAAATTCACTTTTCATTTCAATAATATGTTTGGAATTTATATTCTACCTAATTCACAAAGATTGGCATATTTAAATATTCACAATTTTAAATTTAAACTTAAGCTAATCACATTATGTAATTCCAATTTACTTCCACAAGTTTCAAAAACAATAAATTAGCGCTTCCATTTTTATAATCGTTGCATGTTAATTCAGTTGTCAGACATAAGAAAACACGATATATATATACATAGATATATATATATAAACAACCCGCTTGAACCATAAATTTATCTATTTTGTCTCCGAGCTGCTGTTGCTTCAGCGTAAATACTTAACAAAGTTGTCTCGCTTTGCTTTTTGAAATTAGTTTTTGTCTTTATTTAAGTTAAATAGATTTGCCGTTCTTTATGTGTGCTTTTGTCTTATGCTAATTTCGAGGCGTGCAACAATTCGCACTTTCCAACTTGTTTGGCATGCGGATTCCACATCAAAAAACACAAAAGCTTTTGTACATTTAATAAGTCGACGAACCTGGCGTCAAAGCAAATAACCAAATAACCAAACTATAAATTAGGGTCAACGCTGTGGAGTTTTCACTTTCGGCTGGCCAAAACTGGGTCATCAGGCTGATGGTGTGAAAAACTTGGCCTAGAATGTTGAATGCTGAATTCTGAATGCCGCAGAATCAGTTCGGACAACTGGAAGTGGCCACTTTTTCACTTGGCCAGCAAGAACAGTCAAATTATATTGTACAATTAGAATCCATAAATTTCCGCCTGACGTTTTCTTACACTAAGCGAAAAAGATTAGAAAATAGCTCTTAACATTAGAAACTGGTTCCTTTGTTTTTAGAAATTATTTTTAAATATAAGAAAACATTTTTATAAAAGCCACAACATTAAAGTTTAGAATTGCGATTTTTGGCGAGTGTATTCAAACAAGTTGTGAGTACTTCACAAGTGGGACGACGGATCCGTTGTGCTTGTCCGTTGTGCCACACCTGCAATTGGCGGTCATGAGTCAGCCGCACAGCTGCTGCTGCTGCGTGTTGCCCCGTTGGGCATGCCACAGTTTCCGGGTTAATGCCTCACTTACGACTTGGATGCAAATGCCGAGATATGCAATTATGGCAAAGGCAGCCAAAGCAGCAACTCTTGTCTCTGGCTAAATGTCAAAAGTGAAGCTGCATAATTCGAATTACTGCCAAGTTTGTTGAAACTGAGCCAGTTTGAGTTGAACTGTTAGTTATCAGCTGTCTGCACACAATACGTTGTAATAATAATAATACATAATTAAGCCAAGCTAGAGCTAACCACAAAATGTCATGTTGGGGCTTATCAAATGCAGCTAATTCGAAAATCATTAAGTTTTATGGCTGGCTTCCAATGTAAGCAATGTGTCAAGTCACAAACTACACTCAGAAAAAAATAATCCTCTAAACGCCACACTTTTGGCGCTAAGGTTAACTCACCTTATTATTCAGGCATTTTTTTAAGGTATTTTAATTTCAATTTTTAGGTAGATTTTTTATTTGATGTGGTATATTTTTATGAGTGTAGCAGAATAAAAACATCGCATGCCAAACACGGAAATTATTGCCAAAGCCGTAGTCGACATTTTGGCCCCGCAGGATAATGCGAGTTTCTCAGCGGCTCTCTTCTAATTTGCCGTTTCCTGCGCCTTTCGCGACTAATTATACGGCCAACTACATCTGAACGCCCCTCTATGCCAGACCCCCCCCCCCCACCCAACTGCCACCCCCTTTTAGAAAATGCCCCCTCAATAAGAGGAAAAAAGCGAGCCAATTTGAAAATGCAGCGCCGACAAGCGCTTTTGGCTGACTGCCTGCCAGTTTGCCAGATTGTCAGACTGAATGGCTAACTGACTGCTTGGCTAACTGACTGCGTGCTGGTTGGGAATAAATCGACTGCAGTTACAGTTAACGGCATCTAATAGATACTTGGGCACCTTGGCATTAGCATTTCTATTCCCCCAGCAGATGTGTGCAAAACACGACCAGCATGTGCAAAAAATATTACTCTGATTAAGAGTCATCTACTTACACACACACACACACACACACACACACACAACACACACACACAACAAAATTATTCAAATTATATGAGCTCTGCTATTATTATTTATTTTGTTAAATTCATAACTATTATAATGCGTCAAGCTTTAACAGCATAATTTCAATACTGCAGGAAGCGTATGAATGGTTTATCTATATTTAAGCTATTATATTTCAAAGCTACAAACTTTAGCTGTTAAATAGCTTGAACAGTTTTTCTTTAACTCATGCTTATTATTGTCAAGTTGATGAACACATGATTTGAATATGACATTAATTTTATGTGAGAATATGACAGCATATTTCAAATAATGACAAAATCATTTTTTAACAAGCTCAACAGCCTTAAGTTAACAAAATAAATGAATAGAAATTAAACGCTTACATTTTTGCAATATGCATTATATATATATATGTAAATATATATATATATATATATATATATATATTACAAGTAAAACTCAATCAGATCTAAACGATTCATTTCTCTCAACATACTTTTCATCGTTGATGAAAGGAACACCTTAAGGGCATCCATTCAACTCGTGATAATTAATCTTCCACTAAAAGCTAAAGTTGTTTCGTGGAAAAAAACCCCTATTAACAATGTAAACAGAATTAAGCAATTTATTTCTTTTAATATTCTTGCGCATAATTGATTATATAAATGCTTCAAGTGTGCTGCTCTGACTTAAAGATATTTGGTATAAAATAACTTGGCCAAGTTTTTTTGTAAAGTTAATTCTGGGGAGTATATATATATATATATATATGAATTTACTCTTGTTTTTAAGAATAAATAAAGTGTGTTCACGTATTCTGTATTCTGTGAATGTGTGTTCTGCGAACACTTAAACAATTAACTTCATGTTGTCTACTTTCTCATAGTTAATTGTGGAAATGCCTCAAAAGTGTTGATTAAATCTCTATAAAAAGTTAAGGTTATCACAACATTAAATGAAGTGTCATATTCCAGTGCGATTAAAAAGCAAATATACTTTCTCATCGTTGATTGGGGAAATACCTCAAAAGCGTTGATTAAACTCCTGATATGCAAGTTAAACCTTCACTAAAAATTAAAGTTGCTTGGTGGGAAAATTAAACTTGTTGCTGTTGTAATTAAATTAAGGCTGCCTCAGCTACCTCGAAAGACAACATCGAAATCTGGGGCTACATGCGTTGTGTGTTGTAAGCCATAATGAATCCAAGTATTTTGGCACTTTCACCGTGGGTAAATGAATTGCCGGGTAAAATACACAAAGTGTCATTAGCTGGGCAAAAGTGTAACAAGCAAAAGGCGCACTCGAAATGCGACGACCTAATTTGTTGCTGGCCATTCATTTAAATCGTTCTCCAATCGCTTTAATTAAAATCTTTATTGCTGAGCCTACACAAAACTAACAAAGCTTAGTTTAGTGCTGAGTGCAACACACGGCAGCAGCAAGTGCAACCAATGGCGGCTGCCGCATAACCCGGCCAACACATTTCAAATGCGATCCGGGCCAGTGAAGTGAAGTGAAGTGAAGTTGCCGCTGCACTCGCAAAAAAAATTGCTCTGAATTTAAGAAAATTGCTAAATCATTTTTCCCATTTTTAGAAATAATTTCTGAATTTTCAAAATTCTTTCTAAAATTCAGAAAAAGGGTAATTAATTTTTTGCCTAATTTTCTAAAATTCACTGTTGTTTTTTTCTGAGTGTAGCTACTACTTGCCGCTTGCTGGCTGCTGCCTAGCAACAATTTGGAGTCATTGTGAAATCCGCGAGGCGATTCCCCCCACTTCAGCCGAGTTCACTTCGCAACGCTTCAAGCCATGCGGAGGGCGTCCAGTTGAGCTGGGTTGAGTTGAGTTGAGTGCGATTGAAGCCACCCGCAAATAGTTCAACACACACACACACACATACATATATATATATATATATATATAGGTGTATCTCTCGCTGCCGCAACGCTGAAATACTTGAGCTACAAATTGAGCGCAAACGCATAATTAATTTCACAGAGGCGCAAAGCAAAAGCAAAAAAAAAGAAAATATCATGGAAAAAATGTTGGCAAAAATGAAGTTAGAGTTTTGTAATCCACAAAGTGCGGGAGCTGTGTGGCAGGTGCTGCATGTGCCACAGACAGACAGCTGCCCAGTTATAACGGTAATTGCTTAACTGGTAGCAATGTGCCGAAGGCATTTGCTGGCTGCTCTCTAGACTGGCCAGCAACAGTTGGCCATGGCTATGGCTTGCCTGCTTTGCTTTGGGCCCCTTTGGCTGTTACAAATATTTGGTTTTTAGAAAAGAAAATTAAAATTTAATTGTTGCTTAAAATATAAAAGATGAATGCTTATTATATTTAATACGAATTACGAGAATTCGATGTATAAATATAATAAAATCTTGTGAATAAAATTCAATCCATTTTGAGTATTTCCCTTCTATTAAATTATTTAATACAAGTATTTAAAATTTAAATTTATTTGCCTCTTCTAAATAGAAATCAGACAGACTACGACCATTTATTTTTATTTGTAGAAAAAAATACAAAGCATTTACTTTAAGGTAATCTCCACTTAAAATAAAACGTAAAGAAAAATTTTAAACAGAGACCAAGACATTATGTGATATTATTTTTAACTGTTGTTTAAAACATTAAATTATATTGAACAAGAGTATTCACATTGAAATTGTTTGAGGAATGTCTTAGGTATTTCCCAATTGAAAAAAATTTCAAAAAAATCAATCTGTTAACTTAAAATCAAGATATTTTATCTGCAGTAAGAAATATGTAACAATTTTAAACTATACTTAATACGAAAATATTGTAATATGAAACAAATCTTTAAAAAGCAATTCAGATATTTTTGGAGAACTTGTTTGTATGTATATGGGCATTTATGAACCGACTTCCGTATTGACCGCTTTCTTTGATAAATGGGTGCATCTTGTGCTGCTCTTGCATAACTTGAGTGACGCACTCTGGGAGCATTTCCATGGGGTCATTTGCATTTTGGAGCTCTCTTCTCACGCTTCGGACAGAAAGTCAACTTTCCAAATAAGAAAAAGAAATGTTTGTGGCAATGGAAATCGAGGCAAAGCTGAATCTCAAAGCTCTACGCACGTAACACATAACGGTTAATTTTTGTTTGGGTTTTGTGGGATACAGCAACAGAGCAAGAGAGCAACTCTGCCACCAGCAGTGGCACCAGCCAGCCAACTTATAACTGTAATTGCCGGCAGCATAATTGCGGCATAATTGCAGCAGAGACGCTGAAAATGAAAGTGCAGCCAAAATGGAGGGGGGAAAATAGATAAATAAAAAAAAAATGGAGCGCACAGTGAAAAATTGTTTTTGAATAACTGGAAACATGTTTTTTGTGGAGGGGCAGCCACAATTAGGCAGGGCTTTATTTCTTATATCTTTTTGACGCGTTTCAATTGCGCTCAAAAGCGAATCAAATTTGTCTACAATTTCGAAAGGCAGACAGAAACGCCCCGAGACCCACCCCCAGTAAAAATAGTGAGGGGGGAAGGTCTAAGGAAAACAATGAAATTGATTTTAGTCTTATGATTTTCTGCTTTGAGTAATTGTTGTTGTTGCTATTGTTGCTGTTGTTGCTCGCCAAAAAATCTGAAAAGCCGCAACAACAACCACAACTCAGCCGCCGAGTGAAAGTAAAAAATAAAAGTGAAAAAACCGAAATCGAAAAAATGTTAAAAAGTGAAATAAATATAGCAACAACAATCAAGCCAAGTCTCGACTACTTGGCTTGGCTTGGCTTGGCTTGGCTTTCATGGCTATTATGAAACGCAAGTCAGTCAACCATCGTCGTCGTCGGCGAGGTGGGTGAAAGACGCAAGCACCACCAGCACCACCAACACCTCCAGCGAGTCATGCAAGCACCACAGCAAAACTAAAAAACATACAACAAAATAGAAAAATAACTTTCAACAGACGCCAAACGGCATTGACTACAAATCTCGAGTCGATGACGTTGTTCGCACATTCCCAAAGATTGGATAGCCACACGCACGTATCTATCCATATATATATCTAGATATATATATACATTTGCGAAAAGAATAACATCAGCAAAGGTGTTTTTGGAAGTGGAAGAAGACGCTTTAAAAAAGTGAGATGGAAAAAGAAATATATTTTTACTCAATGATCAACTTGTTTAAGTTTACTTGCAAAATTATTATATATGTATATATACATATATATAGATATATTCGCACTTACAATTAGCTGTCAAGTGGCTTGAGTGGGTCAAGTGGTAAACAAGGTGAGAGATGATAGCCACAACCACCAACAGCTTATAACTTTTGGGCAAAAAAGAGCAAAAAGAGAAAAAAACCTGAGGATCGTTTTGGCATTGGATTTGATATTGAAACTCGACTTGAATTGAAAATCACATTCGCATTTCAACAATTGAAATTCAGCATTCGGAAACGGAATGAGAAACTAAATAAACATATTATATTATTCGACCCGAAAAGATTGTATCGTAGCGAAGATCTCGTTACTTAGGAGTATATAAAGATATATTTGAATGTGTCTGTCTTCGAGCTGTTATGTAAATTAGCTAAGACACCAAGAAATAAACGTTATTAACGCCAAAACTCGTTCATAATTGAGTTATTAATGATTGGAATGGGGGACTCTGAGTTGATTAGATGATTAAGCCTATTGTAATCATTACAGAGCACTCGAAAAGGTTCATGCAGGGAATAATTAGTAGAAGAGTGATTAAGAGAAAGTAGATTGAAGTAACGGTAAAGTACATCTGAAGAGGGAACAGAAAATGAATTTGACTCATCAGCGCAGCGGAATCGATTTCTCCATTCAATAATTTGATTACAAAAATATGATTTCTATATTTTAAGTGATATTCAGGATTCAACTTTATGGTAAGAGCAAAACTGTTCAGCTATCATTTTTAAGCCTCTAAATTTGCTTGTTGCCTGTAAGTGGCTTATAATGAAAATAGTCAGAAGTATTTATTTATGCAAAACAATCCCTCAACTATTTATTCGTGCATAATAAATTTTGTATTTTATTATCGTGCATTTTTCTCAAGGCGTTTTTCAAAACACCAAAAGACGCTGTAAATTGATTTTTATTTATTTATTTTTAAATTAAATTTTATTCTATTTTCACGATTTTGTTTTCCTGTATTTCTCAGTCAGGCAAAGATGAGCATTTCTTAGTTTTTTTTTTTAAATACCAATAAACCTGCCAAATTGCAATTTTTAGTTGTTTAAAAAATCGTTTTATGATTCAATTCAAGTCACAATCAATCCACGCTGGATTCACATTGACAATGTGAATGGCAGCTTAAAAGTTGCATCATTCAGGCACATTAACAAACAATTTTCGAGTCCGCTGCAACACTCCACTCGGCTCGATTGTGGCAAGCAGCTGGGGCAGCTAAATTTATTGCAGAAAGCAGAGCTAATCGCGAAACATGTGCGGCAAGTTAGGCGACTCAGCAAATGATCGATTGATCGAATGGCCCCGTGCCCATTTCCAGCCTCTTTCTAAACCCCAAACACCCCCCCCCCTCCCCACCTCCCTTCCTGCTCCCCCGTCCCACGTACCTATTTCCCCTCAACCAACAGCTGCCCCATAAAATTACCCACAAGAAAGCAAATGAAAAACAGTTGCTGTAATGACTTTTTAAGACTTCATTAGGCGATAAAAAACAACGCAGCCTCTGCCATATTCAAGGCACCATTTGCGATCTGGCTAGCTATGCTTCTATCACTCAGTAGCCGCCATGCCACGCCCCCTTGCCCATCCTTGAGAGCAGCTGCTTGTCGTCGGCATCGAATGTTTCGCATTATGCTGAAAAATGGGTTAAGTGCTTTTCAATTTAGACAAAAACAGAATTTCGAATTTGTTCGCATAACTCAACATAACTGAAAATCATATCATCTACACTCAAAAAAAATCATTTTTAAAAATAGTTTAGAAACCAAATCATTTTAGAAACAATGAAATTTACTTGGTCGGCTTTTCTATTAGAGTTTAGCTTTTGTATTACATATATTTATATAAGTTTAAAATAAAAATAAATAAATGTTTAATAATAATATAACTAACAAATAAACTTATATACAACTCCCTGGAAATTAGACTTTTTTCGAAATTTTACAAAAATCCAACCTGAAAATTAGAAATCCGTTTTTATTAGCAAGCCCATGCATAAATTTTAGAAATTAACTTTCTGAGCAATAAGCTGATTTAAAACGGAGTATTTTACTGAGAATCATATTGTGCTCTGCTCATGGCTCATGTGCGCCTCGAATGAATCATAAGAGCCATGAGCTCTACTTCCTGACCTATAAAGGTGACTCACTTTTTTCTCTTTTCTCCCCAGTGCTCATTTCGATATGCGATCACATTGACAATTTGTCATAGGAATCGATAAACAGCGATCCTCTCTAGACAATGCTCAACGCATGCTCAATTAATTATCATAAAAAGCTCGACTTGAGTATACCCTCTACATTATACATACACAAAGTTATTCAATCTGAATTCCAATGGAATTGTTAGATTAAAGATTGATTTATCTAATATCTTCATAGTATCTTCTTGTTTTGAAAGTTTCATTAAAAAATTAAAATACTATTTTTTGCATTGATTATAAAGAAACATTAAGATTCTAAATAGTATAGGGAATGAGTTAAATTTAAAAAAAATAAATTTAATATAATTATTTTGAATTGATTTTACTTTTTTGTATTTAATAAATTTGAATTTATATTCTGAATTTGGTCTTCATTATAAATTATATATTTAAACTTTAATCTCTTGAAATTTATAGATTTTTTTTTATACTTTTACTTTATTTTCATATTTGTAAATTTAAATTTGTAGGTGGCATTTAGTGTGCCCTTTTATATATTTAAATCTAAATGTCTAAATTTTGTAGACTGCATTTAGTCTACATTAAATTAATATTTAATTAATTAACTGCTAGCTTAAAATACCCCACCAGCAATGCTGATTGCTGGGTATGCAAATAAGCGTCATATGTTACGTAAAACATGATTATCATTTAGCATTGGCATGCCAATAAAGCGCACACTACCAACAACAACAACAACAGCAACAATAAAAACAACAACAATTGTTATTTATTTTTTAAAAAACGTCAAATGATGCCATAAATTTATTATCGTCAGAAAAGTCGCCAAAGTTGCAAAGTTCAATTCAGCTTTGCGGAGCTGACTCAACAAGCATAATATTTGTGGTAAACATATATATATATATATATATATATATATATATATGTATTCGTATCTATATATATGCATATCTCATGTCCCACACCCCCACTCGCCCCCACCCCTCCCCCTTTGTTATCGTGACAGTTTTGCGGACCTTAAACATGCGCCATATTTCACAAAAATTGGCAGCGAACGCGTGTCAGAATGCAAGGCGTTAAGCGGCTCTTATTTTCGTTTTTTCGTATTTGTGTTTTTTATTTTTTATTTGTTACTTTTTAACTGTTTTTTCTGTCTTTGTCAGTCAGCACAATGGAGTTGTGCAGTCGCCGAATTGATCTATACACTCAGGAAAAAAGGGCCATACATTTTAGTTAATTACCCTAAAAAGAAATTCGAAAGTTTGCTTTACTTTTTAGAAATAATTTCAGAAATTTTTGAAAACTATTTAAAGTTTTTTTGGGTTTTTAGAAAGAATATCTGAATTTTAGAAAATTGCCTTAAAATTAAAGTCGCTCCCAAGAAATAGTAAGTTTTTCCAGTTTTTACCACACTTAAATTCTACTGTAAAGCCCCAAATACTAAAAATCCATGAGCAACATTTTTGAAATTTACTTGCTTGACGCCAAAAGGGATATTTTTTTCCGAGTGTAGACAATTAACCCAAATTGCAGGCACACACAGCTCAGCGCAGCGCAGCTCAGCTCAGCACAGCACAGCACACAGCACGTGGGCAACACATTTTAGGCGGCCATTCTTGCAACAGACAACAAACAGAGACAACAACAACAGCAACAAATAGCAAATAACGGTTTGAGATCATTGCATAAGCCACAACGTCATCTGGCTGAGCAGCTGGCTTTGAGCCGTTTCTCTCTTGGCCATTTGAAAGGCAAAGATCGTTGCGAAAATGCGCCTTTTGGGCTAGGCCAACAAAATTAGGCATGCAGCTAAAGTATCCATTGGAAAACGCAGAAGGCATACCAAAAAAAATAAACAAAAGAAAAAGAAAAGTAGCAAAACTAAAATGCAAGTTGACATAAATTGACAATTCCGTAAACATGGTCAATAAGATGGTAAGCATAGATAGCATGCTAATTGGTAATTGCTGGTATTACAAAAGTCTGACAAAACCAGGGAGAAATCCAAAGTTTGAAAAGGGAGTGTGAATCTTTAATAAGTTTGGCAAAAGTATGTGCAACATTAAAAATGAGGAGCTTTTTTAAGGCAAGCCAATTAGAATGTCGGCTTAATCGCTACACTCAGAGAAAAATATCCCCGTTAAGGAGAAACTATTTTTGAGTATTATTTTGAAATTATACATATGAAAATATTACCAAAATCTAGATAACAAATATTTTTAAGCATCTGGTTGTTTTCCATTTTTTTTTGTGATTAATTCAAGTGTAGATTATTGGCAACATTTTGGGTAAAATATTTCTAAGTTCTAGGCTGTCTTTTTTATATAGGATATACAAAATTATAGCAAAATTTAAAACTTTTTTTAAATATAAATATTACGGACACTTAGACATATTTTATTTCAGTGTAGCGTTGATTATTTCCTCTTCCCTTATAATTCCACAGTATTTAAGCATTTGCGACCCACTTTTCAGGTGTGCTCATTAATTTGAATTTATTATTATATTCCACGACTCATATCGCAACGAGGCTGCAATCAATATGCAAAGTGTTGCCACTCGGAAAGGTATTTACGAGTACACACACACACACACTCACACCCACACACACGCGCGCACACTCATTAATCATGCCTCATTTGTTGTTTTTTGGATTACGCATGCAACTCGTGTTTGCGGCACACGTTGGGCGCCTTTTAAGTGGGGAGCTCCGAAAAATTGGCAATTGACACGCGCCATCATTATGATCATCGTGATCATCGATTGAATGATGTTGCACGAAAATGTTGAGTGTGCCACAAGAGTGACAAATGCTGCGCAGGCGCTAAAAAGGCGATCTTATAAATAAACTAATAAAATTGGTATAAACCACGCGCAGATCAATATATATAGTAAGGGTAAAGATTTTAATTGATTTAGTCAAAGTCAGAAACTAATAATGAAAATATTAAATAATGAGCAATAAATAATAATTAATAAATACTAAAAATAAATAATAAATTATATATAATAAACTATAAATAGCAAATAATGCATAAAAATAATTAAAAGCAATAATAATAAATAATACGTATGAAGCAAAGAAGAAATAAAAAATAAATAATAAAAAAAATACATAATACATAAATAAATAATACATAATAAATGGAAACAATATTAAATATATTCATATTAAATAATAATAATAATATTCAACAGTTGGCTACAGGGTATTTCGAAGTCGACTACACCTGCTTATTTGCTTTTCACTTTGTTCTTTGGCCTATCAACAATTGACCGCTTGGCCTTGTCCCAAACCCAAGCCCACAGCCGCAAAATGTGTTCTATGTTTTGTATTTCGTGGTTGCAATAATCTTATCGCTGGAAAGGCGTTATCATCTATCAGCCACAGCCACAACCACACACACACAGATATACACACCACACTCGCACACACACAAACATTTCCCAGACTGCATTCGCTTTATTTACTTTGTTGCTGGGCTGAGCTAAGCTGGGCGTGTATTCCAAGCATTTCCAGCCCACAGCATAAGTCGCGCTCGCCATCGTGTGAATAGCCGTTAAAACTGATAGGCGTTATCTCCGCCGCAAAAAAACGTCCATTATCACTGGAAAGAGCAGCAGCAGCGCAGCAGCAGCGGGAGCATATCAGCAGGCAGCGCTGCAAACCTTTGCGTTTTTCCTTGGGGTATTTATTTTTATTTTGCCTATCGGAAACGAAAACCACCAAAAATCCCAGCAATAATAAAGCCAATTTTTGTTGAGGTTAGTTTTAGTTTAAAAACTGTAACTATCACGAAAAACAAAATAATTGAGGTCAGCAATATGTGTTGGAAATCCCAAGCAAAACAATTATAATAATATGAATTAGGCCGTTGATAAGCGAAAATTAATCTATGCTTAAATAGCATATAAATGTATATATATATATATATATATATGTATATATATATATGTAGTACAAACTATTATTTGATTTGCGTATACTACAAATGGTACAAATTATTTATATTTACTTATGCCACTAATTGAAGGAAACTCATCCCAACAAAATAATAACTATATATTATATATATATTATTATTAAATATATAAATAGTTAAAAATTTAATTGCTTTGTGTATCATTATTCTATATTTTAGTTTATTTTTATACCATTATTTTTATTAAACCGAAACATAACGTACAAAATATAATAATTCATTTTTAATTGAATGCAAACAATTATATGATTTGATTGCAATATAAAAATATAAAACATAACATAATAAAAAAATATTGAATAATTTATTTATACTTTTTTATTTTATTGGTTTATTATAATTTTTTATTTTATTTTTGTACATAAAAATAACATTATTCGATTTTGTTCCTTATTATTTATTACTGTACTTGTATTTTATTGTTATTTTATAAAACCAAAAAAAACATTAATCAATTAATTATTTATGCATAGTATAAATTATTATTTAGTTTGATCATTATCAGTTTATATTTATTTATTTATATTATAAATTTTATTCAATAAAAACAAAAAATTACCTAAAAAAAATACTAAACATTTTAAGCAAATTTTATATTTAATTTACAATAATGGCTTTAGCTAATAACCGATTAGCTAAATAATCAATAAATGGCTCTGCATAAAATGGAGGCAAATATTATTATTTTATTTTATTATGCTAGTAAAACCAGTCATTAATGCGAAATAGGAAAAATACTTAAGAAAATTCCCTTTGCCTGAGTGCAAAAACCCCCAGCTCAGCTCAAAGGTGAGCGCTAGAAAGAGACAAAAGAACAATAAGAGGATGAGGCGGCAAATGTTTCGTCATCAAGCAGTCATCGTCATCATCATCAGCGGCCGGCGCGTCATAAACAACAAAAATACATTTCTCTTAAGTCAAAGTTAATTGCTCTTAAATCAAAGTGAACGTCGCGATCGGCAGCTGTGTGTGTGTGTGTATGTATGAAGCCGGGGGAACAACAAAGGCAGGCAATGGTAAGAGGAAGAGAGACGGACAACAGGTAAACATTATATAAAGTGCAGCAGCTTTGTTATTGCTGTTGTTGTTATTGTTGCTTACGTAAAAAGCGCTTGCCAAACTGAATTGCACTCAAAGAGAGAGTGCGAGCGAGAGAGACGGCGCAGTGAGAGTGCAGGCATACACACACACATAATAGATAGAGATACATAAACAAAGGCAAAAAGCATGCGAAAATCCAGCGCAAAGCATAGAAACAAAAACAAACGTCACAAAGTAGCTAGCGCGGTTTCTCCCTCTCAATCTATGTATCGGTATGTGTTGTGAGTGAGCGAGCGAGCGAGCAAGCGACCGGAAGAGAGCGCGCCGCCACTACGAGAGAGAGTCGGTCGTGTGCCGAGCCGAAACCAAGCCGAGCGGCTAACGAAGCACAGCGCACCCGGCAACGCACAGCGAAAAACGAACGCGCGCCGCACAGAATCATTCTTGAATGCGCGCGCGAACGTTTCGCACCAGCCAAGAGCAACAGACAAGCAAAAGGCAAAACACAAAAAAAAGAATCCTCCAACAGAAAAAAAAGTGCAAGTGAATTAAAGTGTTTGTTTTTGGCCGGGCCAAAAAAAGTGAAAAGCGAAAATAGTCGCAAAAAAAAATACACAAAATTAAGAACGAGGCCTACTAGCACAAATTCAGGCAAAAGTAAAGAAAACAACAACAACAAAATAAAAGCAAGCAAATATTTGAATAATTAAAAATAAACTCAACAACGGCGACGACGACGTCAACGAATTCTTGACTGTGCTGCGTGCGCGTATCTGTGTGAGTGCGTGTGTGCGTGAAGCGTGTATCTCCCTCGCTCTCCTCTCTCTTTGCGTGAGTGTGTGTGCGCCGCTGACGCATTTTGCCCGTGACAGAAGCAGAAGCAGCAACAGCAGCAGCGCTGCTGACGTCGCCGGCCGGCGTTTTGTGCCCAATTAAAGCAATAACAAAAAGGAATCCGCCGTGCTTATTACAACTAATTACTGATCAAATATATCTAATCAAACGGATATATCGCAAATCGCGTGTTTGTAATTATTACATTTATTTTATTGCATACTTAAAACAAGTATAAAGTGTTTTTTTTTTTCAAAGAGAATTTTCAAGGTTGCAAATCAACAAAAACAAAAAATAGAAAAGGTGATTACATAAAAATCTAAATGCATAAATATACACTTAAGCAGTAGTAATATTAAGCTAAATAATAATAATAATAAGTATATATTATATAATAAGTAATAATGTATGCAACAAAAACTAGGAAAATTTAGAATAAGTGTGTTAAAAAAAATGGTGTAAATAAGTTTGTAATATTTCGCATCAGTTATAAGTGCGGAAAAAATTTAAATCGACTTACGTCAACACACTCATAAAACAAATCGAACGAAATTTTACTAAATTTATTATTATTTAGAAAGCGTATTTCTAAAACTGATGCTTGTTGGTTTTTCTAAATTTTAGAATGGATTTTTGGTTTAAGCTTAGAAAAAATATGTATGTCAATAGAAGAATTTTTATATTATCTATTTCGTTACTTATATTATTAAACAATAGCAGACGACAACTAAACTACAATATATGAGCCAAGTCAATCAATTTCATTGCTTGTAGCTGAAGTTCAGAATGGATATTTAGATAAAAATTTAAGTTTTCATTTCTCCTCTTTGGAAATGCATTTCGGTATAATAGAAAATATATTTTGAAAATATAAAAAATCGCAATGTTTTTGGAATTGAGGATTTAGGGCCAAGCTTTGTGAATTTTACAAACAGTGTTTTCTTCTACTTGGAAATTACTTCTAAATATATAAATGCGAGTATATGAGTATATATATTTCGGAGTGTACATAATATGTTTGTCTATTATATTTATCGGCAGCAGAGACTCGAAAGTGCTTTTTTTTTGGGCGTGTGCCTTGAAATTCAGACTTGACCCCATTTGCGCCGTTTGATCCATTTGCTCCACACACAGTGACAGCTTTTTCAAGGTCACGGCGCCTTCGTTTGCTAATTCTCCTTCCACTTCATACTCTCCCCCTCCTCCGTCATCTTTTGAATGCTCGCAAAATATTTACCCAACTTCTACCTCAAACTGTCAATTGTGCATTTTATTTATTATTATGTACATATTTATCTAGCTGTTTATTTCCGTAATTCTTCCGTGCGTTATTAGCTTAATTAACACGGCGTGTTTTGTTTTGTTTTGTTTTGTTGTTTGACATTGTTTAAGTTTTCTCGTAAAATTTTAATAGCAAAAAAATTAAAAAAAAACAAAGTTATTAAATTTTCTGGGAAAAATGGCCTTTCTTCATTCCGTAGAATTTAAAAAACTTGATATAAAAAAATAGAACATTAAGAAAATTAAAAATATAAATCTACTAAAAAGTATGTATATATGTAATAAAATCAAAATAATTGAATTTACATGAGAAAATCATTTAAGAACTAATAAATATTTGTAAACAATTTAGAATGTGCGATGCGCAGAACTACAATCAAATAAACAAATATGATTCACACTTTGTTGTTGTTATCCAACTCAGTTCCAAGAAAAACATAAACAAAAACAAAAACATTAAAACCCAGCCTGAGGCGATAAGAAATTATTTAGAAATGCGATTTGAATTGAATCTTGTCAACTGTCAATTTAAAAGCGCATTTAAACTATTTGTTTACTTAAAGTTTTTTTTTCAATGGGTACACACTGAATTAGCTTTCTAATAATCAGTGTATATACTTTTTGGAAATATTTCCAATTATTAACAAATATTATTTTGAGCAATAACAAAAGGCATTACCAATTTTTAGAAAATTATGTTTCCTTTATTCACAAATTATTTCTATCTAATACAAAAGGTAAAAAAGGGACAAAAAGTAAGAAATATCTTTAATTCCATTAAAAATAATATTTAATATTAAATTTAAATTAAAAAAGTAAGAAATATTTATGAGATTTTTCTACAATCAAGAGAAAATTGCAAAATTGTTAATTTGCTTCCTTTTTTTTAATTTTCAGGAACCCATCGAGCTAAAGAAGCGTTTGGAGGAGGTGCGTCTGCTGGAGTCCCGTCGCTCCGCTCGACTGGCCGATCAGGATCGAGACACGGACTTTGCCCGCCTGGCCGACATGGGAGGCGATCGCCGCCGAACCACACACAGTATTGAGGTGCCATTGACGCCGCTGACGCCGCCAAATAAGTGAGTAATACTTAAACTAAAACAAATACAATAATAAAAAAAAATACAGAAATATAATCTACATGCACTCGAAAAAAAGTAGACACAAATTAGGTGAAGAATATCGGTTTTCCTCTTAGAAAATCGCCTTAAGCCAGAGATTTAAGAATAGCTAGCTCTAGTTTTCCACTTAATTTTTTTTCTTAGTGTACTAAGCCCAAGAAACAAACGCATATTTTGTTCAGTTAGTCAATATAATATATGGATATATTATAGTTGATATGACTAGTGGAAAACTGATTTGCATATTTCATTTCCAAGTTGTTTTTGTTTTTGTTTTGATTGTGCGTTCTGCGATCTTGCGATTTTATTTGCTCAACGCGTAGTTTGCATATGTGTGTGTCTGTATGTGCATGGGTGTGTTGGTTGTGTGTGTGTGAATGGAGTCTAGGTTGAATTAATAATTCATAAGCGGCGACAAATTAGCGGAACAAGCCAAGTCACGATCGCACACAGTCTCCCTCTCTCTCTCCCTCTAACTCCCTCACTCTTCCTATCTGTTCCACTCTCCCCCTCTCGAGCTATCGCTCTCTAGCTTGCATACAAATATGTATGTCGCCTTTGGGTTCTTATCTAAGCTACAAAACAGCCGGCTAGACGAGACACCGACCGGCTATTTAGCATAGACGCCCGTCTGCCAACTGCTGCAATTACACACGACTTATATAAAAAAAATGTGACCACTGATATCTCTTCCCCCCCTTCCCCCCTCCCCAACAGTACCATCCCCCTGTGACAGACAGCTTTTGACTGGGACTGATTGCAAAATAATTCAAATATTCAATTGCTGAGCAGCTCAGACGCAATGACGACGACAACAAAGTCGAAGTCGAATTCGAATTCGAATCCGAGGCGACAACAACAACAAGATTTGATTACGACGTATAAAAATCGCGCGATATTTGAACTACTTGTGGGCATTACAACATTTACATCGAGTTTGCTTAAATAAATCTTTTTTTTGAGTCACTTTTTTGCAACATTTTAAGATTATTTGGAGAACATTCATTATTTTATTTTGTCAGCGCGAATATTAATTATTATTTTTATTATATTATTAGTCACTTTTCACGACAGTTTTTGAGTCATTATTAAAATGGCTTTAGTTTTTTTTTTCAATGAGAATATTTTTAATTTAAACATATTATTAATCATATCTTAGCTACTGTGTTGGTTTAAAATATTTGTTTTTTAAGCAAGATAATTAATTTAGTTATTTTTAATATTCAAAATTTTTTGAGAATTTTTTTTATCATTGAAAATTGCTTTGATTCCAAGCGAGAATATTAATTATCTTAATGATTAATCATTTTATATTTTTTGTTTGGTTACGTTAAATGAAGTTCAACATATTTTTGAGATTTTATGTTATTATATTTATTTTATTATGTTCGCCTAAATGAGACAAAATTCTTTCTCTTTTCTTAGAACTTTTGAACAATGAAAAATAATTCTTAAAATTTTTGTTTAATTAGGGCATACAAAATTCGACTTGCAATTTTTTGTTGTCTGATTTTGTTGTTGATTTTGTTTGATTTTTGTTGTGGCGTATTTCATATCAATTTCAATTGATAAGCACTGCAAAAACTATTTAAGTCAAGTGTGCAAAAAACAAAACAAAAAACCAGTCGAGCAACAACAACCAAAACAACAAGTGTGCCGGTCGGTAAAAACAAATAGAATGAAAAAAAAATGGGGAAAAATGCCGGCCACGTTATCAATTGATAGATAAAGTAATAACAATAATAATAATAATAAAAGGTTAAGCGAAAAAAAGAGAATATGGACTCAATTGCGTCGTAATCAAAACTGAAACTAAAACAAAACTCTGCTAAACATTAACAATAGTAATACAACAATAATAATAATAATAATAATAATAAAAAAATTATAATAGAAACAGCAGCATCCCCGACAATTTCTGTAATAAAATTCAAATAAAATTCAATTGAGTTCAACGCGAGGCGTTCTGCGCCAGTTTAATTTAATTACTTACATACACTGGAAAAATAGTCGACCTACTTCTGACATCAAGGTTGAGTTAGCTTCTTATACGGGAAGCATTTTTCTTTTGTTTTACTAAAAATGTTTCTCTTAAGTTCAGGCTATAAATTTCTAATTAGATACAAATATTATATATATATTGCAAAATTTTGACATATTATATATATATATTATATATATAATAAATATATATTGAATATATTTGCAGGGCGAACACTCAGAAATCAAATATTAGGTTTTCTTTCCTTATATTATTACTTGGCATATAACTCAACTAGACTCTAATATAAAAAATTCACAAATTATTTATAAAACCAAGAAAAACTCGCTAGTTGTCAGTGCGATGTTAATTTTAGGGCGATTTACTAAAATTCAGTTCGATTATTTTGCTGAGTGTACGCACATGCTGCGAGAGAAAGAGAGAGAGAGAGAGAGAAACACGCGGCACCCAACCAATGCTCTCTCAGCGGATAGGGGTGTAGGGCAAGGGGGGATTAGAGTATAGCATGACAATATGGAAGCGCTTACAAGGCTTGCCACGGTGACGGGCAGGGGGCAGGTGGGGGGAGACTTTTTGTCGGCCGCATTTATCTTAAAGCACATTTGACGCAAATGCTGTCCAGTTATTTGTTGTTGTTGTTTCATTGAATTCGAACTCGAATGCGGAAGTGTTTATTTCGCGCACACATAAGCAAATACAGCAACACACACACATATGCAAAGAGAGACTCGGTCTAGTTATGGTTTCTATCTGTCGTCGCCATTTTGTCGTCGTATTTTCTTCATGCGGTGTTTTGATATGCGCAGCTCTCTCTCCCTCCCTCTCTTGCTCCAACTTTTTCCCCTTTGCCTTCCTCCCTCCATCTACCTCTCTCGCTTGTTGACGTACGCGTGTAATGATAACAGCAGCAGTAAAAGAAACCCGCTCACCTTGCACACAAACTCACACGCACACACACACACACGAGTAAACATTTGGCACGCGTGTTCTTCCAGTGCGACGTAATAGTAGTTTCCACGATCAGCTCTATCTACGTACCAAGTACGCTGCTTTGATTACGTTGTGCGTATTACGTTTAATTTGAATTTACGTTTTTGTTATTGTGTTTTTGAAGATTTTTTTTTATTAATAATCAGTAACCGATTTCATTTTTCGCATTACACATAGAAATATTAGATGTTTATATTATTTTATTTATTATTTTATATTTTTATTATTATCATTTTTCCTTATAAAATTATAATTTTTATTATTATCATTATTGTTAATATATTATATACTTGTACTTTGTACTCTGTTTATCTTAACTTTAACTTTTTATCGTTTGCAATTTGCTAATCAGACGTGCATTGGTTTCCAATTAGAGTTAGAGTTTATTTGCTTACTGACAAAAGCAGGCTGACACAGACTTAAGCTACGCTGCATTCCAATTTTAACACTGGCCGAAAATAGAGAAGAGAAGAAAGCTGGGCGAGTGTAGATCGTATGGTTTGCGAGGGCTGATTTGTAAATTGGCAAAAGCTATTCCTTGACTCAATACTCTGCTCAAAATATGTAACCAGGTTTATAAAGAATAAATAAATATAATAATATTAAAAAAAATATATATAGGGATACATTTAAATGACTATATACAATGTAATTATACTAAAAGTAAAAAAATAAACAAAAAGTAAATAAAAATATAATTAATGTGAAGTTTAAAATAAGTCATATTATGTATAAATATAACAACAAGCTAACAAAAAGAATGTTATATAATCAACCAAAAATAAAATAATATAATTAAAAGCGAAAAAAAGAACATAGTTAAAAGCGTAAAAAAAACTTGTAATAATTATAATAAGCGCGTAATTTACGCTTAAATGTCAATTTGCGCTTTACGCCAGTGCCAATTTTCAACGCTACACTGAATCGAGACTGAACAACGAGAAACTGCTGCAGCAGCCCTCTCCCCTCTACTGCTCTCACTCTCCTACTTTTAGTCCGTTGCTCTCTCGATTAATGGAAGCGTGTAAGCGGCAATTGGCCAGGCATCTTGTTTGTTGCTGTAATTGCCATGATTAACAGCAATAACAACAATAACAACAAAAACAACGACAACAACAGCAACTGCTGTTATTATTATTCTTGTTGCTGTTTATTGCAAAAAAAAAAAAAAACAAATAAAATCTGAAGCAGGAAAAAAAGCGCAGCCCGCGAAGAAGAAGAAGAAAATTATTATTTTAAAATAATGCACAAAACGAGTTTACCGTTGCAAGCAATAACAAGCAGAAGAAGAGGGAAGAAGAAGAATGACGCATGACTTTTGAATATTGCTTTTGGCCAAAGAACTTTAAGTTTGGATTTCGATGGGGGCTACACAAACACAAATCAAAATAGTCCAAATAAATAGTCCACTTTTGATGATAACTTCTTATCGATATATTTAAATATGTGCACAATTAAAAAAAAAAAAAAATATAAAAATAATTATTAACAGAGACTTGATGATAACCAAATATATAAATATATCAAACTGGTTTCATGAGAAAAGATATGAAAATGGTTTTTTTTAGCATAACATAAAAGTAGCTAACAATAAAATAGCAATATAAATAAATAATTAACTTATTTAAACAAATATATATAATGAAATAACCGTAAGAAGTTTAATTTTCATATTATTTTTATTATTATTATTGAATTTAAATTTATGTATCATAAAATCGCACATTCAGCTTGGTGTCATTCGCATTGTGGCATGGCCGATTGAGTGGATGCGATGGGGCAAACATGTTTGCGGCTCGCTGAGCCGTTGCACGCTGCAAGAGCAGCTCTCGTAGCAGCAGCCACTTAATGTGAAATGTACATGTAACAAGAGGCAACAAGAAAAATAACAATAATATTTACAGTGAAGTCAAAACAATAAACAAACGACAAGAATAACAACAAAAGTGGAGTAACAATCATAATAAGAAAGTAAACAAAAACAAAACAGAAAACAAATTCAGCGGCAATTAGCCAAGTCTTGAAAAATATTTTCCGTTGTTATTTGCCGCCAAGAAAATATTATGTGTATAAATATTATGTTTGAGTTGCCCTCAAAAGAAATAAGTACAACAACAACAAGAAAAAATAATACTTAAATTCAGTACAATAAAAAAAGTCAAGTCGAGCGCAGAAGTGGGTCAAAATTATTATTGAAGCAGAACAAAAACAAAGCCAGCAACAACAACAACAGCAACAACAACAACGATAATGGCAAACGCAGTGCACAAATGGGGGAAAAAAGGAAAAAGAAAAAAATAAATTTATAATCATTTTCTAAGCATTGCTTGGAAAAGCGGCCCCTCGACGGCAAATTATTGAAATGGATTCGCATTCGCAGCTAGCCAAAAGATACTTTTGTGGGGGGGCTATGGGGTGGGAGGGGGGATTTGGTACAAATACAGTTGCGAACACAATATTAGCACCACTCGTACAAGAAATGTTTTTAAAAGCTGTTTTTTGCGTTTTCCACAATGTTAAAATCTAAAAATTAAATTTTTTAAAAAGCAGGAAAATTAACGAAAAAATAATAAAAATGTGCACTTATAAAACGAAAACTAAAAATCAATAAACGATTTTTGCTATTATTATTTTTTCACCTCAAATTCAAAAAGCAGTACTAACTTTAATTTACATAAGCTGATTACCAAAACAATATGTTCAAAATCGACTAAGAAAATTGCTTTGTTTTGTTTGTTTTCTTTTTTTTTAAATTGAGATGCTATTATTTTGACCGCAACTGTGTGCATAGACATTCATAAATGCTAGTGGCCAATGTTCCGTTTCCCTTTACCGTTCCAATCAACGTATACAGAATTTTCCCAATGTTCTGCACGAATAGTTTGTTTGATCGTAAAATTTTATTTTTGCATTCAAAACGGCGGCGGCAGCAACAAATAAAAACTCGAAATGCCAAATGCAAGTTTCTTTCCCTGCTGCGATGCATTTCTTGAGGGGAGTGGTGGGCAAGGGCGGGATGGGTTCTCCTTTTGGGTATTCATTGTGCACTCGAACAAAATGGCCCTGCATTTTAGAAGATCGCCACAAACTTGCCGCCAAGTGTTACCCACATTATTATTCAGCAAGTAAATTTCCAAAATTCTTCAAGCTAATTTTTTATATTTTATTTTTAAATGTATTTTAAATGCCTTGAAGTCATTGGTTTATTTATATTGGCTTATTTCAAGCGTTGACCAAACTTGTGTATTTAACCAAATTAATCTTACAAAACTCACAAAATGGATTTAGTTCCCAGTTTATAATTCCTTCGAGCAATACTTATTTTAAGTGCCTTTGCGTCATTCTTTTAATTTTAAAAGTTTCTTTCAGCTCACGAGCAAACTTAAACTCGAATAAAATTAAACTTGCAAGAATTATTTTCTTTCTTTTGTGTTTTGGTTCTTAAACAGCTTTTGCTAGTTTTTGCCTTCTTCGAGCAATTTGTATTTTGTATTTAAAATAAAATTAAACCTACAAAAATGATTTATTCATTTTTTTTTTTCCTTTTGCTTGCTTAAAGCAAATAATTCATTTTCATATGTGTATTAAAAAAAGATCACCTCAACCAGTAGACATTTATATTAGAGTTGCAGCCAGTTTGTTAACAAGTTCTCAGTGAGACTGGCCAATGGGCCAGTGGCTATATTTAAAAGTGCATTTGGGCCCAATAACAACACCAGTTGGCAACTGGAAACTGGAAACTGGAAAGTGGAAAATGGCAGCCAACTCCGCTCTTAACGTCTTGCATTATTTATGCACGAATACATTAATAAGCCCGCGGTGCAGAGATGTCGAAATAAATGCGAGTGCCATAGAAATATATACACAACACACACACAACACACACACATCACACACACATATCTTTATGAGAGGTATGGGAAAATATCGAAAGAGCGGCAGAAACAAGCTGTTGAGAAACAACGCGTCAGGAAAAGCGAAATGAAAATGAGCCATTTTCCGACAGCTAGTAAATTTTTAATGCCCGCTGTCAGCGATTTGCATACACACACACACACACACACAACCACATGTCCATGTGCACATTTAGATTAGGTTTAAAACCCAAAAAAATACAAGTACAAATTTAGATGCATCAACAAAATTCTTCAAGTTTTTCATAAGTTGAAGTAAAGTTTTTTTAATAGCCTGCATCCATTGGAAAATGTGTAAAAAGGGTAGATTGATTTTGTGCACAATTATGTAACAGGCAGAAGGAAGCAGCTGCGACCCCATAAGACATATATATTCTTGATCAGGGTTGAGAGTTGAGTCCCCGTTTCGCAAAACATCGATATATATATCGTATATATATCGTAATATGCCCGTACAAACTATAATTATATGATTCGATATATTTACACTATAATTAATATTAAATTTAATCTGTATTTAAATTTAATTAATTTTAGTTCTATTTGAATTATTTTAATTTGGCAATAAAACTGGAATATTCTACAAATCTTAAATTAATATATTTAAAAATATTTATAGTAGTACACTTAACAGCTGGCTGTGCAGGGTATCTACTAGTCGAGCACACTCGACTGCAGCGTTCTCATTTCTTGTTGCACTGTGTTTTTTTTGGGCCGATTTCGATCGCTGGCAATAAAACTTAATGTTGCACACTTATGAGTCGTGCCCCGTGGGGCCAAAAAGATCGGTGGGCGTGGCATGCAACAATACACGCAACATTTGCAGTTGCTTGTGGTCTGCAAAATTCTAAGAACGGAAAATGCGCAAAAATTAGATTGAATTGTTTTTGGTTTGCAATTGTTGCTGTTGTCGGGGATGGAGATGTGGCATGGGGCATGGGGGAGGGGATGAGGCATAATTGCAGCTCGGACTTCAACTCGCGACTGGATGTGGATGTGGATTTGGACTGGCAATTTGATTGAGTCGTTGCCAATTGCAATGGCAAACGCTGCGGGTGTTGGCACTGACGAGCAGCAACTGGCTGACTGACTGAGTGACTAACTGACTGACTGAGTGACCGACTGTCCGACTGTCTCTCCGCTTGTCCGCCAGTCTGTGCAACAAAAGTCATTTCGCAAAGTCAAAATCGCAAAAAGAAAAAGAAAACCGCACACTATAATTTTAGCCGAAGTTACAGTTACACATTTTCTAGCCAGCAGCGGGCAAAACAACTACACTTGGAAAAATAATCGGCGTTAATTGAAAATCCCCCAAGAAAGTTATAAGGTGTTTCTTATTGTTAGAAATAATTTTGAAATATTAACACAATATTTTCTAAAAACATCCAAGTCAACAATCCCATTTTTCGAAATGTTCTATATAAGTTGGGAAGTTTTATGGCGATTTACTCAATTTTAGTTTGAGTTTTTTTTGCAAAGTGTACAGCAAACGGCAACAGCCAGCGGGCCCAAGTTACAAACTACAAGCAACAGACAACAACAACAAAGCAACAGCAAAGCAACAAACTGATTTGGCTTATTTTGCGACTATTGCGGTCGCTGGAAATTGCATTAGATTTCAGCTATTTTTGTTGCTGTTGTTGGTTGTGTTTGAGACTGTTGTCAATTAAAGTTCAGCCTGGTCGAAAAGTTCTGTTAATGCCTTTGGGTTTTGTCATTGTTCGAGAGCAGCAACAACAACCACCACCACCACCACCACCACAACAACAACAACAACGAGCAACAATGAGAGACATTTACATGAAATTGTTGTATCACGTTTAATTTGGCAATTTGAATGCAAATATGTTGAAGACTCGCGCGTGTTTCTCCAAAACGAAAAAATAATACTCCAAGTCGAATCGAAGGGATTTTCCATCTAGTTTCCACTTTCCACGTCCAAACTTGACTCGCAGTCAGCCTTGAGACCCAAGTGCAGAATCATGGCCAACAAAAAAGATTACTGTTAACTAAACTGAAATAATCAAGGCTAGTTTGGGGTAGCAGAGCCTTGGGTATAGTTGTCGTGTAAATTTTAAAACAGGGTTTTGCATTTCTTAATTTCAGTTTGGAATTTTAAAAAATGTAGAAAATATTTGTTTGTTTCCCAGATAGTTTTTTCTGAGTGTGTACTATAGAATAATCCATATATTGGTTTTTTGGCTATCAAACCAGCAAATTTCAATAAACGTTGGTTAATTTGTAGACATGATCTTTTTCTTTGTAATAGAAAATATTTCCAAGCAAATAAAAAAGAGTACATATATTTGAGATTGTTGATTGGTTTTCTTGTATTTTGAAATTATTTTGAAAAACAGGAAAAACTCTCTAGTTTTCAAAATGATTATTTTTCAGAGTGTATATAATTAAAGTGTCTGGCGCGTTTTTGTTGTAGTTTTTTTACTGGACAGTTGCTGTGGCGATTTGTTAATTGAATTAAATGCAGCGGGTCATCAAAATGCAGCCAGCAACTTGTCGATCACTGTGCCTGTGTGTGTGTGTGTGTGCAACCCATTTAGCTAAAGTGTGCGGCAGAGTTCTCATCGCTTAACTGTAAAAGCAAACGCACGTAGACAACGAGGCCCAGTCACTTGGCCAGTTACTTGGCCAGCTAGCAATTGTCGGCGTTTGAGCCAAATGCGTGGCAGGAGCCAGGCACATTGACACACAAAAGCTAGCCAATAAATAAATAATATAATAATAGTATCAAAATAATATACAAATAAAATATGAGAAAATAATTCTATGCAAAAAACAAGTTCTTGCATCTTTTGTTAGCTTTGCTTTAGGGCCTGTTTTTAGACCAACAAAAATAGTTACCGATAGTAATATTAATGCAAATAAATAAATATACGTATTAATATCAAATGATTTTCTTTACAGTTCTTTTGTACACAAAAGCCAATGAAAACTAGTAAAATATTTGGTAATGAAAATGCACAAAAGAGTGTGTTTCATGCCCAAAAACAAAATCAACTCTTCCAAATCGAAATGCATAAAGTAAGAAAGGGAAAGAAAAAATGTTTTAAATTATATTTATATAGAGGCGACAAAATTGTAATTCTTTTATCTAAAAACAGCTTTTGGTAATAATAGCTAATTCTTTGGCTCTCAGCAGACGCTATTTGTTCTTAACTCATCTCAGCTGAGAACACTTCACAACTTGTTGTTAATTTTTTTTAGGCAATTCCTTGGCTTTTTTCTTTTTCTAAACGAAATATATATTTTTGTGATCTAAAAACAATGCTTAAGGAGTTATGGGTTAAGGCTTTGCCCACTGTGCGCAGCTGTCAACGCTGTTGACAATGCGGAATTCCCATGGTTGTTGTCGTTGTCGTGCAGTTGGTGGCATGCTCGACCAAGTACCGCTAAATTGCAGCAGACAATTGTGGCAGCAGCAACGGCAGCAGCAGCAGTTGCAACAGCAACGCTTCCTGACGCATGCTGCGCTGCATGCTAAGCAGCTGGAGGCGTTGCTGACACATGACTGACAACAACAACAACAGTTGCAGTTGCAGTTGCTGTTGCTGTTGTAGCAGCAGCAACAGTGGCAGCCTAAACAGCCCACATGCTACCTTTGGGGCAGCAGCAGCAGTAACAGCAGCAGGTGTGTCTGTCCGCCACGTCCATGTCCAAGCCCATTTGTCCATTTGTTCGCGTTCGCCTTGTGACAACTGCCAGCTTGTTACGCCCTTTTGCCTGCCACACGCTTATTGCCGCTGTCTATTGTCTGCTGTCTGCTGTCTCCGAGTGACAGCGTAACTCTGCACTCGCAGAAAAAACGATCTAAATCTTGGTAAATTGTCATAAAAACTAGAAAGGTTCTTTCATATTTTTTATATTTTAATTTAGAAATGCAAATCGTGGTTTTTAGAAATTTACTTTCTGATTTATGACAATCTACCAAAACTTTAGGCCGATTTTCCTTTTTTCTGAGTGTGCCCAGCGGAGATCATGATGAACTTCAGCTCAGCAGCAGCAGAAGCAGCCGCAGCCACAGCAGCAGCCACAGTTGGGGCGTTGTTTACTGATTTTTTTGAATTGAATTTGAAGTGATTTATCAATTTGGCGGCAGAGGCAATAGAAAGTGGCAATGCCAGTGGGCCAATGGCCGGCGACAGTCCAACCGAGTGTACAGTAGGTACAGTAGGCACCAAGCCAAATGAACAACTGGCTGTGGCAAGGTGCAGTTGCCACTTGGGAAAAGCGAGGAAAAGCGAGGCTGCTTGTCACTCGATGCCGGAAAATGTATGCAGAGAAAAACAGGCTCAAGTTCAAGTTGCCTGCTGCCCTTGAGGGAAAAAAGAAAAAATATCGACTCTGCCTCAAATTAATACGTTTTTTATTCATGACTGCTGCTGGGGACGCCCCCCTGGGGCGATTGCCAATCTGCTACTGCCACTGCCACTGCCACTGCTATTGGCACTGCTACTGCCACTGGCACAGCCTGGTTTTCTAGTGGCAATTGCAAAACATTGCCGGAATGTGGTGACAATGCCTCGTTCGGCTTCTTTTTTGTTCCCCTGCTTTGCTAATGTTGCCTTCAACAATTGCAACTCGAGTTTGTCGTCGTCGATGTCTTCTGCTGTTGCCGCTCTGTCGCAATGCTTGTAATTTGTGCAAATGAGCCCCTAAATGGCAACGAGAGAGCTCCCAGACACGAGCAGCAAAAAACAAAACAACAAAGAAAAAACAACCAAATTTAAATGCGCTATTTTGGCTATGTAAACGATGCGAGCCCAGGAATGGAATGGAAAGCCGTTAACTGCTTTTTCCTCCTGATTCTACATGGCTTACGATACTACTACCAAAATGCCTTGAGTTTATTGGCTCAATTGTTGCTTTTTCCTTTAGCTTAGTTTATTTAAGCTGATCACGAGAAACACATGGAAAGATTTCAATTCTTAAAGAGAGAGGTATCTAATATCTACTAATCTATCGATAAAGGAGAAATATTTGCAAGATTTCTGGCTGTGTTTAAATTCCGAATAATTGTTGCATGAATTGAGGAAAAACCAGAAAAAATAGTTAAGATGCCCATCCACCAATGCATGCCAAATACTAAATATTATTACTTAAATAGTACAATTGTTATAACAATTATAAATGGGTCGAATTGATTAATTAATTTGAAAGCAAATTGCAAATGAAATTAGGAAGTAAAATACTCATTAAGAGAGAGAGAGAGAGAGACAGAGAGAGTCCCTTACTAAACCTGTGGGTCAAATTGCTATTCCTTCTTTAAGAGAGAGTCCACAACTAAAGCCCAAAATATTACTACCCAAGTAATACAATTATTACAACCCCAACATATTGATAACAATTAATTAACAGTTAACTAAATTTAAAGCTCTCAAGTAGCGCCGAACCATAAAGGTGCCAATGGTGGCATAACAACAGCCATAATCAAACTAGTGCTCAACTCGCGGCACGTGTTCCCAATTCCGTGATAATGACAGGCAAAAAAAAGACGAATCGAAAAAAAACTACGTCTCAGAAAAACAACAATGAATAGAAACTAGTATTTACTATGCACAGTGTTGTTATCTATTAAAAAGAAAAAGAAAAAAACCCGCGAAAAAATGAGCAAAAATAAATAAATAAATACAAAACTATGGCGTGATAAAAATAAATAAAAATAAAAAACAAGTGAGCAAAAATGCAGGCAGCTGCCATTGAGTTGAGTCTTGTTCATACGCAGCTACCCATTTATGTTCCCACTCACGCACGCACTCACAAACACACATACACTCACGACTCGACTCACGACACACACTTTACAGTTACGCATTAAATACACGCGCACACACACACACACACACACGCACATCTCAACTGGCGTGTGTTTGTTTTTATGTTTCTGCTGTTTACCCGCCTTGTTTTTTTTTTTCTTTTTTTGGTATGTGAAATTTCCGCCTTCTGGCCAAGTTGTCTGCGTGGCTGGTGACTGGTGGCTGGCTCACCTGCCTGCGAAGGCCGACGTCAAAATTTCAATATTTGTTTACTTTATTTTATTTGTTGGTCTTCTTGTTTCGCTCTCTTCTTTTTTGCGGTCTGGCGCTACTTCGAGCCAGACTCGGTCTCGTTGCCGGTCAGGCTTATATTTGCTTTATTCGATTTTATTGCTGTTTTCATTTCAGTTTGGCGAATGTGTGTCACAGACACAAACAGGCCCAAAACCGACCAAAAAAAGAAACTTACAAATTAGCAACAAAAAGAGGTCGCCTTTAGCGCAAACGAAACGAAAAAGAAGAAAACAAATAAAAAAAAACAACAGAAATCAAATTCAGCCATGCGAAATTTTTGGAAATTACGCATAGGCTAAAAATTTGAATCAACACACACACACACACCACTAGTAACAAAAACAAAAGCTACAACAACAATAAATATGATGCCTTGAATACCCCCAACAAGTACTTTGCCTTGTTTTATGAGCAGCGGCAAAAACTAGAAACTAGCAAATACGTCATAGGTCCGTAAATAGCTTATCATTAGAGTTCGTGTCTAAAAAAAATACTAGAAAAATATCACACAAATATTAAAATATATATAAATAGCAGCTGAAATTGCTGTACATGTGAATATATAATAATTATATTATATATTATAAATATTTATATATATTATTTTAATTTACGTATATATTTGTAAATGTTAGTGCTGATAAATTCACTTACAATTTAAATGTAAAAGACAATATTTTTACATATTACATATTATATATATATTAACCATATATGTATATTCTTATTATTAATTATTATATAGATGGAATTCGATCTGGCGCAGAAAGTGATTAGTTTTTATTTTTCATTTTGGTTATTATTGATAAATTGCTGATAAATGTAGTTATTTATAGTGAAAATATTGCGTATACGTAACAAGCAATTATAAACAAGTTTACTGTTTAAGATTTCCCCCAACACGCGCGTTGTATTTCCGTTTGTTATTGTTTTCCCCAATGACTTTCAGTTATGGTTATCGTACAAACTGATAAGCGAGCTGCAAAGAAAAAACCCTCAATGAAAGTTTACTTGCCATTGAGCCAGAAAAACAGAACGCGTTTGCTTTTTTTATATTTTTTGCTCCATATGCCTATTATCACGATTTGCACAGACTTTGCTTTTGACACTTGATAAGCGTTTTAGATTTTGCTGCTGATACTGAAAGTGGCTCTTTGATTCTATGGCGGAATCCATTAAAATACGCCGTATTCTTTAGCCACCTTGGCAACGATCATGGATCAATGAACTTCAGAACGGGGAGTGCGTCATTATTGCGCATATAAGTGAAATTAATTTTTAGAATTAATAAATCCTTACTAATTCCGATATAAATCAAAGTTAGTGCTGCGCTTGGAATTCTTTTCAACTGAAGTAATAATTAATATCAATAATAAAAGAAATCGCTTATTTATTTCTAATTTTCATAATTATAAATGCATATTTGAAAATGCTGCTATTCGGTCATTCTTCCGCTTTTTCTTAAGATTAAATTAATTAAGTTTGTATTATTTTTGCTCACTTATTTTTGAAGAGCCTTCTTCCACTTCTACACTTCTAAAAACATAAGTTCCTTGAACTTGCAAATTTAAAAATGGCATATTTGAAAATATTTTAAAGTGATATTATGTTGTTCACAGTTGTAACTTAAATTAGTTTTAAGAAAAACATAATAAGCTGTGCCTCAAATTGGGGTTTCGAAATTGCGCTGAGCTCGCTTTTGCTTTTATATAAATCTGGCTAGCCACTCTTCTGAGTGGCTGCAATTTAAATTCGGGTGAAAGTTGTGCAAAAATAACAATAAACAGAAGATAAAAACAAACAAAACAAATGCAACAACAACAACAACCACAATTACCCGTTGCAATTTTCGAGCACGTGTCTAATTCAATAAACTCATTTTCGCAGTGGACTTTAATTGTGTTTCCACAACCACAAATCAAACCCAAAACGAATGCAGCTCAATCCAAAGCAGCAAAAAACAGACACAGACAAGAGGGTATAAATTGCAGTTGCAACTAATTTGTATGCGGCATGCAAACGAATATTCGCCCGTCCCATGCCCCGCATGCCCCCATGCCCCCATGCCCCTCCCCCAACTTACCTCATTCCCCTTTGGCCATATCATATCGCATCTGAGGAGCGCGCATATTTCCGACAGCCGCCGCTGCACATTGCAATGTAATTTTGCTTTCAACACCTTTTTTGTTGTTTTGTTTCGTTTGTGCCGCATGCAGCATGCAACATAGTCGTCGCCTGCTGATTGCAACCAGCGGCGTGGGCAAATAATTGCCAACAAAACAGCAAACAGCAAAACAGCAAACGGGTTCAAGTTGCCTAGGCTCAGCCTACACTCAGAAAAACAATTGTCCTAAATCTTAGTAAATAGCCAATTGGCCAGTTGGTCAGAATATTATGCAGAAAGAAAATTCCTAAAATTTGCAGCTTAAACATTGTTTTTGTCATTAATTTATTTATTAAAAAAGTCTTTTAAATTTGTTGGATTTTGTTTAATAATTTTTAGAAATTATTTCTTAAAACAAGAAAAAGTTTAGTTCACCGGGCTATTTTGATTTTAGTTCGATTTTCTAAAATTTAGAAATTTATCTGAGAACGAAAAAAAAATCTAGATTTCAGGGAAATATTTTCTAAAACAAGAAAAACTTTTTTGCTTCCAGCGAGAGTTTTATTTTAGTTGGATTTTTGAAAATTCAAGAATTATTTCTGAAAACAAGAAAGACTTTTTATTTTTCTGGGCGATTTTCATTTTTATAATTCAGAAATAAAACTCGCCATTTATTTGAATTTTTTGGTGAGTGTAGGCTCATCACCTGGCCAAGCAGCAGCAGCAGCAGCAGTAACAACAACAACAAATGCAACAAAGTGAAAATCACTGCGCATTTCCCAGGCCCCGAAATCGGCGCGAATATATCGCATTTCAATCACGCGCCAGAGCAGCGCCAATTGTCCCCCCACCCTGCGCCTCAGCTTCCCCCTCTCCCCCTTTCCCCACGATTTCTGTGATCCGCGCCTGGCGCAAATTACGTGCGGCCACGCAGTGACTCTCCGAGACTCTGAGAGACTCGACCAGCAATTTTACAACTACAACATCGGCAACATCGGCAACAACAGCAACTGCAACTTGCAACAACTGCAACTGCAGCCTGAAGTTTATTAAAGTTTGCTGCGCAATCGAGCTGAAAGCAACGGGCCTGTTTATTGTTGTTGCTGCTGAACCTAACGGTACCGATTGTGCGCACAAAATGGCCACATCGTGATGCCTAAAATACATCCCTCCCCTCCACCACTCCCCCTTGCAGCCCACGGCACGCGCCTCATGCAACAGGCAGGCAGGCAGCAGGCAGGCAGCCAGGCAGGCCGGCCGGCAAAAATAAACGTTGACCGCTGCCAGGCAAGCCTTTAAACTTGGCTTAATGCAGCACAGATTTGAACTGTCCGATTTATGCGCAAATTTACTTTTATGCGATTAGCAGCAGCAATGAAAACAATTTATCGTCAAGTTTAGTCAATTTAATTGGGGCGCAGATGAGGCTGACTGAAAACTAACTAACATTTGCCACAAAAGAAGAGGTGCCAAAATGGCTAAAAGACAATCTCTCCGCCTGTTGCGGTTGCTGGTTGCCGGTTGCCGGTTGCCCGTTTCTCTCAGGCTACACTCGGACAAAAACTGCCCTAAGAACTAAAATGGTTATGTGTATTTTAAGAAATTTAAGAAAATTTCTAAGAATTGGAAATACTTTTTTTCATCAGAAATATATTTCTTAATAATATAAAATATTTCAAAAAATTAAACATTTTTCTTAAAATTAGAGAGGCTTACATTTTTTTCTGAGTGCAGCTAGAACAACAGCAACAGCAGCAGCAAATGTTGCGGCAGCATCAGCAGCAGCAACTGCAACATGTGGCACAAAGCGCGTGCATTAGACAAAGGCTAAGAAACAAACCTGGTAGCACGGTAATAAAATTTTATGGCAGCTGTTCTCAGAAGGAAGCCAAGCTGGCTGCATTCACTGCATTCACTGTTGCATCCACAATGTGCAACTGCAACTGCAACTGCAACGGCTCAGCTCAATTGTCGCTGCCTTGCGGCCTCTGAATTTGCACAATGGACCAAAATGTGCTTTGCGAAAGGGTTAAGCGGACAGCAAAAAAAAAAGAATAGAAAATAAGCAAAAAGTAAAAAAGTAAAATAATAAAAAACAAACAGCAAACAGCAGCTGAATGCAATTTCACGTTTCGGCTTAAATGTAGCTGAAGTGCTGATGCCAGCGATAAGAAATGTTTTTACAAAGAGCAGCTTCTAAAATGCTCTATAAACACTGCTACACACACAACCATCCACACACACACACACACACATACATACGTGTGGCATGCATCGTTTTGTGGCACAGACTTAATGCGGTATCAACGTCGGTTAAAGTCAGTCAGTTCTTCTTCTTGCCCAGTCTTTGAAATCGTTACTAACCCATTAAAGTTTACTTTGAAGCACAAATCGCCTCAACTCAATGCTTCTCCCCTTTCAGTTGGCTTAGCCCAAGGCTGATTGACTGTCGCTCACTCATAGCTGGAAATTGACTACAATTGTTTGTTTGTCCCAAGGACTTACTAACTACCATTATATTTCCATATATTCAAATTGTAGCCATACTTCATTTTTGTCCTTTCTGTCAAATATTTGCTTGCTTAAGCGAAAAACTGGAACTGAATAGCATATTTTGTAACTTACATTTTACTATCACAAATTATTTCGAAAAGCAAGAAAATCTTTCCTGTTTTCTGGAGGTTTTTCCTTTCAAATCTATTTTCTAAAATTCAGAAAATATTTCTAAAAATAAGAAAATTTGTTACTTTTCGGATCATTTTTTTGCAGTTTCAAGCAGCAGCTTCCTGCCAAGTGCAGGCTTTGGCCTCACTCGATATGAATATAAATATCTCCATCTGAACAACGTTCTTCGGGGCGAATAAGCCGCTTAAGTTCTATTATCAATAATTGCAGCACTCAGTGAATGGAATGGGGCTGAGATAAAACCCCCATTTAGATGTGCTGCGAGTCAAATATTAATTCTGGCTACTTGCCACATTGCCCCATGCCACATTGCCACACGACAATGACGACGTCTCAATTGTTTGCAATTTGAGTTCCTTCTTTATGTTTTGGCCTTTGCATATGTTCAACTCTGAGTTTTGCTCACACTCGACTTGGTGGCGAGTATTTCAAATCAGTTGAAATGTTTTGAATTTACGACAGTCGCGTCGCGTCGGGTCTTTATTATACGGATTCCCCTGCTTTCCTCCCTTCCCTTTGCAGCTCAATTTTGCTGCATTCTTTGTCCAAGTTGTTGGAGCGTAAAAATGCTTTTCATAAAGCTAACGCCAAAGGATATCTGATTTAGCTATTTGTTGCTTCTTTTTTTGTTGTTTGCTTTTTGTTTCTTGTTGTTTTTTTGTTTTTGTTTTTTTTTTTGTCTTCAAGGTGAACTTAAAGTCAAAACTCTTAGGTGACGTCAGCGCTGCTTAGAAACAAGCAGAGTTTGTGTTAAACCAAGTCGACAAAAAATAAAAATAAAATAAACTTGAAAATTAATTTTGCGCAAGGTCAGTAAAAATTTGCACAGCAACAATAAAAATTAGCCACAAAAATATTTGTGATGCTATCTATCGTAGCTGCCAATTAATGACGAATGAGCAAAATCAACAACATGAACAACAGCAACAACAACAACAACAACAACAACAAACCCAACAAACATTAACAATGCATGAGCATTGAAAAATCGCTGGCCACAAAATGAGCTAAATGGATAAATAGTTTTTGCATTGAAATGCCTCACGGCCCGTTTATACATAAAGAGACCTCGTCACATTGTTGCTGCAACAAATTACAACGACAACAAACAACAACAACAATGGCAATGTTCCGTCGGCTACTTTGATGTTTTTGTCAGAGTTTTGGTTTTTGCTGCGAGGGCGTCTAATTAAAGCCAAGCCAAGCCGAGCCTCAACTCAACTCAACTGAGCACAACAACTGGGCCTTCTACTGGCCTTCTAAATTCCTTGAATCGCATTGCCAACACACAACTCGAACAAGCTTCTCTCATTATTGGTTAAATAACTAAAATAAATACAAAGAATAGATACTTGTATCGATGACTTATAACTTAAATAATGAACACTATCGATAGCTTATATTTATTACGATTTTTCATATTGTTCTCAGTATCCAACTTAATAATAATAATTAATAAATAATAAATAATAAATAAATAATAAACAAATGATAATTAAATAATAAATAAATAATAAATTAATGATATTTATAGTTTAAATTTCAAACACTTTTTCACATTCTTTGGCATATCTAACTCGATTTGTATCTTTTTCTTGTGTCTTGCAGTTCTCGGAAGCGTCCGCCGAGCGACAGTTACGATTGCGGCAGTGATCAGTGCAAAGGGGACGAGATGAATGCGTGCAACGCAGCATTGATTCTAATGCATCTGCACAATGCGCCGAATGCTGGTAGGGTTTAAATACTAAAATTAAATAATTATCCACTCTTTGGATGGGCTTTCTTGATTTGCCAACTTTGCTAACAATTTTGAACACATTTCTCACATCAGTTTCGGACAAATGGCTGGGCTCCAGTCCGGGCAGCAGCTCATCGGCCTCTTGGAGTTCCGGTTCGGCATCGCCGCCATTGAGCGATGATGGAAATGCAATGTTGCACGGTCACATAATACCATTGCCACACGATGCGGCAATTGCATCGGCAAATGCACGCATACGCACAACATCTGTGTCCACATCGGATGAGGGCATTGTCATCGACTTCAAGGAGGAGCGCAAGAAGAAGGTAGGTCAACTTTACAAATTCACAAATTTACAATTTCGCCACACACTCAACTGTATTTGATTAGATCAAAAGAATGCGGCCAGTGCGGCAAACAGAGCGCAGCGCGACAAAATTTGTTGCATTTTAATTGCAACTTTGTACGCAGCAATTTTAATTGCTATAATTATATTCATGTAAATGCCTGTGCCTCATTTCGGCAAAGACAGCCAAACAGCCAAACATCCAAACAGCTATGTACACTCATCAAAAAAATCAACCTCAATTTTACTTAATCGCTATACTCTGGTAAATTTCTAAAATTTATTGTTGTGGCTTTCTCAAAATTTATAAAAAATATATCGAATTTCCAGGCTATTGCTAACTTAAATTTATGTAGATTTTTTTGAGTGCATATCTATATATATATGCTGTGAAACTTGGCGTATGCTTGGCTCGCATCTCGATTTCATTACTCATACGCAAGCAAAGAACTGTGAAAAGTCAGGAAATTAAATAAATGTCGAAAACGAACACATTATAAGAACACATCAATCAAAGGGCAGGCGTTCGTTAACATTACACCAAAAATGATATATATCTATATATATATATATATATAGCTATGTATCTATAAATACACACACACACACACAGATATCAATGTGTAAAAGCTTTACTCATTAAATGTGTCTCTTTTTCGCTCTTTGGCTCTTGTGGCACTTTTTGCTCCAATCTTAAAGTGTACTCCACTCAGCAGTAAGAGGCTTACGCAACTTATTTTTACTGTTACTCTGCCATAAGGCTTTAACCTCAAGGCTCGCCATCTACACTTAGCAAAAAAATTCACCAGACTTATATAATATATAACAAAATAATACAAATAAAATCGTCATATTTTTGAGATTTTTTCCGAGTGTATCTGGCCAACTATTTAGCTATTTTCTTTATACCTGCTTCTGCGTCTCTTTTGGCAGCTCGTCTTTTTGGGCAAGTTACTCTTAAGAGCTCTCAGCAACAAGGCCAAAAGCGAGTGGTGAATGCGATATGTATCAAGAGTCATCAAGACTCAGAAGCGCTATTTGTTAACCTTCGATATGTGTTTGGAATTTATTTACATTAGGGCAACATTTACACATTAGTTTTAAGGGCTTGTGGCCGTCTGAGAGAATAGAATGATAAAGTAGAGAATCAAAGGCGATAAAGTTGCAATGATGAATCACAAAGGCATCTGAAATTAAATGATTAATAGGTATTTGCAATTTAAGTAATGATTAAGTTTCCATAGAGATTGCTCTATCGGTTCATTATGATCAGCTTCATTTTAAAAACATATTCTACATACAGAAAACGGTCTTCTTCTGCTGTTTTTTGTAAATTGCATTACAATTGTTTTCTACAACAATTTGCACTCGCATAGTGCTCGAAGAAGTAATTTAGTTGTGTATTCTACAATTATAAAACGCTCTTTTCGCAAATTTCACTATAATTGTTTTTTTATTTTTTTTTACTAGTTTTTTTTTTGTAATTCCCCTCTAAGTGCTTAAGTGCCGCTTTCAGCTGGTGGCATTTTAATTTCAAAAATATATTTTTGTCGGCTACTTTAATGTATAGCCCCTTTCCCTGTAGTCTAGCCAGACTTTCACTTGTCCGGCTGATTTTACCTGTTGGCAAGCCGACTGCAGAGAGTGGCCGAAAAATTGTCATATTTCCGGTTGTTGTCAGCGGCTGCGATTCATGTATGTCAGCCAGCTGCTGGCAACTGCCACGCCCACTGGGAGGCAAATAGATTTTCAAGCAAATTTTTTGAAAGACATTAGCACCATTTCCGCTTAATCTCGAGTGTGTGGCAGTCATTGAACACAAAGCAGACGACTCTTGCCACAGATCTGTGTAAATAGACAAGTAGTTAGATACACTCAGAAAAAAAATCGCCCTATATCTTATAGGGCAATAGAAAGTTTATCTAGTTTTTAGAAATCATTCATCAATCATAAACCTTAAATTTAGAAATGCAAAAATATGGTTATTAGAAAGACTTGACCATCAATTTTGGAAGTTTACTTTCTGGATAACAAGGCGCCAAAAGTACGGAGATTTACTCAAGTTTATTAGTATTTTTTCCGAGTTTAGATAGATGAATAGATGGAAAGATAGATAAATAGATTGACAGATGGATGGATAGATGGATTGATGGATGTATAAATGAGTGCTACGCAGAATGAGCTCAGCGAAGTTGCAGTGAATGCATTTAATGTGTGTAATTGTGCGCAATTAAGGCAAACGCTGCAAACGCTTGACAGCCATGGCCACATGGCGTGTACGTAATAAGCCACATTACTCATACGCAACGTGTGTTGTTGAGCGGCATCGCGGAATTCTACTTTTTGTTTTTTTCTCTATTCTTTACTTTGGTTGCTGGGCTGAGCAGCCACAATGTGTTTGGCACAATATGGCGCATGATTAACCTTCATTACTCAACGCGCGCTGTAAATTACTCATTCGCCATGATGGCCTTTGTTTTGTGTTGTGTTCATTTGTGGTTAAGAGCGATTTTAAATGCAGATTTATGTGCATTCAACAACAACTGCCAACAGCAGAATGACAACTGCAGCAGCAGCAGCAGCAACAGCAGCAGCAGCAACTCACAGACACTCGGACAGACACTTTTGACTTTCAATCAAGGCTGGCAGTCGCACAGTGGGTTGTCTGTAAAGCTGTGTCAATCATAGCAAATGCACCTATTACACTCGGAAAAAGCCAATTTACCTGAATTTGAGAAAGTTCCTTCTCAGAAAGTACATTTTTAAAACTTGTGGCTGTGGCTTCACTTTATGCAAACATTTTACATCATTTAAAAATATTTATTTAATTTAAATTGACGATTTTGAGAAATACATTTCTGAAGAATGGAAAAATAATCATTACCAATTTTCAGCATTTTTTATTCTTATATTCAGAAATATCTTGTAAAAACTAGAAATTCTTTTTAATTTTGGGATGATTTTATAAAATTGAGAAATTAAGAAAATTATTCTAATTCTCATATAGATTTTATAAAATTCAGACACAATTCCTTAAAAGAAGAAAAACATTCTAGTTTTCAAAGCGATTTTCTAAAAAATTTTGCTGAGTGCAGTTGTTAAGTGGTTCGAACCTATTTTAAACAGAGGCACTCCATTCAGCCTGAGTTGGGCGTATTGACAAATTTTGTGCCGCTCATGAAAACTTTAGTGGCACATTTCCTGGCCTTTAAAATTGGCCCCGTTGTCGTTTTGTGTGCAGCAAAAGTTTTCAATGCAGAAAGCGCTTCGGTGTCGACCTGGCTAATTGCATGTTCTATGTATAAGCTTTTACGAATTTTGTTTTACGTGTTTGCGGTTTTTTTCTATTTTTATTTTTTGTTTGATTGTTGTTTTTGTTTGCTGTTTTCCGACTAATTTGTTTTATAACATCAACAACAGGCACCAAAAGCGGCAAAAGCTAACAAAAGCAAACGCAAATTATACTACAAAAAAAAGGCAGACAGCGCGGCGTGTGCAAGGCGATGACATTGGGTCTAAAGGGGGGGGGGCTGAGAAGGGGACTTTGGCTTAGTCTAATGGCAGTTGAACGGGGAAGAGAAGCGCAGGGGCTGTGGGGAGGGGCTACTTGGTTGGGCTGTTGCGGTTTATCTTCTACAAGCTGTGACTGCTCTAAAACTAAAAGGCGAATGCAGTCGTCGCTGCCAGCCAACATGGCGCGGCGCACGTGCCACTAATACCATGTCTGTGTGTGCGTACGTGTGTGTGTGTTTGATCAGTGTGTGTGTGTATTTTGCTGGCAGCCTAACTGCATTTGCCATTTTGCGAGCGAATGCGCTGCAGGCAAACGCAGCAAATGAATGAGTGGCATGTGGCATGTGGCAGTCCATTCGTGCATTACTTTTGACAGATTCTTCAAACCAATATTTCCTCATTGTGTTAAATTTCAATAGACTTTGCTAAGAGAAAAAACGCATAAACTTAAAATATAAATTACAGATTGGATCATTTTTGGCAATGAAATTTGAAAAACTGAATTTGCCCGAAATATATGAGAATCAAGGTCTTTAAAGTTTAAATGCAGAATTAATATAGATAGAAAGACTAAATGCTTGAAGGTAAATATATATAGAGTGCTATTGCAACATTAATATTGATAAAAAACAATAGGAAAGCCTGCATAATATTAAAAATAGATCGGAGATCAGATCTTTTTTGGCTATAGGATAATGTATTTTCAAATTATAACCAACTGCAGATTTTAGTTAGTATAATTCGCTTTTGAGATTTACAAAATCCGCTTGTAGTCACAGCTTGTCATCTATACAGGGTATTTTAAGCTGCAACACTTTAAACTACTTCAAAAAATAAATATTTTTTTATTTTTTACTCATTAAAATATCAATTTTTTTTTAACTTACTTAAATTGTGTTTCTTTAATAATACCCTTAAGAATGTTTGCTTGTCACTTTTACAGGGTATTCTGTGCTCTATCAGTTTTTATATTGATTTTGCAGACCAGCCTTTGTTTTTATGTTGTAACACTTCTATATAGGCTTAAAATTATTTTTATGATTTGCGGCAGACCATCGACCATTGTCGAATGTTACCTATCTATATCTCTCTCTCTCTCTCTCTCTGTCTGTCTTTGTCACTCTTTATCTCTACCACCGTCGCTCACTTGTATCTCTTACTATATATATATATGTATATTAAATGCTGCCACAAGTTGCTCAAAATTTGGCTTTACTAGCTGCATTTATTTTTAAATGGAACGTACAGAAATATGGCAAAATTTAATTAAAAATTGTACAATTCAAGTGTCGGTGTCAGAGTGTGTGTAAAAGAGTTTATGTGTGTGTGTGAGCATGTGCAGCAACCTTGAAAACAACATTCACTTGGCAGAAATAGAGACAGAGAGAGAGAGAGAGAGAGAAAAACAGAAAACACAAAACACAAAACACGAGCAGAGATTGGCAAACAGCTTCGGCAAATGCCTTTGGCACTTGATTCATAAGCCAAACGTCGTATTTAATTTCACTCATATGGGCAAAATAACCTTGAATTCTGATTAGGAAGCAATTTAAATTTATCTATCAGTCATTCGCTCAACGCTCTCAGCTGCTGGTGCTGCTGCTGCTGGTGTTTATTCAGTTATTGAGCTCTATTGAGCTATTATTATTATAAGTTAATTGTGCTGCTAAAAAGCCATTTATATCGGCCTATCAAACTCACACTCAGGCTCTTCCCGGATTCATTAGCGCAACAATTGCAAATGACATTGGGCCCAGGTGTCGTCAAGTCTTGTCGGACTGACGACTGACTGACTGACTGACTGGTTGGGCAACACACGGGGCGTATGAGTAATGACTGCTCAGTCGAATTGAGTAAGTGATTATACCTTAAAACGATTTCTGCTGTCTGCTGGCTGCCCACGCAGCACTCACTCACTCAGAGTACAAATAGGAAACATACAGCAAAACTGACACTGGCTAACTGCAAACAGCTTAATCTTATTGCTATAATATATATATCAGATATTATCATTATTATGTTTCTATGGTGGTTTTTTGTTTCTGAAAATCGAATAACCTCTTAGCCGCAAACAGCATGCAGTTGCCTGATGGCATTATGAGTGTTATTTGGCCAGAAGTAGACGACATAAAAGGAAATTTGGTCTTTACTCAACTGCAGGTTTGTGTGTTGTGCACAATTGAGCGAAAGAGCCTGTCAAATGCATTACAAATAACACACAAAAGCCACAGCTCGAAACCAAGACGAAAACAAAAAGTCGAAAAAAGTAGATTAAGAAAATAAGAAATAAATCCAAGTCTCGCCGGAAATACATAGCAAAAAAGCTGAAGGCGAACAACTTGCTGCAGCAGCAGCAGTGTGCAACAATTCGTCAGCGTCACTTGCAGCAGGAGTGGCAGCCACGACAACAACAACAACAACAGCAGCAAGAGTCAGTGAAGCGCACTCTTTGTGTGTTGTGTGTTGTGGGAGAAACGAACTCATAAATTCATCATAATTGCCAAAGGCACAGAAATGTGACTGAAAATGTGCAGCAACAACAACAAAACCAACAACTGCAGAAAGTCGTAAAGAAAATATGCAATAAAATTAATTTGCCATAGCAGTCGGTAGCAAAATACAGCATGAAAACAAACACAAAAAAAATAAGCTAAACATTCCATGATTTAGCCAACATAACCATAAACATTATTTTAACGGCGCTGCGCATTATTTACAAATTGCAGTTTCCATTTTGCGAAGCCGGAGCTTAGCAGCTAAATTATTCATTAATTTGCTGTTCGCTTTATTGGAAATTATTTCGCTTAACAAAATCAAAGAAAAAAAAGAAGAAAAAATAGTAAAAAGAAAAATCTGTGCCAAGTGCAAAGCAGCGGCAACATTTTCATGTTCAAGGTGACAACAAATTTGTTGTGGACGGACGCAGACGGAGACGGAGGCAAAAGCGACACTTGAGCCAAATGCCGCCTCATCGTTTGGCCTCGTTTCGCTCATTTTTTTGGTTTTGGTTTTTGCATACTCTGTTCACGCAGGTGGAAAGAGTACCATTCAAAATATATTTCTCTGTGCCCCACAAAGGCGCAAATTGCAGTGCTACGTTCACATTTCAATTTAAAATAATATTCAGAGAACTATTAATATTATATTAATATAACTGTTTATGGAGCTACAGTTAAGAAAATGTCCTCCCTATTTTGTTCACCTGTTATCACCTATGGTTACTTCTTAACAGAGTATTTCGCAGTCTTACTTGTCTTTTTTTCTTTGTTTGTTGCTTTTTCTAATTTTGTTTGTCTTTGTGGCTAGCGGCGGATTGATTTGTATATTCTGCGCTGTGTTCCTGTGTTGGAATCGGTTTTGTAATCGGAATTTACCTGAGTAAAAACAAAATTGATATTTTTTCAAAATTTATAAATGCGGAAATTAAGTGGAAGCTGCAAGTAATTAATGATGTATTTTTATTACGAAACACATAATATATACTCACACTGTGTCTTATATCGATAAATCTCTCAATACATTTGATATTTATAAATGTGTAAAATTTGTGGAAATCAAATTTAATGCTAGCTGCGAGTAATTAATGGTTTTATTATTCAACTAAACGTTACTTTCTTTTGCTTTAATATATATTTTTTATTGAACCAATAAATCTGTGCAAACCCATATTTAACGCTAGCTATTTTTTTTATATATTATGTTATCGACCGACAAAGTTCATCTTCTTTAATTGGTATGAAAACAATTGAATGCCAATTGATAATTATATATAATTTTCTTGTTATTTAATTATACTTTATTTAATGGATATTTGTTTGTTTTATATAGATAAATCTGTCTATAAATTTTTGTTGACTTTTTTTTGCACCTTATTGCAACATTGGCGAAAAATTTGCATACGCTTTTGCCTTTGGCAAGCGGACCGCTTGCCACACGTTGCAGTGTCCCCTGTTGCCAAGCAGCTGGCTGTCTTATCTTGTTGCTTGGCCTTTTGGGTATTTGCAATAGTTTTTGTTTGTTGTCTTTGGCGATTTGCAAATTACAAATGTCACTCAAAATGCGGTTGCAGCTGCATTTGCAGTTGCTGTTGCAGCAACGACATTGCTGCCACACTTGCGATGGCCAATGTCGGGATATAAATGTTTTTCTCGACATTCTTATATATTTAATTTCTTTCTTTTCTTTTGGTTAACGGCCAACTATGCCACGGGCCGGCTGGTGCGGCACACATTAGCCAAAATATGTTGCAAGTGTTGCAAAGCTGCACATGCTTATGCATTTCGATTTCATTTGCATTTCAAAATAAAATCAAACACAAAAAACTTTTGCGATCTGCCAAGATGAGAACTCAATTTGAACTACAAACACTTGCAACACACACATACAGACACGCACACAACTGTACCCAGCCGGCGAATTGGCCCAGTTTCACTTTTTTCTGCTTTTTTTGTTACAAACAAAATGGCGGCCAAAATGACTGCAACTGTGTTTTGTGTGGCTGTACTTTTTCGCCAGTGTATTGCGGGCGCGTTGCCAACTGCAACTGTGTCACAGCTATTTTGTAGGTTATATATACACACACACATACACATCCCCACACACACACACATACACCGACTGTGGCACACTGTTGCAGCAGCCTCGATTTTGCGCCGGCCGGCCGGCAAATGAATGTTGCGCAATGAAAAATGCATTTCCCTTATGCACTCAACTTGTCTCTCGCTCTCTCTCTCTCTCTCTATATATATATATATCCCTTTCCCTCTCTCTGTCTCCCTGTCTCTTTCACTCGTTGACACTCTGACGTCGCCATCTTTGCGGCGGCCATGCGCAAAAGCTCATTTCCGTTCTCCGTTTTCTTCGTTCTCCGTTTTCCGTTCAACTCGCCGCGTTTTCGCCACCACCCACCCCCAGCCTCTCCCACTTCCCCCCTCCCACCCCCTCGTCGCGGCGGCACGTGTTTGCACACAGTTGCTGCAAAAAAAAACAAAGCAAAAAATAGTAATAATAAAATGTGTGCAATTTGTCGCTGACGTCGTCAAGCGAAAATTTCAGTGTCTTTTTTGTTTGCAATTGTTATGAAATGGTTTTTGCATTGCCGTTGTGAACCGGTTCGTGGAACTGGTTCACTTATATGATAATTTTTGGAAGATTAACTGTTTTGTTACTACTATTTCCCCAAATACATGAATTTGAATTTTATTGTGAAATTTATTTTTAGTTTAATTGAGTTTTGATTGTAGTCTGCGTTGTTATGTGGCGACATTCGACATCAATACGTAAATCAAATACAAAAATGCATAGCTAATTAAATAACTAGCATTAAACTAATGTGTCTCAAAAGATTAGCTCAACAATTATTTTAAAAACAAATCTGCAGTATTGAGCGGCATAAATAAAAACTTGATTAAAAATCTATAAATCAATTTGTCCATTAGGAATAATTATTTATTTCTCTTTTATAAACAATCTCCTGTGGATAAATGAACGCTAACAGCGACACATGTATTTCTAGCACGCATATTTAAATTTGCATATATATTTTGCAATCATTTCCGACTACGAATTAAACGATCTACGAATGCAAGCAGCATTTTTGTTATATTTGTTGTTGGCTTGTTTGTTTGTTTGGTGTGTGCTTGCCACTCATTTGTGAACTGTTTGCGAGTGCAGCACGCAATTGGCGAAACTTGAAAAATGTTTTGCGCTCGATTCACTTTTCATGGCTAATTAATTTTCGTATTGCGCAAAATTAATGAATACTAATGCTAATGCGAATGCCAAACTAATGAATATGCAAAGCAAACATTTAATTGCACACACACTTCACTGTGTGTGTGTGTATGGGAGTGTGTGCGTGTGTATACGTATTTATAAGTAGCTGTATGCACATCCAAATTTATTTGTTGGCATCGGCGCAGCAAGCCATAATTAAAAGCCAAACAAGCGGCAGCAGCGTCAAAAGCAGCAGCAGCTAGGTGATTTCATTAGCAACTTTTGCTTTTCGACTTGGACTTCCACTTGTTAATTATACTACAGAAAAAAGGCAACAACGATGTATTTTTTCCAAACACAGTTGCGAAAAAATAATAACACCACTCTGACATTTTTTCCTATGAATAAAAAACAAACCATTAGTTGTGCAATTGTTCCAAATGTTGATTTTTAATATGTTGCCAAACAAGGGAGTCCCTGTAATTTAAAGTTTTTACTGCTCCTTTAATTCTTTCCAACATATAGTAGAGATTAAATTTTAAGAAATGTGTATTTTCTAACTGTATTTTTTTCATTGTTTTTTTCTAATATTTTACTACTACTACTATTTTGACCGCCGCTGTATATCAAATTGAGCGGTGCTGGGGAAATTGAGCACATGGTTCGTATGCGCGATTCGATGTTATGTCTGATAAGCGTTACGCTTTAAAAACAATGAGATATATACATAAATATATATATATATATATATATATATAAATATATATTCCACACACACCGCATCCACTTACATCACTCAATTGGGTTTGGCAAACAAATGAGTGCCAGTTTTTTTTATTATTGTTGTTGTTGTTTTGCAATGATTATTTAAGCAGTCGGGTAGATAAACAAATGAAGTGGCCAGCCAGCCAGCCAGCAGCGAAGGGCGACACGTGTCGTGAAAAACTTTTGTCTCAAACACTCGAAAAAAAATGGACTAAAAAATATAACTTTTTTTTCCTATTAGGAAAAATTTTTTTTAAAAATTAGGAGAGCTTGGCCCTAAAAATATTTTCTTATATTAAAAATTAATTACTAAAAGTATAAATGTCAATGCTAATTTAAGAAAAAAATCTTTTCTAAAATTCAGCAACAATTAACGAAATTTATTGGCTCGACTTTTAGATCGCAGTTTATAAACTATTTAAAATATGTTTGTTTATGTGAAATCTACAATAAAAATGTTTAATAATAATATAAGTAAGAAACAAGTTAATATAAGAATTATTCTATATTTACACACAAAGTGTGTGACTTTTTTCTGAGTGCAGCAATGGTAAATGCGCAACAAGCGCTGCTTGTGGGCGGCGTTTCGTTGTCGTTCATCGTTGACATGTTTGTATTTTGTGGGCGTGGGCTTGTGGCATGCAGCTTAATTACAGCGCATCGGCACGCCTACAGAAGCTATGCCTCATCTAGATGCAACTATGAGAATGATAATGCAGGGGCAGCTCAAACAAACTGTTGACAAAATATAAGATCTAAGTGTTTACAGCCATGGGGAACAGGTGCTGAATTGGAATTAATTGTAAACTAATGGAAATTTTGCTGCAGCTGCTAAGATTTAATAGCCATAGCCTTGATCCACTTCAGTCGGAAAAAGATGACCCTGAGATTATTACTATTATTATTGAGCAGTATATTTCTAAGTGGGCAGCTTATGTGTTTCTAAACAACTAGGGTTTTCTTTTTTGAATGAATTTCAATAAAATAATTTTTTGTTATGTATTTTTATAATTTTTTCTTTTAAATAAAATCATATGGTGTATCAATTTGTTGGCTTTAGTCACATTTTCATTTTCAAGGCTTGCCCAGAGGCCGAAAGCAATTAATTTTCCCCCTAAGCAAAAAACATGACAAGAGAATTTCACTTTTTTTGTTGGCAAGATGAAGCCAAGGAAATTATGAGTTGTCAGCAGGCGTGTAAAAGCAAGCAGCAAATGAGTGTTGCTGCATATGACGTCAGCAGCCAACAACTTAAAATAAATGTGAAAAACACAAGTGGCTGGCAGCCTTCTTCTTCTTCTTCTTCCTGCTCTTCTTCTTGCCAGGGTTTTTCAGCCGGCAACAAAAAAAGTTTTGCATAAAACAAAGAACAGAAAATGATTAAAATCACAGTCAAAGCAACAGCAGCTAAAGTAAAACACACACACCCCCACACACACGGTCGCACACACACACACACTCGCTTAGTGCATAGAGAAGTAATTTTTGCAGTTATATTTCAAGGTCAAAGCAGCAAAGTCAGCAGCAAAAATCAATATGGCAACACTTTTAAGGGTTGCGGCGAATTTGGCCAACAACAAAAAATCTTTGCCTTAGCAGCGACGTCAGCAGCGCTTTTAGTGGTTCAGTGGGTCGCATGCAACAGCAGCAAACAACAACAACAATAACAACAACAACTATAACAACTGCAACTGTTGTTTGGATTTTCCCGCGCATTTTTTGCGCTCTGCTCTCTCTTGTTGTGCAATCTCTCTCTGCCTGCTCTCTGCTTTGCCTGCTTTCTGCTCTCTCTGCATGCTCTCTCTCTCTCTCTCTCTCCATGCTCTTTGCCAGCGCTGCGCATGCTCCTCTCTCACTCTATGTCTCTGTCTCTCTCCCACTCCTCTGATTTCGCATTTACGCGCTTTTTAAAATGGAGCCTGGATTTAATTATAGCTGCCAGCTCAGCACTGAATTTTGCGGCCCTTGCTTCTGTGTGGGTGTTTGTCTGTGTGTGTGTGCTCGCTGCCTCTTGATTAAGTCCACTCAATTACACACACACACACGCACACACACACACCTACATAATAATGAAAACTGCACATTTTGTTTGGACGTGTTATGATATTTTTTTATTAGGGTAGCAGCAATCGATAAAAATGCCTTCCTCTTCAAGGTTAGCAGTCAAGTGGCTAAAAACTGATTGACGCCTTGGCGGTGGGATTGGGGGTTGGGGAGAGCAAATCGACAAATTTGCAGCCGTCAATTGTAAATTTGAGAAATGGGCAAAGTTACACTCAGAAAAATAATCAAAGTGAACTTTAGAAATTCACCACACTTATTTTTATTTATTATGATTTATTTATGGTAAATACTATTAATTTTTTCTAAACGAGAAATTTTCGTGTTTCTAAGAAATCAAAACTTTTCCCTCCTTAATTTTTCTATAATTTACAATCACATATATCCAACTTCCAAGGTAATTGTTTCAATGTATTCTTTTTTTTTTTACTATTATTATGAAACATTAGCATGTAATGATTTCACTTATACTAGACCACATTTCAGATAGAATATTGATATATAGCCAAACCTTAATATAACAGTCGAGAGAGACAATTGTATTACTATTTTCTCCATTTCAAAAAGTATTTTTGCTTAAGAATCAGCATTTATCAACGGGTCTTTTAAAATGCGTATACGCAATATGAATTTATTTAGCATATTATTATTATTATTGCTGATTGCGATTATGCATAATTAACATATTAATCACATCGTGGCTTTTTAAAATTGTCTTTGCATTAAAAGTCAACTTTTCATTTTGTATCTTTTCAGGTGAGTAAAACTTGTCAGTCTGCGTTTAATTGGCCTTTTACTTTGTGAGTATTGCGAGTATTTTTTCTTTTTTTTGTGTTGTATTTTTTGCATATGACGCAGTTTATGCGATTTATCAGAAGTTTTTAGTCATTGTATTTGCATTTCCGTGTGGGCTTGCCTTGTGCCCAGATATGTACAATTCATGTTTATATATACATACATATGTATATATCTAAGTGTGTATTTATGTTAATGGCAAATTCAATGCAGCGAAGCTTGAAATACGAGCACGTTGCTCGGCTTTTAAATGAATGTCAAATACAATTGCGAAAAAAATAATATCAGCAATCGCACAAGAAATGTTTTTAAACTTGTGTTTTCTTTCAATTGTGAGCTTAATCAACTTATAAATATATTTTTAAAAGTGGAAGAAGTCTCTACGGAAAAAAAAGTGAGGAAGAAAAAAATTATAGTACACTTTTGCAAATTTGCACTAATTATAAGTGCAACTGGAAATGATTAGGAATAAATAAATACGTACAATTTCCAGGTACATTACAAACTTCAATTTTTAGGGGAAATACCAAACAATATGTATATTGTTTTTTTTACATTCGTTGTATTGATATTATTTGATTCAGTCTGTCTGATGCAATTATCATTTAGAAAGTCTGAATTAGTTTTCATACTTTTCAAAGCTTATGGAGAAACATAATGAGAATTAAATCGACAAAAAACTCATATTTCGCGTATACTTATCTGTTTTTGGTTCTTTTGGTCTCTTCGGCGAGAATCTTATTCATTAACATAATGACCCTTAAAGTTGTCTAGACGGCTACAATTCACATTATACTTTTTTTCTCTCAGTTCTCAGTTTGTTTTTGTTTTCCCTCGCTTTGCATCTATTTTTTATTTTCTTCTTCGTTCCTTTTTATGCATGGAACAAACAGTTGCATTTTCACTTCAAAGGATAAACCACAAGTGGGACAAAAGTATTTGTGAACTAATTTTATTTAAGCAGACACATAAATATTTATGCATTCGTTGCGTTCAAGTTTGCAATTTAAATATGAGTAATAAATATAAGTCTCAAATACTTTGGCATTCGTCACGTTTTATTTTACATTGTGTCTGTATAATGAAAATAGTTTCAATTGTAAGACAAAGAATTTCCTATTTAAAGCTTATAATTCTTATACTTATTGATTAACCTTTTAAAATCTTATAAAGCATTGATTTGGCAAAGAATGGCAAAAATATTTATTTATTTATTTAGACTTAATAAATAAATTGATGCAACAAATAAATAACAATTTCGAAAGCTGTAGAAACAAAATTGAATTGCATACATTAATGTGAAAGAAAAAGAAAAGAAAAAAGTACAAAAAAATTGATGACGCGCTGCTTCCGATTCCGGTTTTTCTTACCGGATTTTCACTGACTGTTTTTTTCCCATTAATTGCCGGAATAAATCAAAAATTGTTGTAGTTTTGCCAGCAAAGCAAAAATATTTGCTGACTTTTGTGGTAAATTCAATTCTAAAATATTATACCATAAACTGCCACTGTGAAAAATGATTGTTTATTTACGAATTTTGCAGGCAAAATTGAAAGAGTTTTTTTTGCATATGACAATTAGTCATAAGAGATGAGAATTTGTTGGCTTTTAACCCCTGCCCAAAAAAATAAAAACACCCACAACTGAAAAATTAGCCGACATTTTCATTAATTTGATTTTGCTGATGTTTTCGCTAATAAGTCACACACACACACACATACTTACATACATACACAAAGCTATTGCTGTTAATACAGGTACTCACACACATGCACAAAAATACACACCTATTGGAACAAAACACCGCTGGCCACTTGGCCTTGGAATAGGTTGATTGCATTCTAGCGGTCAATGCCGTCGCCAGCGTCAGCGTAGACGTCGACTTCAGCGGTGACTGCAAACGAAAATTAAAAACGATCTCTCGCCTCCCACCCGCTGCCTCTCGCACTCACTCTCGCTCGCACTCTGCTCTTACGCCATCGCATTCGCACCCGCTGCTGTCTTGAGATCCCGTTGCGACGCACACACACACATATACACGTTTTTCTATTAGTGTATATGCAATTTTTGTAGTTGTATTTGTGACTGGCTATCGTAAAACGCGCAAAGCTTTTGTATTTTTTTTTTTATTTATTGTTTGTTTTTGCAATGACAAAAAAAGCCCACAAACAACTTGTTGTTTCTTTATTTTTGTTCTTCTTGTTTAAAAAGCAGCAACTATTTATAAAATGCGCTTTCAGCTCTGTCTGTGTGTGTAACTGTCTCTGTATGTGTTATTGTCATTGCCCGTGCGCAGCTGGCAATGCCGGAAAGCAATGACAACAGCGCATAACTTGTGACGCTTGCTGCTGGCAATGACGACAGTTCTTTCTGCTTCTTTCGTTTCATTTCGTTTCACTTGCAAAATGTTCTGGCTCGAAATAGAGCAAGTGTCCCATTCCATCTTGGAAATCCTTATCATCCTTCCTCTTCTTTTTTTGCGCAAATATTTGCATTTTTAAAATAACTAAGCGCAAATATTTTTGAACGTGACTTTTAAGTGGCAAACGCATTTTTAGTTTTAATTGTTAAATTTTTGCGTCTAGTATATTTTTTATTTATTTTATTCATTTTTTTCTGTTTACTTTTATTTTTCTGATATTGACATTGCCTTTTTATACTGCATTTTATTTATTTAAGCTTTATGCATTGTTTATATTTCCTGTTTTTATTATTATTTTTTGTTTCTTTTTTTTTTGCCCATATTAAAGAGCTAAGCGTCATCAGCTTATCTTGAGAATCGTTTAAAATTTTAAGCACATCTAATGGATTAGCAAATTCAACTTTGCCACTGAAACCAACTTGGCAATTTTTTTTTAAGAGCAGCAAAAATGAGTCATCTTTTTTAAGTCTTATGTTCAATAAAGTGAGTCTCTCTCGATCACGTCATCCACACGTATTTCACAACACAGAAATCCCCACTTGCCTTTATTTCAAACAAATCTTTAATTGTGAGCATAGCTCACTTTTACATTTAACCGCCAGAATTGTTAATTATGTTATTATGTTGTTATCTAATTATGTTAACTCAACTCTGTTAATCTTGGCATTTGAATTAAATCAATTTCCAATACTATTTTTTACACAATGTTAATTACACAATGTTGTAATCTACGATGTGTGACCATCTGAACTAATTGTGTTAACACAACTCTGTTCATCTATCAACTTATTTTATTTGAGTTAAAATTCAAATTAAAAATTTAAATTTAACTAAAAAAAATAGCAGCATTGTTCAAATGTGAACTTATAATTATGAAAATTAGAAATTAATGAACAAATATCGGTTATTATTATTATTTAGTTTGCAGCCTTACATATGTGACCATTTATCCAATGTTATATTAAGTTACACTGTTAATCAATGTTAACTCTGCTGATCGAGCTGATAAAAATATATATATATCGATAAGAAATAGTCGGCGTCATTTTCTGAAGAGAAAACTTTTTTATGCCTTTGAAACTCGCTTTGATTAATAACGCTGCGCTTGTCATAATTATATTATATATTTATATCAACATATACATATTCACACATATTTTCCACAAAATGTGAAACTGGTTGCGGCTGGCTAACCTTGACGCCTAGACCAATCGGTCAAAGCCAAAAATATAAAAATACAAATATCAGCGCACCTCCATTGAATATTTATCTGTTGTTCTTCTACTGTTTATTTATTTTTATTTGCTGCTTTATTTTCATCTTGTTTGTTGATGTTGTTGTTGTTGTTGTTGTTTTACTCATGTTGGCCTTGCAAGTCTTCGCTGCTTGCTTCTTGCTACTTGCTGCTTGCATAAAATTCAGCTAAAATGTTCATTTGAATTGTAACACATCTAAGTAGCAAGTACACTCGGAGAAAAAATCTACCTACATTTTGGCAAATCGCCCAAAATGCATGAAATGCATTGAATTTTTAAAAAGTACAAATGAACGCCATAACATTCAGAAAATATTCTCTCTTTAATTCAGAATCGATTAATCTTAAATCGTAAAATTCAATTATAAGCAATAAGGCACAAGCATACATACTAAACATTTACTTTTTACATACTAATCATTTGTGTAATTAAAAATCAAATGCTACTAAAATGTTCCCCAATATTATTTCTCTGAGTGTAGCCAAAACAAAAAGTGTTGAACAGGCCAGAGTTACGTCCAAGTTTTCGAGCTGACTGCCAACCTGTTCTCTTCTTGGCCACTTCCTGCTCGGCATGTGGGCGCAACATGTGTGTTGCTTTGGCTTATTAATTTCATACATGTATATATATTTATTATATATATATTTGTTCGCATGATGAATGACTGCAGCAGCTATAAATATAGACATAACACTCTAAACAACAGCAATCATCATCAAGAAATAAGCTGAGCATAACAAATGCGTCGAAATATTTGCGACAGGTTGCAACAGCAACAAAAGCAACAACAATATAAAAAAAATTGCTAAGAATTGTTAAACATTATATAGAAGCTCAAAATGTGGACTCCGGCCAAAAGGCATGGCCTTGAAGAATAAAAAAAAAAAAAATACATGATAAAACTCCAAAACTTGCACAATGCGGCATGTTTGAAAAAAATGTAATAATTATAAAAAACAGTAATGAAACTAATTTGCCAAAAACAACAACAAATAGCTTAAATTGAAAAATTAGAATGCAGAAAAATGCGAAAAATGATTAACTGAAATGTTTAGCTGGCAATTTGAATAAAGCCAAAGATAAGAATAATTGGTTTATAAAAAAATCGAATGTTAAACTTTCAACTTTTTGTTGCCAATAACATTTTAAGCTGCAATTGTTAACACGTTTTTTTCCACACAAATCTGACAAGTTTATTAAGCTTCCAATTCTGAGTTTTGATTTCTTTTATATAATGTATAATAATATTTATACATACTTGTCGTTTATTTTGTATGATATGTCATAAGAGTATGTTTGCCAGTGATTAATTGGTTGTCATGAGGTTAATAGGGATTACAAGAGGCCATTTAGTTTTGCCGCTGTTTTATTTTGCTTTATTTTAATTTATTATTTATTATTTTTACTGCTGACGCTTGCACTGCTGCCGGCACTGCACGCTAGATGGCGTGTCAAGCTGAATTCTTTTTGGCTTTTCATTTGTTATTCAATCTTTTCTGACAGCTCAGCGACGCAACCGCGTGTCCGTCCGCCCATCTGTCTGGTTGCCAGTTGCCAGCCAACTGCCCCACTGAGCGACGCAAGGCATGCCCCGCGTGGGTGCCACCTTTACTCTCGGCAAATTGTCGCACTGAAAACTATCAAGTTTTTCTTGATTTTACAAATTATTATGAAATAAAAAATAAGTTTTTTATATTAGAAGGGCTTAACCTAAATCGATTATAAATGTGGTTTTCTTTACACGCTTACATTGAGTGTGGCTAATATTTTCTGTCAAACAACAACTTTATTTTAATTGAATTTGATCTTTAATACATTTTGACTTTATTTTATTTTCTAAAGGCGATTTCTGATTTTGCTGAAGGAGAAACCGGCTGTGTTCAGCATATTTATTTTAAATTATGTTATTAAATTATACAAGTTATTACAAATAATATAAATTATATTATACTCAGCTCTTGGCTTGTGTTTAGAAACTTTGCAGTGCATGTGCAAACATGTTTTATAAACTGCAAAGCACAATGGTAATTTCCTATGCCACGTAATTGCTGTTATAAACCGTTGGCTAGTCAACTAGCTGACTCGCTGACTAACTGCCTGACTGCCTGACTGACTGCCTGACTGACTGACTGAATGACTGACTTGCTGCTTGTTGTTTTATAACATCATGGAAAGCCTCATCATCATTACACGGAACTTTTCAGAGTTCTGTTTTGGCGTCAAGCTGTCTGAGCCGAGAGACGAGAATCGAGTTGAGTTGAGTTTAGTTTAGTTGAGTGGCTTTTCCATTCGCAATCGCATTCGCATATGCATTCACATGTATCATATTCACATTCACATTCAGATGCATTTTTTGCGCACTTGCATTTTGCACTTGTAATTGACATCGATGCATACACTTGCGATCAAATTAATAGCACCACTCCGCACAACAAATGTTTGCAAATGTGTCTTCTTAAATTTATAAGTTTTTCCAAAAACTGCAATAAGACTCTTGAAAAAAGTGAAAAGTCAAAAAAAAAACACAATTCTATTCAGTGCAAAATTGACAGATTAATTTCTTATTAGTGATGCTATTATTTGTTTCGCAACTGTATGCATTTACAAAATACACACACACACACCGGCAAATTCTTTGCCATAATTACGTGACTGATTTTTGCTTTGACTGTTTTAACAACAACTTTGTGATTATTTTTGTTGTTGTAAGTTAGCTGTAACTTGACTTGGCAATACACAAAAGCAGCTCTCTGGCCTTCTAATTGCTGCCAACTGGCTAACTGAATGACTGGCATGTTAGTAAGCAAGTACACTCAGAAAACACATCGCACTAAAGTTTATAAAATCGAACAAAAAACAAACACGAAACGTGCATTTCCAAAAAATCTAAAATAAAAAGAAAAGAAAAACGCAGATTTCTACGAACTATAGTTTCTGTTTAATAAATTTAATAAGCATCGGTGAACTTCTTAAATTCAGCGTGATTTTTGCTGAGTGTATTATTGCAGTGCAGCAATTGCAACTCACGTTGCAAATTCCCTTCAATTAGTGAGGCTTTCATGTGTTGCTCGCGTTGCAAATCAGCTTATTAACTTGGCAAAATAATTGCCAAATGACATTCACGTGTTTGCCACTGCATGTGTGTTTGTGTGTGTGTGTGTGTGTGTGTGTGGCGGAGTGTGCATTGTCACATTGCGTGCAATTTACACCTAAAGAGTGTAAATTATATGTATTTAAAAAGGAACATATAAATTTAATTAAAATTTATACAATTTATACCCAGAAAAAAACCGAATCAGACAAAGAAATTCTTAGAATGAATTTAAGTTTTTAAGTTTAACCCAGCTTAGAATTTCCACAAAAGCAATGATGGAAAAAAATAGATTTATATATTAGGTTTAGGGATCATTAAACCCCTCATGTTTTAAAAAATAATAACTTTGAACAAACAGTTAAACAAATATTTAAAATATCGTTTTTCTTTTTATGAGTTTATTCTCCTATTATATTATATATGCTATATGTTTTTCTATTTATTAGATAATATAGATAAATATAGATAATTGCATATTCTTAGGCTGATTATTTTAACATTTATTCTATGGTAAATTGGTCTTAAATTGAGCTGGGATTTAAATGCCACTTTTGCAATCCTGTAAATATTTGATAAATTTTACAAAACGGTTGCTTGGCTCATCATTCAACAGGATATGACACACACCCAACACACACCAACACACACACACACACAAATTAACACACACTTAAATATTTTATACCCTCACCTATAACGAACACAATTTCCGTCGATTCGCTTGCAATATCTTTGGGGGAATTTCACAAGTCGAAGTAAATGCAGAGCTATAAGTGCCATTCGATCGCTTAGTCACTCGCTCTCTCTCACTCTCTCTCTCTCTCGCACTCCCTTACGCTCTCTATCTATTGCCCTCTCGGTCACTCCAGCGGTTGCTGCTATGCGCTTATCGCTTGGCCCAAAGGCAAAAAGCGTCAATTGAGCTCAAGAAGTGGCCGGCAAATTGCCGAAGTCGCAAATCAAAATGAAAAATAAAACATCAGTAAAAGCAAGAACTGCACGAAAGCAGTCAAAAGTAGTCAAAGGCAGCCAAAAGCAGGCAAAAGCAGGCTGCTTGGCCAGTTCGCTCTTGACCAACATTTGCGGCAGCCGCCAAGCAGCAACAACATATTTTTACCAGTCCCATCAAATGATGTGGTGCCCACAGTTGAAATGTTGCTGCAATTTCTGTTGGCTAAAGGTGAGTGCAAACTCAGCCAGTAAAATCGACCTGATAATTGGAAATTACCCCTGAAAACTAGACAGTTTCTCTTTATTTCAAAGATAATTTCTAAATATGAGGAAACATTTTTCTTGCCTGTTAATAATATAAGTAACAATAAAGCTAATAAATTTATTCTTCAATTTGCACAAATAGAAAACCATTTCCTGCAAATTAGACAAATTAGACTGAAATTTAGAAATGCAAACCCTTTTTTTTATAGAAAACCAAAACTATACATTTTTGAAATTTACACTCTGAATGATTCCAAAATTCCAGGGATAAATTTTTTTTTTTGCGTGTTTTGATGTGGGGGACTTAGCCACGCTTGTAAATGACATATATGCAATTATTGTCGTATTAAAGCCACTGCAAAGCTAAGCTAAATGTCGCTGAACGGAAACGGATATCAAGAGAGCGACAAGAACTCTAAAGAAAAACCAGTGTGTGTGTGTGTGTGTGTGTGTGTGTGTGGGTGTGTTGTCAAAGTGAAAAGGGCTGTCAAAGGCGCTATCGCTGAACAGGCTGACATTTTAGATTTTATTCACTCGATGTTGTTGGCTCTCGACAAACGCTATTTATTTCTATAGAGACGGCAGCAGCTCAACAGCATGCAACTCAAAGGAGCCACAGCCAAAGCCAAAGTCCTTGCCCACAGAGCCGGGGCGTTGCCTGGCAAGGATATTGCTGCTCCTGCCAGGTGCTTAGATTTGAAAAAAATAGAAGAGAAATCATGCCAGCTAACAGATACTGCGTTTGATAAAAATACCAACAGGAAAAAAATAGAAAATCTGTAAACAAGTGCTGATGTTGACGTTACACTTAGAAAAATATATCAGACTGAAATTGAGAAATTCGCCATGCTTTTGGATCGAAGGATTGCTCTAAAAACTAGAAGAATACATAATTACATTTTGAGGGTGCTATTTTCTAAATGTAGGTGAATTGAAAACTTTCATTTCTTAATATTGGGGAATATTTGTAAGATCGAAAGAAAATACATAGTCAAGCTTTATACATGTTTTTTCGTACATCTAGAAATTATTTCTATTAATAAGATAAATATTTATATTTAGGTCGATCCGTTTCCAGAGTGTAGAGCAGCTGAAAATAGTCAAAAGCTAAATGGCCTGGAAACATTTAAGGCTTTAAACTGTCAACCTCAGGCAGGTGAAGCGACGTCCAAAACCCTTTGTGCAGCATATTAATTGAGCTGGAAACATTGAAAGCCTTTGCTCGGTTTAGAATGGGGCACAGTTGCAACTAATAAATACAATTTATGAGGTGCAACAATATGCGCACAGTTCGAAGAAGCTGTGACATTGATGCTGATTTCGGAAATCAGCGAATCGTTTGTAATGTGTCATGATTATGCAATACTCGTGCCACAATTATCGCCGGCATTTGTATAAGTGGATGGGGCAATGACAGCAGCTTCAGCGAGCAACCATTTTCCAGCCAAATGGAAAATGCCAGAAAAGCAAAGAAAAACAAAACAAAGCAAATAAAGCCAATCAAATATGCGACAGATGAGGCAGGAAGCTACGAGCTGAGCTCAGCTCAACTCAGACTGAGAGTTGGTCGAGCCGAACAGGAAGCTGAGCTGCAGGGGTGCACCCCCTCTCCCTCCCTCATCCGCCATCTCCTCTTGGTATTGACAGTGGGGCAAACGTTGTATTGTCAGTTGCGCATGCGCCCCAGCGACAGACAGACGCATAAATGCACTTAGGAAAATATCTAAATAAATCAATTTTAGTAAATATTATTATTATATTATTCAGCAAGTATGAAATGAACTTATGTTTGTATTTTTCGAAAAATCAGGGTTAGCATTTCTACATTTTCTAGTGGATTTTATCTAAAGTTTAGAAGAAATAGGTGTTGTTTTCTATGTATGTAGATATAGAAGAGTTCTTATAAAAGCTTTTTTGTTCATTATATTTATAAACATTACTTTGGCATAGTTGAAAAAACAAATCTTATAAAAGCAAAAAATAGATCAAATTAATTTACTTTACTTTAATTAATTTTTTTAATAAAAAAAAAAAATAAACGTTTATAAGAAACATAAGATTTAGGTTTGGAAATTATTTCTAACAATTAGAAAAACTTAATATTTTGAAAGTCGATTTTTTGGGTGATTTACTAAAATTGAGGGCGATTTTTGTGTGTGGAGTGTGGAGGACAGCGGGACTGATTTGGAGTGGACCCGTGGACTCTCGGACCAAACAGAAACCGGTCAACTGCTGTCGACTTCGGACTGCCGACTGCCGACTGTTGGCTGTTGGCTGTTGGCTGCTGCAGTTGACAGCTGTTGATTGATGAATCCTACAGCAATGCCCCCGAGTGGCAACATCTACTGGTGCAGCCTGGGGAAACTGGGAAACTGGGAGACTGGAGTCGGCTGTCAAAGCCCGTCAACTCCAGTCCTCTTCAGTCTCGTATTTTTATTTTTTTCGCTGAGATCGTTAAAGCCTCTTCTTTGATGATGACGCAAGCCACATTGGCTGGACTCGGGGACTCTGGTTTTATGGCTGCGCTTCAGCAATAAACACTTCTAATTGTAATTAATGAGGCGATTGTTTAGCTTTTTTATGTGTTGATTTATTTCTGATTTACTGCCGCGCGGCGGCCCTAAACAAGTGGAGCATTGAACTCCAATTATAATCAGCACCTTATTAAGGAATTAAGGAAAGGAAGTACGATCAAAGGACAGCCTCACTTCATAGCTAGCATATTTCATTAGTTAGACTTTAATTTCGTTTGGACTGTGCATACACTCAGCAAATCAATTCTTATTATTATTATAGAAATTTCTTCATTTCGGTGGATATTTTTCCAAAATTAAATTATTTATAAAAGAGTAAAAAACAACACATTTTTGGGATTGTCTATTCAGGACAAGCTTTTGTAATAAATGAAAAAATGTTATGCTATGTTTAGAAATTATTTTTAAATTCGAAAGACGTAAAATAAATGAATAACAAATTAAAATTAAATTTACAAGCTATATTCTAACATTTAGAAATTATTTCTAAGAGCAAGAAAAACTTTCCAATTAGATTGATTTTTTTTTGCTAAGTGTAGTTTTGGCTGCAATTGCAATTGTTGCTCGAGCCTCTGTTTCAGTCTGTTTCTGCGCGATTCAATGGGCTTTTAGCCACAAAGCGAAATGGCCAATAAGTTGTTGCTCGGCCATCCTTTTAGCCAGTTTTGCTGTGCATTGAACTTGATTGCCATTCTCTGCCGCTGTTGCTGGTGCAGCTGCCCTTATACTTCAATGCGCCATGTTGCAAACGTGGCTTGGTCTTTTTCTGTTGTGGACTCAGCTATCGTCGCAAATTTATCTTAAATGCTGCGTTTATTTTTGTGTTTTTGTTGCTTCCACTCTCTCGTCTATTGGCAAACACTTTTCGGGCTGCAGAAATGAATGGCTCCAGGGCGCACCTAATGATTCAGTTGCGGGCTTTTTTCATTTTTATTTGCTTGTGCCATGCCATGCCATTGAAGGCAAACTCGGCTCAACAAACTGCACTCTCAACTCAACCAAAAATCACAATAATTGCACTGCTGACACGCCAGCTCAAAAGGGGGTGTGTGTTGTGTGTGTGCCATGTGTGTGTTGAGTGCTCTGTTGACTTGGCGCTTTGCATGTTCTATGCTCATGTGTTGAGCTCATAAATCGAGTGTTGCTAAAATAAAAAAAATTTTAAAAAAGGTCAAGCGTTGAACATGTTTTGAAAATGTTTCCAGAAATCCAAATAATTGTCAAGTATTTTATGTCAGCACCGTGCATACACGTAGGAAAAGAAATCACCAATTTTTAAGGTTTTTACCAACAATTATATTTTGTTAATCAATATCCTATTAATATCAACATTGAACACATTGTTATTTTGCAAAAGAAGTTCATAATGAAGTTCAGTAGATTTTCTCAAATTCAGGACGATGTTTTTGCCTGAGTGTAGTCGTGTATTTTGGTTGGAGAAACCAACTGACTTTATTCATGACTGCCATTTTCTGCTTTCTTCTTTTTTGTTGTCTTGGCTCTTTTGTCAACATTAACATACGTAAGTGTCAGTGTCAGTCAGGCTTGTTGCTACTGTGGCCAAGACCAAGACGGCCAAGACGACGACAACTTGAGCAGGAGGCAAGTTGGGGATCGCATGTGTTTGGCTTTTGGGGCTACCGTGGAGCGCAAACAAGTTGGCTGAAAGCCGCTTTGGAGCGGAGGCCAAGAGTGCAATTGATTTATCGTGACAATGGGCGCACTGCTTCGAGCCTGCTCTACGCTGCTCTGCTGCACTCAGAAAAATAATATAAAAAAATATACAAGCATTTTTCAAAGTTTGCAATAATAAATAAATATAATAAATTTCAAATTATTTAATCTGAAACAATTTACGATTAAAGTCTAATTTAAGCCGAGGCAGTAAATTTCATTTCTTTTTTCTGAATAAAGGACAAAAAGGATATTTTCCAATATTTTCCCATATTTGAAATTTCTTCTAAAACTGGAGAAACTTTCTATTTATGGCGATGGCCAATTCAGGGGGATATTTTGTTTTCAGTGTATCGATGGGTAAATTTGGATTTGAAGAGCTACGCTGAAAGCAATTGTAAATGAAACCAAGTTTGGTGCATTACAATAAGTGATAGGCCAGGCGGCGGCAGCACCACCAGCAGCAGCAACATGTTGCAAGTTGCAAGTAACAGCAATTGCCGGGGCACAAAAGTGAATGCCCTCGGTGACGTCACGAGTGCAATTCCAGTTTCTCGCCGCGCTCTGCAATTATCAGCAGAGAGGCACAAGCCACAAGTCGAAGGAGAGAGCAAAATACAAAATGCACAAGAAATATGAATAGCAAAACAAAATGCATGATATCAAAACAAGCAAAAGGAGGAAAGAAAAAGGAAAACAAAAACAGAAACAAAAACAAAAACAAAAAACAAAAAAACAACATAAATAAATAAAAGGCCCGAGAGTGGAACGAACTCTGCTGCACTCTGTGTGTTGTGGGAATGGGCAATGCAACCGGGTGTTGAAGTGGAACGCCGAAGCGAATGGGGCAGCCAACAACAGCAGCAACCACAACAGCAACAACAACAACAACAACGACGAAGAAGCGGACAATAACAATGATAATGATGATGATGATAAATGCGAAGCAGCAACACGATGACTAAATGCAACAAGCAGCGACTTTGGACTTGCAGCAAGCAACTTGCAACTTGCAACTCACATCTGCTACACTCAGCAAAAAAAGTTTAGTTTTTTAGCTTAGTTGCTGTACTATATTACAAATAGTTATATAAATCTGAAAATTTGACGTAATTTTCCTAACTTTTAGAACAATCGACAATAAAATTTAGAAACGCAACCCTGATTTTTAGAAACACATAAATTGTAGAAATTTTGTATCTGAATAATGGGTTGACTAATCATTTACTAAAATTTTGCAGAGTGTAGCGAATCCAGTTGATGAGCAAGTCCACGGCAAGTGGCAACAACAACAACGTTGCTCTTTGGAAGTGGCACAAAAAGCAGCTGGCAAGAGGCTTGGCTCCGTCTCCGTCTCCGTCGTCGTCGTCGTCGTCGTCGTCGTCGTCGTCGTCGTCGTCGTCGTCGTCGTCGTCTCCGGTGCCGAGTGCCGCAGCACTCGCCGCTAGTTGTTGCTGTTGCACAAACATGTTGCTCACTGGCTCCGCGACATGATTCTGAGGCGCAGATATAAAAACCAAAAAGAAAAAGAAAACAACGGCAACATCAACAGCAGCAGCAGCAGCAGCAACAAGGCGGCAACCACGACAACAACAGGCAGAGACTGAGACTGGGGCTGGGGCATGGGCAAAACAAAAACAATGTTGGGTTAGGTTCAGTTTAGGATGCGCCTTGCCGCTTGCCACAGAACCTGACCAGCGTCGTCTTCATTATTATCATTTGCTTTTGGTCTGGCTCAGTTCGCAAATTCTGCCTTTAAATCGCAATAACAACAACAGCAGCAACAATTGTCTCTGCTGCTTGTTTTTATTTTCGCATTTTATTTACAGATTCCTGGCTACATATTACTTATTGAATAAAAAACAATCGATTTTTTATAAAACAGTTTTCGATTGTATAAATATTAAGTTAAAATTGAAATCTGAAAATGATTATTATAACTATGCGAAGATGAATGCACCACTAAATTAACAATAAATTAAATTTTTGTTTTTCTTTTGCTTATATTGACTCCAAACCACAAATATTTATATATCTATAGATTTATTCAATATTTTTAACATTTATTTCTTTCTCTATTTCCCTTCCAGGTGAGTTCTGCGCATTTATTGAATATGACAAATTGTGTTGGGTTCATCTATGGAGCGGTAAGTTTTCAGATTAAGTAATGACGTGTGTGGGGTTAGATTAAAAATGAAAATGCAGTTTTAGTTGGCTGTAATTCTGCTAACTGCGAAAGATCGTTTGGAATGGGGCTTCGGAGGCTGCAGGAGCAGAAGGAGGTGTTCCGAAGATTCCTCTGCTTCCTCGTCTTTGCAGCTGCTGCAAAATTACTAAGTTTAAAGTTTTTAAGTTGACTTGCCACCAGCTGTTGGTGGCACGATCAAAGCAGCAGGCGACCGACACATTGGCAACAATAACAACAACAACCACTTAATGTGAAACAAAAAGTAGAGGAAGAAGAAGAAAGGCGCGTTACGCATTTTTAATTACCAACTTCGATGTCAGCAAAACAATACAAAAAGGGCAAATTGCCGCAACGACAATTAAAAAATTAAGCAAACATTTTTGCTGGCTGCTGCGAATGTGGAAAATGGGTGTGGCAGTTGTGTGTGTGTGGCTGTGTGTGTGTGTGTGTCGAAAAAGCTGTAGCAATGTCAACGATGCGACGTTGCGACGATGCGGTAGCAATGCACTTCCTGCCAAACAACAACAACAACAGCAACTAGAGTCTCGCCCCAGTTGGGGGCAAAAGCAGCAGCGAGCAGCGAGTTGAGCTGTAATTTATGCGCCTCTTGAACGCGCTTGCCAATTTCTTGGCTTTCTGCTTCATTCCGAGAAGCCAGCTCTGCTCCCATCCATACGCGCCCCCACCTACACTCGGCAAAAAATCACACTGAGTTTTAGAACACCGCCCTGAAATAAAATTGTTCTTGTTCTTATGAATAATTTGAAAATACTGAAAACAAATTTCTAAAAATTAGTGAGGATTTGGATCTATTTGAATAATAGAAAATAAAAATAATAATTGATTGATTATTGATTACTGACTGATTATGCGTATATTATCTATTTTTTAGTACAATATTATTATTATTAAGACATGCGGAACTAAGTAATGAATCGGCTCATATATTTGAGTTTAATTCAAAATGCCTTAAGTTTGTGCTTTTTCAAATTTAAATTATATGTACTTTTTATACTATCTAGAATATTTGTTTATGTTCAAATATAAAATACAAATATTATACTAATAATATAAGTATCAAGAAAACTAAAGAATTCTTCAATCTCCACATACATTTTTGAGATATTTATTAAAAGAATTTAGAAAAATCCAGCCTGAAAATTAGAAATGCAAATCCTGCAATTTAGAAAACGTGATAATATGGTAATAATATGGTGACCAACCTCGGAGTCCAAAGTATAGCGAATTTCTGAAATTCAGTTCAACTTTGTTTCAGAGTGTAGTGCCCCTCCCTTCACCCGCCGCCGCCTGCTCCAGTACTGTCCGCAGGCAGCCGCAAAGAGCTTGCGCCTCCGCCAACATTGAAGATTTCTTTATTACTTGGGCACGTTCGTTGACGTTGCTTGCCTTTCGCTTGGGGTCGAGGCCGGTTGTTAATATCCACGCATGGAGTTCAGCGCAACGACCCCTGCTGCTTACCCCTCAACACACCCACGCTCACACCCACACACGCACACACTCAGAGAAGAGCACATCCAATCAGAATCAGCTGTATGCATAATGTTTGTTGATTTACTCAAGTCAACTCAACACTGATGTTGATGTTGATGTGGATGTTGATGTGGATGTTGAGGATCCGCTTCGTCATTTTGCTCACTTTGGTCACTTGTCCAGGTCAGTGCTACTGCTGCTGCCTCTCTCTCTCTCTCTCTCTCTCTCTCTCTCTTTGTCTGTCATTCGTGGGCTTTGGAAAGCGAATCTTACACTTGCGCGAAAACTCGACCAGAATTTGATAAATTCGGCAAGGTTATCTCATCTTATTATTCAGAAAGTATTTTTCCTAAATTAAGAGTTTTGTTTTCTGCTTTTCTACTTTTTGAAAATGCATTTCCTAATAATGGAAAATATTTATAAAAAATTTCATGTCTTCAAAGCGACTTTTTTTTGCGTGTAGTTCGAGGCTGCGCTGCATATGTCGCCTCACGACTTATAAATGTTGTTGTTGCTGTTGCTGCGACAACAATCACAAATGCAGCATGATAATGATGTGGCCCAAATGCTGATAATGAGGTTTGTTGTTGATCACACACAATGGTCCATACTCGCATAATGGTTTCCACATACGTATACACACATACATATATAATAGTATATATACAGAGAAATATATATATATATAGGGACTTTTGCGAGCAGCTTTAAAAGTTTGCCAAATATTATGCTGTAGATTTCCTTGATGTACAAATTGAAAATGATATAAAAATAGAACTTTTATCAAATAGAATCTTAACAATAAATAATAATTTATTAATTATATAGAATAAATAAATCAATAATAAATAATAAATAAATTTGCAGCTGTGATAAATGAAAAAAATAAATAAATAAATATTAAGTGAATAAATGACAAATAATACATAACAAATAATATGTAAGTAAATAAGTACTTAAAGAAAATAAGTAAATACAAAAATAAATAGTAATAGCTCTTTTGCTCTTCACTTGATAAATCAAATAAAATAAAAACAAATTTATAATATAATATATTAAAATAAGTAAAAAGTGTTCGAGCAACCCTTGTTTAAATTTATGCACAATTCTTTTTATGTTGAGGCAGAACCGAACAGTCGTCGTCGTCTCTGGAGTACAAAGCTGCCAATGTGCATGCCAGGTCAGGTGCCTCAAAAAGAAGCTGCTGCTGCTGCTGCCACAACTTGTTGATTGTTGCTGTTGTTGTTATTCGGTGTTTTTGTTTTTCTTTTTTGGTTGTCTTGAGGCAAGCCGGCCGGCCGGCATTATATCTCATTACAGAGATCAGCATAAACAAGCAGCAAGTTGCAACGTTGATCGTTCGTTGCATGCCCCAGGGGGGCAGTGGGGAAACGCGCGCTGCGTACTCAAGGCAATTGAACTCTGTTCTTTCTGCGCGTGAAGGTGGACATGACGAACCCAGATGACTAACCCGATCCCAATCCCAGACCCAGACCCAGACCCAGTCCCGCTCCCAATCCCATTTCAAGCGAGCCAAATTGAATTAGTTGTTTTTGTTTTTTTGCTGCTGTTGTGGTAGGCCAGGGACTGGGGAACTGAGGAACTGCGAACTGGGCTGCCTTTCATGCATCGCGATGCGTCATCATAATCATGTTCGTTCTGCGCTAAAAAAAAATGATCTTTCCCAACTGAACGCGAAAAGCTGATCGATGGATGCGCCTTGTTTCCAGGCGTTTTAATGATGCGTCAGAATATTGTTTACGCATCATTTTACATGTCGGCCAACTGATGAGGACGCCGCTCTGCCCCGTGGCGGCAACCATCGATTCTAACTGACCATATACGTATACATATATACATACGTATTTTGTAAGCTGTGTTTCTTCTTCAGATAGACTACACTCGCAAAAAAACCCTTGAACTTAACTTTCGTAATTTCAGAATTATTCAGCAAGAAAATTTCCAAATGTTATGTTTATGGTTTTCTAAAAACCAGTTTATTTCTCAAAGTTATGTTTGTATTTATATAAAAAACAACATTTGTGCATCTTAGCTTCTGGGTGTTTAAAGTTTAATAAAAATTAAGATTAAACCCACACAAAAATATATTATACTTAACTTATCACAAAATATAAAAGGAAAATTAAATCAAAAAGCAGATGAACTCGAATATAGTTTGGGGTTGTTCAATTAGAGCAACCCTTTCTAAATTTTATAAAATGGTTTCTTATATTTGGAAAATATTTATTAAAAGAAGAAAATCGTTTTAATTCTTAGAGCAACTTTCTAAATCTCAGTTCGATTTTTTCTGAGTGTATGTATGTCTTTAGATAAAGTCTCCGCACGAAAATGATGCTGCTGCTGCTATCGAAACTATGAAATTATGAAATATTCTTGCTGAGGGACGTTCTCTGACTCAACTTTTATCGTGATGTGTGCACTAAAGCACGAATTCCCCAGAGGTTAAAATATGTATACACCCATATAAATATATATATATATTTATATATATTTATATATATATATTCTCATGTGTGTGGGTTCATTGTAGTAGAAGCAGAGCAAGACAACTGGAAATGTGATGCGGTTCAAGTGAAAATGCAAAACTCATTCAATTGCCTAAAAAAGAAAAAGTAAATTTGAAATGCATTCATTTTGAAATTTGCATTTTTAACTGCATTCGGATGTGTGCATATTTTGTGTGTAACATTTATTTGAGTCTAAAGCATACGAAATATTGGAAACACAGGCTATTCAAATGAATTTATGGGGCATATTGCAAGTGCCCCACTCTCCTCTCCCTCTCCTTGCCTAACTGCTGAAATATTTACACATGCTCACAATTTATGGTATTGGCTGCCAGAAATGCCAAAAGCGCCCGCTGAATTTCAATAGAGTTTTTTTTATGTCCAAACACACACTGTGTGTGTTTGTGTGTGTATGTGTGTGTGGCAGTGTTGCAAATAGGGTTGCCATGGCAAACCTGGACAAACAACTTGGCAGCGCTGCATTTTGTTTTTAGCTTGTTTACATTTCTTAAGCCCAGTTCACTTGGCCCTTTTGTGAGTTGCGCTTATTCGGCTTTTATGCTTAAGCTTAAGGGCTCCTTGGTGCGCCCTTGCAGGCTTCAGCAAAAGTTGTCATAGCTGCACTCGGAGAAAAAAAATCAACTAAAATTTGATAAAACACTTTATTATGGAAATTTTCAAAAATTTTAAAATTTTTTCCAAATCTATAAACAATTTTTATGAAAAAATTACAATTTTACTGCAAGGATTTTTGAATAAAAATTAGATTTTCTACTTTTTAGAAATACATTTCTTATTAATGGAAAATATTTCCAAAAAATAGAAAACATCGCCATATTCCTAAGATTTTCAATTTAGGGCGAGCCTTACTGAATTTTAGAAATGTATTTCCAATATTTAGAAATAATTTCTGAAACCAGAAAACTTTTCTCTTATTTAGGGCAGCTTACAAAAATGTAGTGCAATTTTGTTGCTGAGTGTATGTCCTTCCTTGCCCCCCGTGTTCACCAAAGTCAAGTGCAGAGAATTACCGAGTTCACTACCAAACAGGGGCGACAAGCATCGAGGTGCAGAGGTAGCCAATAGTTGCAGGTATTACATACATATTCCTTTGCACCGGTTTCGAGTTCAACGACACACAGGATAAGCAACAACACTCAGGCCTACCACAACAACAACGACAACAACAACAATCTCAACAACAACCGGCACAAAACGTAAACGTTGCAAACAAAAAAAAAGAAAAAAAGTTTTAAGCAAAGGCAAAACTCAGAGCTCAAATCGAAAACAAAGCCACGACGACCAGTAGGAAAAAGCGTTGCTGATATTGCAGCGGGGCAAGGAGCTGACTAAGGGAGCCAGGGAGCGAGGGAGGGAGGGGGTGCCACAGTTACATGTGGCAGGCATCACGTACGCTTGCCTGCTGCCTCCACTTGAGGAGCAAAGCAGCAGCAGCAGCAACAGCAGCAACTACAGCAACAACAATCAAAAAGAGAACCAAAACCAGTGCGCCTTCTGCCTTCTGCCTGCTGCCTGCTAGAGGCGAGGCATGGCAAAAAGTTTAAAGTTTTTCCTGTTTTTATAAACAATTATAAATGATTTCAAAAAATTAGAAAACATTTTTCTTAAAATTAGAAATCAAAAATCGTAAAAAAAATGTGTTATTTTTCCAATTTTGGAAATGAAAATAGACAATCTTTGTAGTAACAAAAAAGGTATTACAAGAATTATTCTACATAAAAAACAACAGGCTGCAAATTAGTAATATTTTTCTAAATTTTTAGATCCACACTGAAATTAAGAAATGCTAACTCTGATTTTTAGTAAACCACAATCATAAAATTTAGGGAATTATTTTCTGAGTCCGGCAATTTTTGAAAATGAGGGTCTTTATGTTTCACAATCTTGCCAGTGGCATCACGCACGAGATAAGCACGAGTTGTGGCGCAACTCTAGAAGGCACCACTCCCGGCCACCCAATGTGAGCGGTGTGTCCTTTGTGTATCCTGCCTGGCATACGCATATGTTCGAGTATTTCGGATTGAAGTGGCTGAAAGTTGTTTCTGGCCGGACTGAACCTGTACCTGAACCTGTACCTCAACCTGTACCTGGAGCCCTGCTGTGCATGGATTCAGTGCTCGGAATTTTCTTTTGTTGTTTCAGGTGCACTCTGACTCAGTGGCCAGGCCAACAATAATAATAATAATAAGAGCGCACCGCAGTTATTTCATTAAGTTATCTCGGTTCTGTTTGCATCCTTTGACATACACAAAGCTGTAAATGAAAAATCTCCAACAGCTGACAATTTTCACAATAAAATGTTATTAACAAATATTTGCCTTTGAGCAACAATTGGACTTGGTCTGGACTTGGATTGCTTTCGTAGCAGGATACTTGGTCCCAGCATAACTCACAGTGAAATTGCATTCAGAAATGTTCAAAATGAAGACTCTTGAATAATATATGTAGTTATTGAGTGGGCTATTAGCTTAGAAGATGTTGCATTTTTCATGTGCGCTCAAAGCTAAACAATTACAAAAGGTTAAAGAAGTACACGATCCAAGGGGGGGGATTGGTGGGTGCAGTAGTGGAGGGGGGGTGAGGCAGTTGGTAAGCAACAGCCTAAGCCGGAAATCCTTTCGAACTCGCATATGGCACGCAAAAACCAAAACAGGCATTGTTGACTGGGTTTGACACGATTCTTGTTCGCTATTTGTTGTTTCTTCACTCAGAGAAAAACTCGCCGTAGAAAAATGCAAAGTTTTTTGTAGATTTTAGAAATAATTTCAAAATATATAAAAATATCACGAAATGCATTTCCAAAAAATAGAAACGCGAATACTCCTATTAAGAAAAAAAAAAACTTTCCAAAATTCGAAAAATAAAAACAAATTGTTCTTCGACTAATTTATGAACTATCTAAAATGTTCGTATATTCGAAAATTCAAGAAAATTATATATATATAATATAAGTAAGAAAAAGCTAATATAATAATTCCTTTATGGAAATTAGGGATATTTAGAATTTAGAAATGCAGACACTGGGTTTTCAAAAGCTACATAAGCATAATCACAAATTTTAGAAATTTACTTGTTGAATATGTCTCCAAAAAGTATGTCGATTTACCAAAAATTTACGGTGATTTTTTTGCAAGTGTTGTTTGACGTTATGTTGCCGGTGCCATGGAAAAATGGAAAATTGCCGCTTTTAATATTAGCTTTTATTTGCAATTGTTGCTGTGGCTGTTGTTGCTGTTGCTGTTATTGTTGTTGTTGCTGTTGGCTTTGTAATAATGACGTGCGCATGTAATAGGAGCCAGTGCCAGTGCCAGGTGCCAGTGCGCCGAGCAAGAGTCGCCTACATGATATTTATATTCCCCATTGCTGCAATCATTTCAAGCTGCCGACAGACGGACAAGCCGACAGACCGCCCCACCCTCAGACTGCTGTTGTTGTCATCTGCCACAATTTTCTAGGCTGTTATTATCCGACATCGCTCGATACGGCTTTTTAAATTTTAATGGCATGACATAAAGCAATGTACAGTCAATTTTTACCCATACTGAGACACCCCTCCTGCCCCCTCGCCCTGTTTATTTGATGAGTGTGGCAATTTTAATAACATGACAGACCAAAACGACCCTTAAACACACTATATACACACATATATATATATATATGTATATATGTATATCATGTGGATAAAACTGTTTCCGCTAATGCAATTCACTTTGAGCTGCAATAAAATAATAATAAAAATGAAACAATGCGCCTTTTGTATCAGGCAACTTTTGAAAGCTTGCATTGCGAACAAAAGCTCGTCTGTGCGTGAATCATAACGGTGTGAAAGTTGCAAATTATTGTGAAACCAATTTAGAATGCTGTAGTGCAGAGAGTGCTCGACTACGAGATACCCTGCATGTAGCTTTGTTTATTTGTTCGTCTGACTGGGTTTTTTCTTCATTAAAAAATTAATTAATATATATTCTAGTTTCATTGCCAAACTTTCTTTTAAAATGCTTTGCACAATCAAATGTAAGCAGTTGTGGAAGTGCTCTCATTTCTTTCCCTATCCGATCTTGATGAAATTTGTGCAGTTGTTGAATAATATGTCAATGTATACTATATATCAGGGAGAAGACGTAGTCTCTAGCCCTTCTGCCTCTTACATGCATTGACAAAAAAAAATCCATTACCCATTTCAGTAATTTGTAGTGGGTTCAATGAATGCATAAAAAAGAGGAGAAACATTGGATTAATGCATGCTTATCAGATATTGACACTCTTCACATATTGCGTATTAATTAAAAGTTCAAAACATTGTTTACATTTGTTATTTCTTTTTTTATCCATCTATGCATTGCACTGTTTTGAACTTGCCTTTGTAAACAAATGCGTCACAGCGTGTCATTAATCAGCCCCGATTTTGACTACCCATAGAACTGTCTCTGTCATATCAGGGGCGTATCGTAAAAAAAGCGCAAGGGACGTGCGTGGCCAGACTTATTGGCAACAGCAGAAGCCGCCAACTGAGGTTGGTAAACAGCAAACTCTTTCACAGAGTCTTATTTACTTAAACATTTTTATGATGCAAAATGCGAGTGTGACTGGCTATCTTATCGTGAATCATAACGGCGTGATATGCCACAAGATAGATGTTTTTATTTTGACACCTGACAACCCGATTGCAGTCAACTACAGCTGCGGTAAATATGTTTTGAAAAATTTAAAAAAATACTTAAAATAAACATTAAAAGATGGCATCTCTATACAATCATTAACAAAACATAAATTAAAATATTTAAATTTATCACAAAAGAAACGATCAAAATAATAGTAGAGAAGATGTAATTTTAATATAATATTTTACTATGAATTTAATTTAATGTATTTTTTATTATTATTTTATTATTTTGATTCAACCGACTTTTGTTGACATCAAATAAACAAATAAACACAGAAATGGATTATACACATATATACATTAGTCGAACAATACCGTGATCCATCTAATCGAAGGAATAATAAAAGGGGCTGTGAAAATATTGAGCATATGTAACTATTATTTTGACGCAACTGTCTGTGCATTATCTATATATAGGGTTTATGGGGTATATATAGTATACTGGAGAGTTCATTGTCATCAAGGTCGACGGCGATTGCAAATGCGAGTTATCAGTTATCAGTGATTGCAAATCAGATTATAAATTGATATTTGACTGTGCAATGTGTGATTTGTGTTGGCCTTGAAATATACTGTTGACTGATAAGACAAACACTCAATTTGTTTCTATACTACGGCATCATGTATACATATATATATGTGTATATATATATTTTTTTGCCAGACAAAGCGGATCACAGCGTAATTTCCCAGTTCGTTGAACTTGGCGTCAATGCAGATTGCATTATAGTTAAATGTGTTAACATGCTAATTAAATTTAGTTTAATTGAATTATAAACACACACTGAGTCTGGAAAATAAAAAACAACTCAAAGCGAGTTGTTATCGTTGCTGTTGTTATCGTTGTTGTTGTTGTCAGTCAAAAGTCAATGCACCGACAGACAGCTAAGGAAATGAATTTTTAACAACAACAACGGCAGAGAGTGAAGAGAGAAGAGCAAAGGCCGCTACAAATTTTACGGAACGTGCAACGATCAATACTTCATTACTCAACACTGGTTTAGATTGCAGTGACTATAAAAAAAAAATTAAAAAAATATGATGTGCTCGTGCTATTATTTTTTTAATCTGATTGGGTTTTTGTCTGTCGGAAATCGATAATCAGGAGAAATCTGTGAGAGAAGTATGATAATCAATATGATCAGATGCTTTGAACTATAGCTTGTGTGTTTCTTATCCGATCTTGTTTTAGTTTCTGCAGTTGATAAATAATGTGTCATAATATGTTAAAGAGAAGCATATGCCCTTAAAATTGTGATTTTATTGCTATCAGAAATCGATATGTATCGAGATATGTGAATCAAGGCAGTGCTCCATAAAATTAAATAAACTTAAGCTGTGCTCTGTAAACGAGAATTTATATTCCAAAATTGCATTCCTTTTGTGCATACTTGTGACCAAAATCTATATACCCAATATACCCATGTGTAATGGGTTCAGTGTATAATTAGGGAGCAAATGGATCAGATCGGGTTTGGGCTTGGGTTCGTTGTGCAAAGATTAATTACAAGTCGTTGGTTGTTAGTCACGTTTTAGAGGCGAATTCGAATTCGAATTTGAATGACACAAATATGTCAATTACCAAGGCAAATGACAAATGCAGTGGAATTTCCCTAAGCATGTGAATGGATATATTGGTAAAGGTCGAATGCCGAACTGGGGTATCCAAAATGAGTATTGTGCGCCAGTTAAATGTGTGCACAATGGAATGCCCCCAAAAGCGTTACGTTCGCAATGACCCTGGATGTCTAGACGTATTTGACAATTTTACATACCCCTAAATATATATTATATATATTTACCAAAAAAAAACACGCACTCTCTCAGACATAAATATTGTGAATGGCTTTGAAAAAAAAAAATGCTCATCGAGTTTATTCAACTTGCGGCGCGGCGAACTGCGAAAATGTGTGTTGAAGTTGGTGAAATCCAAGACCCAGTCCCCTTATTCTGAGTCTAGGACATCGGTGAACAGATAACAGAGGTACAGACAGAGGGAGAGAGAAAGAAGCTCATTTAATGGAAAGCCCAGAAGCGGCGGAAAACTTTTAGCCCATGTTTCTATTTTTTATGGCATGGCAGCAATTAGTGATAGCCAGATAAGCGAATGAACCATAAAAATCAAAGTTCGTTGTTAGAAATTATGAAAATAAATTTAAATTCTTTAGTAGCGAACAGAATCATATTTTAGTAATCAAAGTAGAGTTTTTTTTATTTATTTACGTATTGTCAGTTGACATAAAAATAATACAGAAACTATAAAATATAGTATGTTAAATGAAAAATCAAAAATTAATATTTAATTAAAATAGTAAGAATTATTTATAAGGTTTATATGAATTTCTGGGGTTTCATAGCATTAGGCAAATAACACAATGAAATGTAAACTTAAGCGGACAACAGATTGGGCTTAACATAAATGTGACGATAAGCTTTTATACGATAAACTGACTGTAACCCTTCAATTTTTAAGTCTGTTCGTACTTTAATTTCTGACATGATTAAATATGGTATTATATTTAGAGCTTAAGATATATAAGATTTTAGGTCACATTATATTACTCCTTTTTTTTAAATCAGCCTACGCTTTTTTTTTTTTTGTCTGATGAGGTAAAAAAAATCAATTAGGCACCACTTGAGGATTTTTTGTTAGTTTTTTTATTATGTCTGCAGACAGTGCAATCCTTTCCAATTGGGAGCCATTGCCAGTGCTAATGTTTGTCTATCTATTCGCCTACCCATCAAGCCACCTGCGTTTTCTTTCATGATTAAACATTTAACTTTTTGCGCCCGATGCGTGCCAACGACACAATAAAATGACAGGGGCCAGAAGCCTGAACCAAAAACTCTCCGACTCCGCAGCGCAAAATATCCTTGAAACGGGCCATTCGCACGCATACGTCGACGTCGGCAGCGACTGTGGCTGCCAAAAACGCAGACGACGCCAACGCAAAACTCGCCTCGCCTCGCCTGCCTCAAAGCAATAAAATCCCCAAGACAACAGCAACAACAAAAACATGAATAATAAACGCAAAGTAAAGCAAAGAAAAACGTGAAAAAGCAGCAAGAAAAACAAGTAAGAATGCTGCATGTGTGTGTGTGATCGACTAGGAAATACCCAGCAGTCAGCTATCAAATTTTCCTTTCGTAATTCGGATTCCAAATTGGAAGTCTCTAGCTCTTATTATCTGCGAGAACCGACGAATATAGGCTTATCGTTACTGCTGATCAAGAATATATGGAGAATATATATGGATTTTTAGATGCTTCCTTTTTAAGAGGTAAAAGGTTCAAAACCATTATACCTCTTATACACATTTTCGATGGGTGCAGAAAAATCCTTCGAAAACAAATCGTGTGCATTGCGAGGGGTTTTCGCGGAGGGGTGGGGGCCAATTCCCGGGCATGGGCAACAATAAGTGCGTGAGCCTCTCGAGCAATGACTTCTTATACGCAGCAGGCAGCTGCTGACTGCCTGCCTGCCTGGCTGCCTGCCATAGCCAATAAGTATCTCTAACAGGGGCAGCCCAGTGTCAATGGCATTCAAGAGAGAGCGTGAGAGTGGGAGAGAGAGGGAGAGAGCCCAAGTTGAGCCAAGCAAAAGGTTATTGGTCCATCATCATCATCATTGTCGTCATCATCATCAAGCTTGTTTTTGTTTCTTTTGTGTGTGTGCCATATTTTTAGCCTACTTTGCGGCGCAGAATGCCCGCTGAATGGAAGTTGACTTTTCAACTGGTATGCATGCGTCTGTGTGTGCGGGAGTGTGTGTGTGTGTGTGTCTGTCTGCTGTCAACTGGGCGAGTGGGCCAAGTGTATTTAGAGGTCAATTATCTCAGCACTCGACGAGTATGCAACTGTTTGCCGCAGCGCATCTTTTATAACAATAATACGAATTAAGTGAAATTACACTTTAACCAAAAGTCGAAGCCTTTTTGCTTTGTCAAGTCGTTCAACTTTTGATTAATTGCATGTACATGACAAATTGGTCTCTGCTGCTGCTGCTGCTGCATGCGCTCCTCGCGATATTTGTTATTTCCTTTTTTTGTCTCTGTTGGTTTTTAATTTGTCCCAAGCGGTGGACTTTTTTGCTAATTAACCAAAATTTATTGTCGACTCATGACACATCTCGCTTTTTGTGCATGCTTTTAGTCATATAGTTATATTATTAAAACAGTCAATTAAAGATTTTTCCACGAAATGTAAGTCACAGCAACAAAAAAAGGAAAATAATCCCAATTAACAGCTGCATGCAATCCTCTGTGTCTGTAATTGCTCTGTTAATTGTGCGCAATTGTTATTGTAGCAATTAGACGAAAACGCAAAACAAGTCAGCTGAGGAATCGTGTCAATGCCTGCCATTTAACATGAGCAGCGACATGAAATGCCAAAAGAACTAACCAAAACATCTGATTTTCAAAACGAAAAAAAAAAAACGAAATGCCGCGAGCACGACTAGAAATGACTCTATAAAATCAGGCACTAAAAACCAAAGAATAAACTATCCGAATCGGAGTGCCATGCATATTTATAGGCACAATTCCAATTGGTTTGCGCACGGAAAGTCGGAAAAACTATATGACCCCGACATGGTAAACTTGGATACGAGCACACGAGGCTATCTCTATCTTATGTGCAGAGGGGTTGACTTCCTTGGGGTTGGTTTTTCTCTTATGTATGGTACGTCTGTATTTGATTCAGTTTGTGCCAGTTTATGACATCGCGACAAAAAAAAAACCATGAGTCTTGGGCAAATCGAATTCAAGTGTAATTGCCAGTGAAAATCGATTTGTTTGCCTCAAAACCATCAAACTTTGTTGCACACACTGGGAAATCGTTTAAAGTTATATGCAAATTTTGTTGTTGTTAACTAATTTCCTTATCTTGTTTGCCTCTATTACAGGTGAGTGCTTGCCACACCGCATTGCCACCCTGCTCGACGTCTCGACTCTGCCAAATGCCCAATGCTGTAAGTAAATCCTCCATCTTACATCAACTCGTGTCTTAACTAACTCTATCTGTATATATATGTATATATATGTCTGTGCATACCTACAGTTGCGAACAAAATAATAGCACCACTATCACAAGGAATATTTTCAAATCTGTCTTTCTTACTTTTGTAAGTTTGAGGTATTCATGAATACGATTTTTGAAGTAACAGAAGACTGCAAAGAAAATTTTAGTTTAAATAAAATTAGAATATTAAATTTTATGACAAAGCGAGGAACTAACGAATAAATAAGATCAATTTCAAATGTGCACCTCTAATTATGATAATCAGAAATAAATAAACGTTTTCTATATCGAATTCATAGGTTGAAAAGAATTCCAGGAGCAGTAGTAATCAATTAAAAGACTTTAATTTTTTGTCAATATTTGTATAGCTAGCCAAACCTTTAATGTTGACAACTTCAGAATAGATCACTTGTGTTCAAATCATAGTTTCAAAACTTTTCAACTATATTGTAAGTATTATTTTTTAACATTTTGCGAAACATATTATGCTGAACGGTGCTGTATATTTGTTGTTTGTTGTGCCGCATTTGAAGCGAAATCAAAATTGCAAATAACAATTTAAAGCCCGGCCAAAAACCAACTGTGGCAACAAACATTTAACGCCCAAGGCAAAAAATACCTTGTCGTTGTCTCCCATTTGGCTGGAAAGGGGGCGTGGCCTCAACGCCCAACTTGCCATAACACAGATAGCCATAAAAAAAATCCGTATCTCGACTAACAAAAATCACCCATTGAGCAAAAAGGCAATTTGAATTCGATGGTTTTTCTTCATTTTTTGTAGTAGTTTTTTGGGTTCCAGGTTGTTGTCTGCCCGTATCCAGGTTGTGTGTCCGTCCGTCCGGCTGTCCGTGATTACGAAGTTATTCAAATGAAATATTTGCGCTGGCCCATTACATCATCGATCTCAGGCTGGACTACTGCATTTTTCATTGTGCTTTGCTTTTATTTTTGTGTTGAAGAAAAATGCGGAAATTTCGCTAGCCGAAAACTGGATAAATTTATGAAAATTATTGTGGACAGCGAGTCGGTTTTTCCTCCTCTTCCTTTACTCACTTTCGCTGGTCGCTGTTGCTGTTGTCCGAATTTATTTTGGCTATTGGCCCATGGCCATTTTGGCCAAGCCCTATTATTATTTTGGCCTTATATTTTTTTTTATCGCAACTTATTTGCATTTCATTGTTTTTTTTTTTTTGTTTGACAATCAGTTTTGCTTCTCTCAAATAACAATTGTCATTTCATCAATGCAAATGGTTTTCGTTGTCATTTTAAGTCGTTTCGCCACGAATCGATTTGAGCGAAATTGTCAAAGTTTTAAAATGAAATAAGTCCCAGCACTTACAACATTATTTTATTGAAAAAAGAAGAATAATGAACAGCAATTGTTTTAAATATTTTGTAAAATATATAAGAAAGTCTTTGAGATGTGTTTTTTCTTTTTGACTGCTTGTAAATTAACTGTAGAATTTCTGTAAATAATATCTGCCTAAAGGTAAAGCACATTATAATACTAAATAAATTCAATTGTATTTAACTTTAACGCTACTCATTGTTTCTTTAGCTGATCTTTAAATAGCGTTTAAATTATTTATGTACTTGCTCTAAATAATACGTTGCTCAAAATAAGAGCATTTAATGCAACACTATATATATATATATTTATATATGTGTTACAAAATAACTTCAGTTTGGGCTCCCCATCGTCACGTTTACATTATCGTCGTTGTGGTATCAAATTACGATTTATGATTTTAGGGAATTAATTAAGCAATGCTTTGTATTAAATTACAATCGAAACAAAAACAAACAAACAAGCACAAAAACAGCGGGGTAGTTAAAATAAACAATGGAGTTGCCGAAGGGACAAAATAATAGTGGGGCTTAAGGCCAACAAGGCCAACAGAACTCCCTGCCAAGTAATGGAAAAGATGATTAAAATGATTTAAGCTGCTCGAACTGCTTAAATAATTGTGGTTGTTTGTATATATATATGCATTGTTCTTGGGGGAGAACACAAAAAAAAAACGCCAATTTCGAGCATTGTTTTATTTTTCACTTGAATTCCTCTTTGGGGCCAAAGTTGTTTTAGAGACGAGTCAATAATTGAGTTGAGCACGGGCCACAAGAAAAAATTCTAATTAAAAGTCTTCCGGTATTTGGTATTTTATCTAAACAGGAAAATGAAGCCAAGCAGAAAAGCAAATAACGAAATGCCAGCGACACTTTCCCTACAAAAGTAATGAAAAATCTGCAAATTGGGTCAGCCGCGTTGAAAAAAATAAATAAAAATAAGGGAAAAGGAAAACCTTAAGCCAGGCCTCCTGTTATCATTTGCAATTAAAGGCGTCGAAAAAAAGGAAGTTCACCAAACCAAAACCAAAAATGTAGAGTGCAAAGTTTCAGCACAAAAATTCTAATTCTATGCTAACAAATTCTCGTTTGTCAGGAAGGAGGATTGAAGGGGGGCAGCGGTAGTACTTGACTGCCAGCTTATGGCATCAGGGTTGCTGCAAGTGCCTTGGAATTTAAGAAATTGAATATTTAAATCCCAGTCTAAATCCAAAGTAACGCCAAATTGAAAAGGGTTTCCGAAAAAACCCAGACCCATGAAAAATACAGGCTGTAGGGAAGGGAGAGATGGAGGCACACACTGTAGATATTTACAATCACAAATAAATCAACCTTAATTTTAGAAAGCAAATTTCTAAAATATAATATTGTGGCTTTCTATAAACCAGGGTTTTCTATATTACTTCTATGGATTTTTGGGTAAGTGTTAGGTTTGCAATTCTACTTTTAAGAAAAGGATTTCTTAATAACACAAAGTATTTCTAAAAAGTTTCTTCAGTTTATCGATTCAGGGCAAGTCTTTCTAATTTGTAGAAAAATGTTTTCTAATATTTATATATTATATCGAGGAACACGAAAAACTTTCTATTTGTCTGGCATTTCTATCAAAATCCAGGGCGGTCGTTTTTCTGAGTGTACACAGACGACGCTTTGCTCTTGCAAGATGTGGCTTTTTCTCAAAATTGCTTGCGAATCTCGCCATTTTGCCATTTTAAAAAGTTCTCGAATTCAATTGGAAATGTGCGTTGGTATTTATGTTTTTGTAGTGCTGTCAGTTTGTGTGTGTGAAATGGACTCTTAACTTTATGCCCAGCGAGTCTCATATGGCTTTGCTGCTTATGCAACTGCCACAAGTTTTTGTGCCACAAGTTCCCATTTGAATGCTCACAACTTGGCCGCTTTCGCAACGCAAAGTTTCACACTAAAGTTCATTTATTGTGTATATATTAGTTCGACAAGAAACTACACTCAGAAAACAAGTCAACTTAAATCTATTTTTCTGTCATCTATTTTTTACAGATCATTTCTAAATATTATGAAAAAAAATGTCTAAAATTAAAGAGAAAAGTCGACGATGCCAAATACTTGTTCTAATGCTTAGAAATATTTTCAGTTATTAATAAATGCATTTTCTAAAAGGTAGAAAATAATAAATAATCCTTTATAAAATTCAGAAGCGACTAATGAAATTGACTGGCTGGTCTTTTATATTAGAGTTTAGCTGCCGTAATATATTACAAATATTTAAATGAATTTATAAAACATGTAAAAGCTACATAAAGTGAAATCTTAAGTTAGAAAATTTTTAAAAATGTACTTGCTGAATAATAATGTACTCAAACTTAGGGATTTGTATAATGAGTGTCAGTGTTATTGCCGCTGCTTATTAACTGCCCATCCGAATTATGCCGCCTTTAAAATATTTGTAAATTAGACAACTTGAAATTGGGCTAATATAGCACTCTAATCTGAAACTCGCTCCGCACAAAGAGCTCTTCTTGCGACGCATTTGCCTCGACCCCCATTTTTGTGGATGGCCTTTAAAAGCGTCTAATTTGCTGGCCATAAGCGGCTTACACTCGCTGGCTTGGAAGCACATCAAATAGCATTTCAAAGTACACACACACACACCAACACACTAGCACACACACACACCCCTCTTAGGTGCAGTTTAAAGCCGTAGAGTGCTTCTGAGGTGCTCCATAAACCGCTTTCGGCTCCTGCGCCTCTAATCCCCCCCGAAATGGCGCCAACATTGAGCTCTATCAATATTTGCCGTCCTTTGGGGCCAATACCTGCAAAATGACCACACTCAGAGAAATCTAAATATGCGGGACTGAGTTTTCGAAATTATTATTCAGAAAGTATATTTATAGAAATAACCGCTTTTTCTTTTGCTAATATCGGGGAATATTTTTCTGAGTGTAGACAGCGTGTGCAACCCTCTTTGTAGTTCGTCGAAAAAGTGTCCAAACTCGATGTATTCCATTTTCTCGATTTGGGCAGAGTTGAATTCCCACCACAAGTTGATTATTTTTTGACCATTGCCACAGACATTTTTGCTGTTGTTTTCTTGTTTTTGTGGCACTTTGAGCAGCTTTTCTAGTTTTATGCCACAGTTTGTTGAATTATTATGTTGCCCATTTTGCACACAGTCACAATTCACATCGGTGGCAGACACGTGTCTCTGTCCCCCCCACCCCTCTCCCCCTGTCCACAAGTCTGGGCTGCCTCATACATCAAGCCGTTGGTTGCTGTCATTTGATGTTGGAATTGAAATGTGTCCCGGGAGTTGAGGACGCCTTTAAATATTTGTAGGAGGGGGAAACAGGAGTTCCACTTAAATTTGTTCCCCAAATTGTGAAGAGTGAAGAGATGTGAGACAACTTTCGAGTTGTGCCCCAAAAAGCAGGCTATGCGAGCAAACGCTGCAACATGTTGAAAGAGTCGACATAAACATGCATATCCGAGCAAGTAGAGAGTACATTATGTAGTCTGTATATGCATATACATACATGTACAATACATATGTGCCCCCATTTGTTGCATAGAGTTTTGCGCTTGACGCTTGGCCTGGTTTACTTTCGGGCTGCATGCGTCGTACACTGTGCAAAATGCGGAAGCGTCCCTCGCATTCCACTTTTCAGTAAACATTACTTTAACACTCTCTCATTCTAAAATTTATGTTTGTGGCTTGGAATTTCTTGATTTCAGTTTAGATTTTGCTAAAATTTTGAAAAAATATGCCCAATTTGGAAGGTGTTGTTTTCTAGCTTGGTACTTATAGAAGAAATCTTAAATAAACTTTCTTGTTGGTCATTATTATTTTGAATAAACATTTGCATTTTAAATTTTCGCTTTTCACAATAATTGTTTATAGTGTATAGATTCATAAAAATTAATTTGAAAAGACTTAATTTATTTTTGTGTGTGCATGTACAGTTACTGCAATATGTATGCGCACTGTCAGCTTGGTTGGTCCTTGATGCCTCGTTGCCTTGTTGCTGCTTGCTGCTTACTGGTACAGTCTGTGGCAAGGTCATCGCAAGCGCAAAGCCTTGTGGCAAGTGGCAAGCGGCATGTGGCAAGTGCACAGTTGTTCGTCAATTGTGCTGGTAAAGTGACCCAGTTACTGTTTCTGCTCCGACTGCTTCGGCTTGGATTCGGCTGCATTCTGGGTCAGATTGCCCCCATCTGGCTGACCCCCAGTCGCAGTTTAATTGAAATAGATGAGCTGTCGTCACACACACACACACACACACACACTTAGTTTCGTTAGGTTGGGTACAGTTATGCTCGGTAGTTTTTTGCTGTCAACATTTCATATTTTTTATAAGCCAATTACTTGGGTTGGCCAGTTGACTCTTTAAAGTGATATCAAAACCACAACGAGCTCTGCGCTGCGCATTGATTAACCCAGGACACAGTGCCCCACAGTATACTATACACTCAGCAAAAGACAAATCAGCCCAAGTTACAAATTTCCCTAAAATAAAATTCGCCTTAATATAGATATCGAACCTAAAAATCAGAAAGTTTTCTTTGCTTTTAGAAATAATTTCTAAATATAAGAAAACATTTTTCTAAAAATTCAGGTCAATTATTTTTTCTGAGTGTAGATGGGGGATGGGGGTTCCAACTGGAGTCATTCAAGCCCCATTTGGCAATTACCGCAGCAATAAAAGTCAACGGCAAATGCAGCTTTAGCTTCCTTTCTTCTCCTCTCGCTTCGCTTCTCTTCAGTATTTTATTATCTACCCCAAAAAAGATATTTACGTGTGTCAAATAATAATTTTCGGGCTGCTTATCTCTCAGCTGGGCGCATTTTGGAATAACCCCTTTTTGTGGCAGTAGTTGAAAGTGTTGACAAAAATTTACATTTAACAATTTACGCAAATTTTTATGTCATAATTGGATTTTGAGGCATTGTTGGCTGCTCTTCCGTGCTCCTGTTGGAGATGTGACAATGGCGTTGATAATCAGACCAGTTCCTGGATGGGAGATGGCGGGTGGGGGATGGGGAAAGGAAAAACAGGCTCTTAACTTGTGCCTGGTGGCTGGTCCATTAACTTGGGGTTGGACTCTGCCTGATGGCTGCCACACATTTCCACACTTGCCACATTTGCCACGTTTGCCACGTTTTTGCCTGCTTGGAATTCGAGCCTTTCTCACTGATAAGCCATTTTACGAGAATGTGCGCCGAACTGGGAATGGGAATGGAAAATGGGGAATGGGGAATTTGGTCTGCTTCTGTCATGTTGTGGTAAATTGAGCCCCTGCTGGATATTATTTTCGCTTACTCTACTCTACACACACACTGGACAGCAAGTATATGTGGCACACACAGGTGCCGTATATATTTTTCAATATTTAAATTGTCCCAGCATCAGCAAGCGTTTACTCTTCGGGTATGAATAAAAACCCTGCTCAATTGGGGTCAGCTTAAATTAAAGAAAAGTTGAAAGAAAGAAAAATAATTTAAAAATAAGTAAATCAAATAAATGAAAGCCAACTTAAATTTAAGCATTTTATAGCGAATTTAAACTTTGTTTGATCAGTTGTCGCAATAGTGAACTTAACATTTTTTAACATAAAAATAAAAATAAAAATTAGAAACTTTTTAGAGTGCTTAGCCAAATCATAAACATATAATAATATTCCAGTATTAGAAATCAAAACATGCAAATTAGACAGGATCTCAAGATAAACTCAACTTTTTGATATTCGATTATTTATTTAACTCAAATATAAGTTCATGAACATGCGTCAAATAAATTATATATTTTTTTGTTTGTCAAATTTGTAAATATTTAAAAGGTGTCGCAGCTGTCTTATCAACACACAGCAGTAGAGGGCGCGGTAAAGTGCGCGATTTTCTTCAAGAAATTGGCAAGGTTCAAAAAGTGTTGCCTACTCTCAGGCGGCGTGCACAATTACATAGTCGACATTTGCTTTGGGCTTTGAGCCGCTTCTTTTGCAGTGCAATTGGGATAAGCTGAAGCTGTAGCTGAATTTTCAACTCACGAACTTTGCCCATAAATGATGTATATATTAAATGCAAAACATGGCCCCAACGCTTATGTCTGTATTTGTGAGGCGGCAACCCTTAAGCTGACTTTCAAGTCAATTTTATGCTGTTTTTTTTCCTGACCAGCTTTTGTTTGTCTCACATGCACACATACATAAGCTCAGATGTATATATGTTTGCAAATTGACGCCATTTTCATTGTCTCACAGACACACACACACAGGCAAACGCAGCTGTGCGCTGAAATCAACAACATGAATGAACACGCTCAAAACTCAACTCAATTCAGCTCAACTCAGCTTCCATGTCGTTTTGCGCGACATGCTCAATCATGTTATTTGCCCCCCCAACCACCACCACCGCCCCTACCCCCTTTCTCTTTTGAAATGACAATTTCGCGTGCGATTGTCACATAAGTTATGTATGCATATGTATTGGTATGCATGTGTGTGTGTTTGTGTACTGTTCACATTTGTGCCAGTTTATCAGTCGCGTCGCGTGTTTATTTATACGCAATCAAATTAAGTTTTGAAGCGAATTTCCGAAATGAGGGCGACAAATTGAGGTAATCATGTTTTTCATGTGTGAGACTTATGCGGAAAATCAAATAAATAAATACACACACAGACACACAGATACACAGATACAGATATAGTCATTAAACTATTCAAGCCGCCATCTTTGTTATATGTTGTATGTAAATATGTAGACAAAAGTATTTATATAGCATTCAGTAAATAACATAATGCAATTCAACAGAAACAGGGTGCATCTTTATGACCGATAAGAAATGCAATTAACAAAAGCTTAACATATATTTCTAAGTATATTCTTAAAAATATAGCAAGTAAATAAAATAGCCAAGTTTAATTATTATCCTCGCTTAACAGCCTCCAACATAATTTTGCTGTGTTTTTACCTGCCCCGAAACACCTTAAAATCTTGTTGAAAACCGCCCTTTTAAATACCAGCCCTTTTTGTCGAGCTGTTATCAACGCTGTTGACCCATTTGGTTGTTGTTGTTCTTGTTGTTGTTGCCTGCTGGCGCTGCGATAAGGCTTTAATAGCAAACCTCAAACCACAAAAGCTGACTGCTTTACAACTGTCAAAATGTTGTAGCATAATCAATTGCATATACAGATAACAGACACACACACACATTTCTAAATACATAGACATTTATTTACAGCGAGGTTGCCCAGGCAATGCAAATTATGTACTTAAGCTTAAAGCTTTAATGGTGCGCATCAAATTGCCAGCTGGGCTGTAAATAATGAGCACAACAATTTAACGTTGCCTACTTTTCTGCGCATAAAAAGCTCCTTGAGTGCAATTTTTAAATTTCGCCAAACAAAAACATTAATCCTTATTAGTCGACCAGGGATCAGAAAATAAATCGCCCTGAATTTTCCAAATGCGTCATATTTTTGGCATCAAATGTAACTCAATTTATTATACAGGAAGTAGATTTCTAATAATCTGGGTTTTTCCTTTCTTATGTCTCATTTTAATTATGGAAAACTATAAGATTTCGCGTAAACAAATATTTAAAATAGTTACAACAAAAAATGCATAAATAATTATTTGAAGACAAATTTTCTTGTATTTATAATTTATTTTTAACCACTTAAAATTTATATTTGAAATATTATTCATTTTATGGCAATTTTCTTTTGAAAAATATAGAAAATAGAAGAAACACTTTCTAGTTTTTAGAGTGATTTTTAGGGTGATTTTCAAAAATTCTAAAATTCAGTAGTTAATTCTAAAAAGAAGAAAAAAGTTCTAGTTTTTATTGCGATTTTCATTTTGTGGAGATTTCCTAATTTATTTTATTTTATAATTTTTTTCTGAGCTGAGCAGATCAGCACCAGCTTCTTTTTTGCCACACACACACAGACACAAGTTGTACTATTTATAGTCTGTCAATTTCCCGCCCCTCTGCCTCAGCTCTCTGCCTGTGCACAAAAGTCAATAATTTATGCTTCCGCCATGTTCTATTTCCTTTTCCATTCCCATTCCATATGGGACAACTGCTCCAATAACAGCAGCCAGCAGCAGCAGCGACAGCATTAACTACACTTCCATTGACCCAATTCCACCGTGTGTGCTGCAAATCAAAACAAACATACTTCCAGGCGCGGTCTCTTTGTCTTTGGTTGCTCTGCTAAGAGCGCTCTCTACTCTCTAGCTCACTCTTTCTTTCGCTTAAATGGCCTAGTTACGCGCTCTTTGGTCATACTGTTGCGTTGCGCGCGCAATCTCTTCTATTTACTCGCTTTGGCAATGTTAGTGGCCCGGCCGCTCTTTTTGTCCCAGTTCTTTTGCACAGTTAACAGCACTTTTAATCGGAGCAGGGACAGGGACCGAGACAAAGAGAGAGACAGAGACAGAGGACGGGGGCCAACCCCCAGTTAAATATGCTCACACACACAAGAATACATTTGTATATGTATAGAGCTTTATATACAGTTGACCCAATTTTGTGTTTTGTCCTTTCCACAGCTGTTCTCGTATTTCGCCGTTTGCCATTCCTCGTATTCGTATTTTTTTTGGGGAGAATGGGCTTGTTTATGTTTGTAGCCAGCTCTAAAAATGGAAAGCGAAATGCGAAGACCAAAAAACTTGTTATTTATACAGCGCACGTAAATGTGTGTGTGCGTGTATATGTATATTTGTATGTATGGATGCGTGTGCTTGTGTTGCTTTTTTTTCGGCTGTTCATTGAATAAAAGAAAGCTAAAGGAAATTACATAGCAACAACAACAACAAATACTGATAACGCAGCTTTTTCTTGCGCAACTCATTCTTGTAATGTGCAACAAAAGAATTTGAATGAAATTCGTTGCTGTCAGCAGCCCCCTAACCCCTCCCCCTCCACACCATGCCCACCCATTGGTGAAGTTTTTTTTGTGCAGAAGGCAAAAACGCATTTATATAGCAATAAGCAAATGACACAATGCCATTTAACACAAACACTGTTGCATCTGAGCGCCAGCTGCACTAGAGACATAAGCTTAACATTGAGTGTGATGTCGTAGGCCATCTGCATATATGTAGTCGGACTATTAAAGCAGAGAGCTTTCAGTCAATATCAGTAGTTAGGCTTACATATCCAAATATATTTTTGTATGTATAGCTATGTGTATTTGTTTATGTATAGATATGTAAAGTAACCTCAATTGAAAATGGCGCCAGGCTAAAGCAAGCATAACGATGCCACTCAGCTTCACAAATCACACAAACACAACAACAACAAATTGATGGAGTCGCAGTCGAACAGGGAATGCCACATCAATTTCCTCTGACTCACTCACACTTCCACTCCCACTCTCTCACTCCTTCGGTCTCACTCTCTCTCTCTCTCGTGTTCGCAACTCCAGACTGCCTTGCGCAAGATTTGTGTTATGCCTGTCATTTTGAGCTCACACTCACGTCACGCATTTATGTGGCAAATCAGGGACACAGTGCGGTAGGTTGTTAGCTTGTAGCTGTGAGATGTTTGTTGTTATTGGGGTGGCTCTCCCTTGAAAGCTGGCAGTTTTAGCATTGCAAAATGAACTGAAGTTTCAGTTTCTATCGCTCATTAGACAACTCCCCCCTTATTCCCTCCCAAGACAACATAATTAACATAAGGAGAATGAAACAGACTCGAACGTTTACCGTTATTTAGCAGCAGGTAAGCGGCTTGTTACCTTGACTATTACTAACTTACGCCAAGAAATTGATAAGGCTAAAATCATTTCCGACTTGTTGGCGCATTAATTAAAAATAATTAAAGGCAGCAACAGCAGCAGTCGCCTTGTGCTTTGAATTGCGTATTTGATGGATTTAATCAAATATTTTGCCGATTACCGTTGTGCTTCCTCTTCTTTTCTTGTTAATATTTTTACTTCCACTCACACACACATGCGCACAACAGGCTTACATGCGGCTACACTCGGGAAAAATCGCCCATTATTCAGAAAGTAAATTTCTAAAAATGTATTTTTGCTAAAAATCAGAATTTCCATTTATAATTTTTCTAAAATTAATTATTATTAAAATACATTAGAATTTTTAGACTTAACAGATTTAAAAACTTTAGATAGTTTGTAACAATTAAGATAAATTAATTTTAAAAACGTACGATTTGATGGTGACTCGCACTAAACATAATCGCCATATTTTTGGGATTGTAGATTTAATTTTTTTTCGATTTTTTTCTAACTTAAAACATATACTTTTGAGATAGTCAATTTAGGGCAATCCTTTCTAATTTTTAGAATTGTTTTTAATATATAAAAATTGTTTCTACTCGTAGATCAAGAAAAGGAATATATTCTTTGGGGCGCTTTGACAAAACTCCGGGCGACTTTTTTCCGGGTATACCACCACAAATGGTAACAACTGTTAAGCACACACACAAATGTAGTACTTATGGTGCCAGGATACGCGGCATATCCTTTGCTCTGTTTCGCTTCGGCCGCTAACGAATTATGACGCCCACTAATTGCGCTAAGTTAAAACGAAAAATATGTAGAGACCCAACAGGCAGTTAATGTTGCACACACACACACACACACACTCGCATACACAATAAATGTGTGTGGCAACCACGTGCGTGAACACTTTACGCAGAAGTTATTTATGTTTATGATCACGTTGCGGTTTGCCAGTTTTCCTTTCACTTTCGTTGCCACTTTCGCTTTGCGGGTTTTCTTGGCGAAAAAGAAAAACAGCCAACCGAAGTGGCTTTAATTGCCTGCACTTATGGGCGGCAACTCCAGCCCCGAGGCACAAAATAACCATTGCCCAAAACCCGAGCAGACCTCATTAGACCTTATTGCGAACCATTTAAAATTGTTACTCAATTATACCAAGAATGAGAAGAGTGAAAAAACAAAGGCAACTTAATTAATATTAGGCAGACAACAAATATATAAATCAAAATAGAACGCAGATCCTGGTTCTTAAATTCAAGAGGTTAATATTGATTATTATTAGAACAAACCATTTTTATTGTTATTCAATTATGTCCAAAATGAGATAGGCGAAATAAATCAAATCAACTTAATTAATACTAGAGTTGCGGAAAATATATAAATATATAAATAGGACGATGTTCTTTAAAGCGATGACAATTATTCTGCTATATTTGCATGTGGATTATAAAATGATTCTATAAAAAATATCTCTTTCAAAACGTCATTTGGCACATAAACACATTATGGAAAATATACTTTAATTGCAAATATTCTCCTGTTAAATATGATTAAAATTAGACAGAGTGACAAATATAAAGAAAATAATTTTCTATGTTTGCCAATTGATTAAAAAAGGGTTCCTTGACTGAAAACTCATTTGGCTCATAATGGAAAGTTGAAGCACAGATAGCGTTTCGCAACCCTTTTCCCGGTTTTTAAATCCAATTCTATATTTGCTGATGGACTTCAAATAACAGTTCCTTGAAACGAGAAATTAATGGGAAATTGAAAGCCTTTAAAGCGATTTTCGAATGTTTTTACAAATTTGCCAGTGGCTTAAAAATAGTTCCTCCTACTTACTCAAAATGCCTAAAATTTGACTCGTTTGTCTCTTTTGACAAATTGTTTATCACTCGAAAACTGAAATGAAACTTGCAAACAAGGACAAGCTGGTGTGCAAGGACGCACTCAAACAAACAAAGGCAACCGAAAAACGGAAAAGTGAAAAGAAAAGATAGAGAAATATATGTCGAAAGCATGGAGTGCGTTTTGCGTTGTCGAATAAAAAGTGGGTCAACAGCGCAGCCTGCGTCGCCCGTCTAACCTTCAGCATAAGGCGGCGCAGCATAAATGCAGTCACACGGCCGCTAAAAATGCCGAGCGCTGGCCAGAAGCATGTCAAGGCAAGCGCGGCATATGCAGCATGCAGCATACAGCATACAGCATGCAGCAGGCGGCAAGCGGCAAGGCATGTGGGGCAAGGTGACCCAGTAAATGGGTAAATGGGTAAATGCCGAACTCAGCGCGGCAAGGACAAGGAGAGAATGGCGGCCAACGTGTGCTGTGTGCTGCGTGTTATCAGTGTGTGCAGCTGCCGGGAAACCGGAGCACATTCGGCACATCCTCGTTTTAATGCTCGTGTATGCGAGTAATCTTGACCAGGCACAGGCCCAAGCAGCCAGTTGCATTGCACGCACCAACACAGTCGCATTTCGCACCGGCCCGGCACCGGTTCACTGGCTGCTCCTCCGTGCTACGCTGCTCCTTGTTCCGTGCTCCTTGCCAGCTGCTCCTCGCCATGCACGCTACTGCCCTGAACTACTACGTGGAGCGCAGTGATTACGAGTCCTACGGCGATAGTGGGGCCAGCAGCGAAAGTGATGCCAGCCCGGGCTGCCTCTCCTCACCCCCAGCTCCAGCCCCAGCCTCAAACCCACCAAACCCAAGGGCGCTCCATCCTCGCAAAGTACGACAATCAACAAACAAAAAAAACATAAATTAATTTAAAAAATAATAATTTTCTACTATTTTAAAAAACAAATTTATTTTAATTAAATTTAAATAAGTTGAAAACGCTGAATAAAATATGATTTTATTCTTTCTCACTTTTTTAAGCGTCTTCTGTCACTTCTCAGTACGTATTCATAAGTTCCTCAAACTTACAATTTTGAGGAAAAAAAAACCGCTTTCAAAACATTTCTTTATGAAGTGGTACTATTATTTTTGTCACAACTGTATTTTTCCCTTTAACTTTACCAGTTCTTCAACTTATCCGGCTGCTTTCTAATCACAGATATAGTAATAAGAAATAAATAAATACACATATTATTTTTCAACCTTAACCGTAAAACTTCGCAGTTTTCCTCATTTTTCTAATCACACATCACATGTTAAAAGAAAAAAACAATTAAGTAAATAAACAAATTATATATTATTCTTCTATTTGCAGTCGAAAAAATTCCGTTGTACCTGGAAGGGATGCGGATTTGTGGAGCCCACACAGCTAAAAATTGAACGACACGTGCGGGACAAACATTTGGGGTAAGTGCTATAAAAAACACCCACAATCAACCAAAAAAAGAGGGTCCTTTCAATTGTTGTGGTATCGGCATCCAAAAACCAACAGCAGCAAGTGGCTGGGCCTTGACTTAGTACAGCCCCACAAACAATGACAAACAATACATTCACAAGTGTTGCACAGTGGGGCAAATCGTCATCAACTAAGCCCATTGAGAAGTGTTAGCTATATATATAATATGGAAAGAAAAAGTATTTTTTACCACAGCAATTTTAATTATTAAAATTTATGTAAGAGATGGAAATAGTTTCCCCAGTTATTAATAGAAGTTTCATTAAGAACTTAGAAGAAGAATTCGGTTTTGAGATGGTTCAACTGAAATGCACTCTGTTAACTCACTGTCAACTGACTGTTAAGCTGTGTGGATTTTGTGAACAGCTGTTCAAATTTGCTTATTTCTATCAAAAGCACAAAATTTATATGTTCTGACCGTGGGTTTAAATTATTAGAGAAACAGATTATATATCTGTAAAAAATACATTAAATAATTAAATCTGTTCTATTAGATTAAATAATTTTAGAAAATTAACATTGCACTTGACGCATAAAAAACTGACGAAATATATTCCGAAATTTTGTTCGATCTCAGTTAAATAAGAAACACTTTCCAAATAAACCGTTATCTCTTCCGTGCACTGTGCAAATCACTTGGAGCTATTCTAAACTAGAAAACTTGTACACATACACACATCCACAATAACCAGGTCACACAGATTCAGCACTCACACACTCACACACAGTTTGCATTTACTTAGAGCACCTGAAATTCAAGTGGGTGGTGCGGAAGGATGGGAGAGTGGCGTGCAATGTGGGGAGGGAAAGGGTCGTGGCTTTGTTGGGGGCGACTTGGCTGCACTTTTGAGGCCAAGGTCCAAAATGGCGGGCCTCTTTTAAACGTTGACATTTGCGAATGTTAAATGTATTTGCCACACTCACACACACACACACACACAAGGGAAAAAGCCGCATTTGAAAAGAAAGAAAAAATTAAAGGCAATTTCAGTTTTTGTTTTGCATTTTTCATTTTTTTTTTGGTTTTGCATTCATTTTGCTTGTTTTACTTCTTTTTGTTTGCTGCATAAATGCATGGAGTACGTACTTATATATAGAATTATATGTATATATAGAATTATAGTTTATGCATATATTGTATTGTATGTGTGGGAGTGTGTATGTATGCGTGTGGATGGGTGGTGTGTCTTGATTTTATTGTTGCTATTGTTGGCAAATGAACAGCTCTCCAGGGCTAAAAATGTATTCATGTATGTGTGTGTGTGTGTGTACAACTATTTACGCTTGTATATATGCTAAATTTATACATAAAGTTCCGAACAAAATAATAGCACCACTAAATTTAAATTGTAGGTTTAAGGAATTCGTTTTTAGAAGTGGAAGAGACTTTAAAAAAAGTGAGAAAGAAAAAAAACATAATTTTATGCACCGTTTTCAACTTATTTAAATTTAATAAAATTTAAATTATAAAACTTAATTTTATGAAAAATTTAGAAACTTATCGACGATACTTTTTGGCCCTTTTCAACAAATATATATTGAAAAGGGTTCCAGTAGTGCAAACTTCAATTAATATGGGGGCATACTAAAAACTGTATTAAAAGTCAATCCTTTTTATTCGTAATAAACAATGTCAAAGTGATGCTATTATTTTCTTTCGCAACTGTATGGATATATATATATATATATGTATGTATGCGCTTGACAGGCTTTTAGCGACTTTATTAACTAAATCAAAGAGCAGAAGTAAAAGAAACCAATTAAAAAAGAAATGTTAAAATTTTAAAAACAATGCATTTAAATTGAAACATATGTAATCTCTCAGCACGACTAAATTGATAAATATGTTATGAATTATATATATATATTTTATATGCCTAGTAGCTATATTCTATGAGCAATTTGTTATAATTTCAAAGAAACTAAGCATAAACATTGAGTTTTCAATTAAAATTATGAAATTGAAACTAGGTTTTTCACTTTTCGTTTTGAGGTACATGAAATAATTGAAATACAATACAATGATTTAATAATAATATATACTTAACATAAATATTATTTAAACATAGTTGGGGAGACATTAATTGAGTTACTTTTTGTTCAAAGCTTTTAAGAAATTTCCTGAAGCTTGCAGTTGATCTTGATTCTCGACTACGATGATTATGTTTTTTAAATATATATATATATTAAAAACTCTAAAATTCTAGGGGCCGGCTAAAAATTAACTTATCGTTTATAATGTTTGCTGTTCTAAACAACTACATATTTATATAGTATTTTAGTCTGCCTTGATTGTTTAATCTATACGATATTATTATATATATTTGATGATTTCTTTTGTTTATACTTAGTTTGATATACACAAAAATAGCTACATCAAAATGCCTGGGCTCATTTTTTTTGGTAATAAATAAAATTAATAATAAAAAAGTAAAAAATACATAAGTGAACTTTTAGATAGAAGCATTAAATAACAAAAACCACACACAGAGTAAATCAAGAATTGTGCTAGCCAAAGTTGCCACATTTTGTTGCATGCTCTCCTCCAGGAAAAGAAAAGAATTCCTCAATTTCAACTTCAATGCGTATGCATTAGACCCAGATTGATGTCCATGCCGGGATCAGCCATGCCATTGACAGAAAGTCCGCCATTTAACATGCTATTAGCTGGGGGAAAAGGGGGCTTTTCTTTAGAATTGTTAAGATTGGGAATGGAGATCTTAAGCTACCTACAATTACGGCTGCCCTGCTGCTGCTGCGTGTCCATCTGTGTCCAATACTGCTCCGATGGACTCTGCGTATTAGTCCCCGGCGGCGCCTGAACCGGCGCCCCCGTGTACCGAAAATACGGATTCTTCAAATCGAGCGTATTGCTTGAGGAGATCAGAGTGCCTTCGATATGCAGATCAATCGTTACATCGTACGATTGCCGCCGGTTCGCCTCGAGCAGCACGCGACCCGTCAGCGTCTGTCCCTGTTTGATGAAGATGGGCATGGGCAGCAGGCAGCGCACCTGATACCAGTGAGTCAGCGGTGCCGTGGGCGACGTGGACAACCACACGTTTTGCGTGCTGCCACTGAACTCCACGTCGAACCAGAAAGCCAATCCGTGACAAATGCCCGTCTGCAGTATGTGAAACTCGAGCGGAATGTCTGAAATAGAAACGGAAATAGTACAAATCTTATTAATACCATTTGCCGAAATATATTAGCAGAAATATGCAAATATTATTAATATACAGTTGCAGAAAGTATAAATAAAATAATGGCTACTCAAATGCTATTAATACAAATTCAACTCTAGCCTCAACTCATATCTAATTAATACGTGCTAAACTTTAAGTTAAGATAAAATCTTCCTAGTGCAAGCTCAACTCCAAGATAAACTCCGACTCACCAATGAGATGCAAATCGTCCTCCTTGTCGTTCAGGAAGTCGCAGACATGTCGCACCGATTTGGCCATGCAGATGCGTATGTCAAAGGTGTCGACGATCGGCTGGCGGAAGTACTCCTTCATTCCCTCCTTGTGCAGGGTGGTCAGGTCGACGCCGTGGAAGGCGGACTGATACCAGAAGTTGGCCTTGTTGTACTGCTCCGAGTAGAGGGAATCATCCGAGAATGGGGCAATGTGCAGATCGCCATGAGTCGGATACATTTTCCCCTGGGGCTTTAGCCACTTCCTGGCATGCAGATAGGTTTCGAGCATCCGTTCGTTGTACAACATATAACCCATTGGCTCCGAGATGATAACATCCACTTTTTCGGGCAACTCAATTTCCTCGATTTTGCCGGGTATTACGGATATCTTGTGCTGCACATTATTTGATTCGACCAATTGCTGCGCATATTGCGCCATATTCGATGCCTCGATTGCATACACTTTCGCAGCGCCCGCCTGCACGGCGAAGAAGGATAGAATACCAGATCCAGCTCCAACATCGAGCACTATTTTATCCTGCAAGGTAAAATTTAAACATTTATTAAAGACTTTATGCTTTCGAGCTGATCAATAGAAATCAAAACTAAATAAAACACATCCTACAAATGAACCACCAATTTAGTAAAATGTCTCGAAAGTAATTTCAGATATTGACCTATATCATTGACATATAGTCTACATATTTGATCTGGCTCAACCACAATACACCCTTTTTTTCCAATTTCATTGCCTAATTTCACTTTAAAAGTTTTGCACACCTAAAAGTTGCTTACCAGCTGTGGAGGAAGTGCCTTAAATTCTTCTTCCTCAATTATGTTACAGCTGTTAATTACAGTCTAAATTCTGTTAATCTACAACTACTAGTCGATGCATATTGACATCGTATGTTATGTTACAGCTGTTAATTACAGGCTAGTAGCCTGTTATCTACATATCAATTACAAACAAATTAAAATTCCACAAGAAAATTCAAATTCCATTTGGAAATGTGCATTCTGCTGGCTAACCTGAAAGTCAATGGAATTGCCTAAAATGGCCCGCTGATAGGTGCTCGTCCGCACATAGTCCTGCATCATGTTCTGCTGCTGGCTGAGATAGCCGTAGAACTGAAAGTATTGCGAGGCAGACGATTCCTCCGTTCGTTGCGAGAAAACCGATTTCGGACGCAAATGTTTAACATTCTCGACAACTTTCCGAAACAACTGCTGATCCTTGTCGCTGGCAAAGCGCAAGACGAGATTATCCGATTCAAGGGAAACGGCATAGGAACGTTTGCCCAGCTGTGCTGCATCCGTATCCGCTGATAACATATATTCCTTCAGCACATGTCCCTGATCGTTATCTGTATGGAAGAAAAACCATAATCGATTAATCGATATTAACTTTTCTGTTAAAACGGAATTTATTAAGCAAAGTTAAAGTGATCTGTCAACAGAATTGATAAAGCAATGTTAACTTAACATAATTGATTAAGCAATGTTAAATTGAACAGTTAACAGAATCAATTAAGCAGTGTTAAATCTGTTAACTTTCGCCTCTCTCTCTCTCTCGGATTTGCTTACCCAACATGATGCGTACCAGGACCCCTTGGGAATCATAGCTGCAGCTGAGTGTGCAGCTGCTCTTGTATATGTTGCTAAACTCCAATTTTTGCTCATCGGCAATGGCGCTAATTACTACGCCACTAAATTGACAGTTACTCAGCGGGCAAAGCGCTGCAGCGACGCTGTTGACGCCGACGCTAACAGCGCTGCATTTATTATTTTGCTCGGTGGCATTGCGGCTGTTGGACATTTTGTGAGTTGATGGGGGTGGAGGGGGACGGGGTATGTTGTTGTTCTAGTTCTTCTTAATCACAATATTTTACGTTATAATTGACAATTTTGTTAGCGCTAAAAACACATAGAACACACACAAGCAATCACACACACAGGCAGTCACTCACACACTCATTCGGGCGCACTCACACCAAGATTAGACAGAGACAGACAATGCACGCGAGACTCTTGCGACGCGCAAATTTTTTTTTCTTTTTTTTTTACAAAATTTTTCACAGCAAATTTGACGTTGAGCAATGCAAGTGTTGGTGTGTCGCTTGCAACGAAATGTCTCAATTGGCGTTGATGTTGTGCAAAAATCGATCGATTTTTGTTGATTTCTCGTATTGATTTTGACACAAGAACGTGTCTTTTTTTTGCGAACGTCGCTACAACCCTGCAGCTGTGTGTGTGTGCGATTTGGCGTTGGCAAGTGAATGTCACGGCGGCGGCGTTGCCAGATGCCATACGATGTGTGAGTGGCAACGCTGTCGTGAGTTGGCAGCATCGATAGGCGTATAGAGATGCGCTTGCCTAGCTACGTCGATAGTTGTGAACGTTACTTTCAAATATTAGAGGGAATGTTTTATAGTAAAATTTACTAGCTTAGCTAATATAACTCAAAATCAAATAAGAAATGGTAAATTGTGTGAAGTATTTATGCAGTTATTTGTAATATAATCATATGAAATGAGTCGAAATTTAATAGTCTGATGGGCATCTCTACCCGCAAGGAAGTTGGCAGCGCAGATAAATTGTAGAGATGAGTGCGCCAAGGCACGATGATATTTGTAAATGTGATTTTTAAATATTCGTTTCAAAAAATGTACAATAGCAAATATATTAAATAAATAGATTAGCTAATATTCAATTAAAGTTAATTGAAAAAAAAGGCTTACATTTTGTATTTCCATAATACAATTATATAGAAAGTAACAGTTCCCACTCACAACGCAGGCGATATTTAATGCCCCTCTCTAGCCGAAAACAATAATAAATGACAATTTAATCAAAAATTGAAAATGTTTTTGCGCTTGCAGGAAGAAGGCCCGACGCTCAGGCGACTACGATTCGTGCAGTGATAATGAGCACGAGGAGGAATTCTATTACACGGAAGACGACGACGACGACGATGACGATGACGTTGACAATGAATTGGTCAAGAAAACGCCTAGTCCAGCCTCGCCCCCAACGCTCAGCCATCGGGACATGGCGCGTCCCCCACACGAGGATCCCGAATACCAAAGACAGATCGTTGGCAACTTCAAGTAAGAGCGAGATAGCAATACAAATATAACACAGTTGCGAACAAAATAATAGCAACACTTGCACAAGAAATGTTTGCAAAGTGTAATTCTTTTAAAATAAAAAAACTTAGATATAAATAAATAAAATACAAAATGAATATATATTCTTTTTGTTATTCGTAAAATGTATTTCTTATTATTATTTTAATATTGTTGTTGTTCGCAACTGTGTAAAATAAATAATTCATAATTACTAATAATTGTTTTTTATAATTTGGAAAAACAGACAAGGACGCGCAATGCATAATTATCACCACCTAACGACGCAGCAGCAACAGTTGCCGTCACATCAGCAACATCACAGCAGCAACAGCACCAGCAGCAGCAATCACATCAGCAGCCACCAGCAGCAACAGTTGCAGAGCAACAACACCAGCTGCATACCAACATCCCCGTTGGCGCAACAAAATTACAATTGGCCAACAAACTCAACGGTTACGCTGAGCAACAGTTGCAGCAGCAGCAGCAGCAACAATAACAACAACAGCAACAGTTGCAACAGCACCAAACATGCAACACGTGCAACATCGTCGCGTCCGTCCCACTCGACAGCGCCATATCCATCGCCGACATACGTCCAACATCATCAGCAACATCACAATTACAGCAGCAACAGTTGCAACAGCAGCAGCAACAGTAGCAACAGTTGCAACAGCAGCAGCAGCAACAACAGCAGTCCAATTATGCATAGCAACAGCAGTGCCAGCAACATGTTGCAGCAACTCACACAGCAGAATGTAACGGTAACAGCGCATCACACACAGAACAACAACGGCAACACACAACAGCAACATCAACAACAGCAGCAACATATTTCTAGTGTGACCATTACGCCCAATTATCAACCACAGCAAAATGCACCACAACATGCAGCGCAACATGCCCAGCAAAATGCGTCACAGAATGCGCCACAACAATTGCGCTGCCAGCAACAACAGCAACATCAACAACAACAGCATCATCCAACTGCCAATAGCAACAGTTTGCTAGCCAATATGGCGGCACCACTGCAACATGTTGCCATACAGCAGGCAGCGGCCGCCGTTCGCCAAACGCCAAATTCGCCGAGTCGCCGAACGCGTGGCGAAAATAAAAAATGCCGCAAGGTGTACGGAATGGACAGACGGGATCAGTGGTGCACCCAGTGCAAGTGGAAGAAGGCCTGCAGTCGCTTTGGCGACTGAAAGCGACTGAAAGCGTCGACGGCGGCAGAGGCGTCGACGGCGACAGCAACAACTGCATCATTAGCAACATCTGCATCAGCAACAAGCGTTCTGCGTTTGGCTGCTTGCAAAATGTTGCCTGCAACACTCACAATCAAAGCCAAGCGTCGCAGCAGCAGCAGCAACAACAATTTTAACATTAACATCAACAGCAGCAACAACAACAGCAGCAGCAACAATAGCAGCAGCAACAACAGCAGCAGTAATAACTGCAGCAACTTTAACATTAACAGCAGCAGCAGCAACAACAGTAGCAACTTTAACAGCAGCAGCAACAACACTGGCAATAATAAAATGGCGCGCATTGAAAGCGTTGCCACCTCAGTAATTGTATCGCCAACGGCTGTCGCCGCCGCCGCCAACAATGTTGCCACCACGCCCACCGATGATGTTGCTGACGCTGCAAATGGGCTGTTAACATGGAGTCGACGCGCTGCTGCCGCCAGCCAGCAACAACAGTTGCAGCAGCCAATGTTGCTGCAAGTTTAAATTAATTAATATACATAAAATGGTCTCTTCTTATTTGTTGTTGTTGTTGTTGCCAACTGCCGTGCAAATGTTGCTTTGCGCGTGGGCAACATTTGCAATAATAATAATAATAATAATCTATATTAAATCATAATTATTATACATATTTATTTTAAAACACCTGACTTTGTTAATTCTTATGTTAAAAAAAAAAAAAAAAAAAATGGCAAAGCTGGCCCGCAATTTGTGTATGCATCAAGAAAATGTGAATACAAAAAATGCAAAATATAAAAAAAAAACAAATCTTAAACAAATATACATCTGATTTTTTTTAGTTCATAAGACACTAGTAAATTTTTTCATAGTATTAAGTACAATTTTCGTTTTTCTTCTTGCTCTAAAAAAAAAAAACAAATACCACTGCAAAGAAAATATTCAAAATAACCACGAAAAATAAAAATAAAAAATATGCATATATAAATATTGAAAACGTTATATCAACACATTATATATGTATATATTTATATATATATACAAGCGAAATCAACATAAATATAAATAGAGAAATTACTTGTATAAAAAAATGCATATTTCAAAAAAACAGTTTCAACAAAAAATTCTATGTGTGTGTTTGACATATATAAAGCTAAGATTTTAAGTATTAAGCAACTGAAAGCAGACAAAAAGAAACAAACAACTGCAATAAAACGCATACTCATTAAATACAATAAATTAAAAATTACAAAAAATAGAATGAAAATTGCTTAAGGGATAATGAAAAGTGCATAACGAAAAAACGCTGGCAAAAAATAAAATAAAATATATATATATACTAGATAACTTAAGGATACACGCATACAAATACATATACATTTACATATATATATATATATATATATATATATATACCACATCTATAGAACAATTATCCCTGAACCCAGCCCAAAAACAAAACAAAAAAACAAAAACTGAAACAAATACCATAAAGAAACCAACTTTAAACTAAATGTAGTGAAATTTTTAAAAAATAAAAAACAAAACGAAATGCAATAGACAAAGAACAGCAAATTAAAAGCAAACCATCAAAAATAATTCAAAATTTAATTTGGAGCCAAGAAGAATAACATTTTATCTATTTTGACAAAAAAAAAATGTTCAAATTTTATTTTCGCGCTGAAAACAAAAACAATTTATGAATTAATTTGTAAAGAACTAAAAACAAAATAAAACTTACATATATATAAATATATATTTAGAACTTGAATGCGACTATTGTGAATTGTTCAAATTACGGTAAAAAAAAACAAAAAAAAACAGAAAAATAATAATGACGTCACAAATGACCCAAGAGGTTTGTGAAAAGAGAAAGAGAAGGGAAAAGCAAAAGAAGAAAATGAAAATGGGGAAACGAGAAAAGAAAAATACACAAGGAATTCTTAACCAAATTGGAAGTACAAACTACAAACTAGAATATATGTATAAACTATAAACAAAAAACATACACACATGATTATATATGAATATATATATATGACTATATATATGCATGTATTTTTCGAATTGATGAAAAATAGACGAGTACGGGAAAAAGGACGTTAAAACGAGCTTAGGCGAGGATCAGCTTTAAACAAAATGATTTTGAAAAGAAAACAAAAGAAAAAATGTAATGTGCAAATAAAAAGTAAACATGCATGTAAAAAAAGGAAAAAGAATATGAAATATGAAGATGATGAAGATGAATATGAATGATGAATGTAAAAGATGATGATGATGATGAAAAATTTATTAACACGCTGACGCGGAAATTTCTTTGAAATTGTTTGCCGTGATTTGAATGAAATTCATAATGGTGGCCATTATTTTATTTTTATTTTTGTGTTTGTGTAATTTTGGAAATGCGACAAGTTTTTTTTAAAAACCGTTATTCAACATTTTTACAATTGTATTTCTCGTTTTTTATTCTAAGCATAAGTTTAACTAAGTAACAACAATTAAACATAATTTACATACATAATTACATATTTACATAATGAACAAGCAAAAAAAAAGGGAATAAATTTTAAACATGTTTCAAAAATGATTTAAATGCAATTAAAACGTTGCAACTTTAATTGTCAACATTTATTAATAATTTAACATGATAATTCACACACACACTCAGACACACACACACACACACATACACACGATCTTTTTCGTTGCGTTCTGGAAATTATTTAAATATTAAGCGATATTCTTAAAAAAAAAATTATCCATTACTGTATAATTACTTATAATGCATATATATCATTTATATTTTATGTTTATGATTATTACGATTACAAAAAAACCACAACAAAAAACAAAATACAAAACGCAAGAAATGCAACTTCTATCAAAAGGATCCTCAAAATGTTGTCCAGAGCGCTGATCAAGCATCAAATAAAAAAAAATAAAAAATAATAATAATTATGGCACAATTGTTGTTCAGCAAAAAATGCAACAAATAAATATATATATTTAAAAAATAAAAATTGAAAAAATTGTGCAAAAAGTATGAGTATGTGTAATATAAAAAAAAAGAGAAATACAAATCGAGGGCTCGATGTCAATAATTTTGTGATTTTTTAGGCCGACGATAAAAAAACAACTTCAAATAAAAATAAATCACAGCAACAACAACAACAACAAACAAAATAAACAAGTAAAAAAACACCCGTTTTATTAAAAATATACAATTGTTATTTATAATTAAAAAACCAAACAACAAAACCATTTGTTTTTATTTCGATTTTCGATTTTTTTTCTGTTTCTTATTTCAGTTTTGCATTTTGTGTATGATTTTCTTTGTTAGCCTCTTTCTAAAACGGTTTCCGCAACTCCTCAACAAAATATAATACCTTGTGTATAAGTAGATCTCTCTGTATAAGTAAATATATCTCTCTCCCTTATACCTTGTGTATAAGTATAAAATCATTTCCAAACATTTTCAAGGTTTCTTCTAGCATTGAACGAAAACGATAGAATTAATTCTACTTATATGTATAAGAGTAAAATTGTATGCTCCTTATATGTATAAGAGTACTTAAACGATTCCAGCAGTTATTTTGCAGTTGTCACTTATACGATTCTTATATGCATAAGAGTACTTATACGAACCTATTAGATATTCTTCAGTTTTCCACTTATACAATTATTATATGTATAATATATATTATATGTATAGTTTTTATTTTATTTATTATTTATATTTTATTTCGAAGTAATTTTTCATTTTCAGAACGTAACAAATAGCAATCGGTATATCTATATATATGTAAATCGGCCATATTTGCCAATCTGTATGTATAACAAGATAAGATTAAGCAACAAAGAAGCAAAAAATTGTTAGATTGATACTTATGAATATTACTTCTGATATTTAAAATAGTCTCGTTTATGTTTAAACTTAAGCAAAAATGCGGGGAAAAAATCGGGCAAAAATTTGGTCACACTTAACAATTAGATCTGAAGCTGGCAGCTGTTAAACTGATTAACGGCTCAATTCCAGCCAGTGAAGCGCGGTATTTTGCATAACTAAGAAAAAAGAACAGAAAAAAATACATACATAAATACACATATTTAAATTAACAGTAAAATAGTGCTTAAGTATAAGTAAGCACATACTTATACAGTACTTATACATGTACTTATACATATACTTATACAATATTCTTATATGTAGTTGTGAATTGAATTGCATTAAATTGGCGTTTTTATTTATATGTGTAAATGAGTATATTCCCACATGCACATTTGTATGTGTGTATAAGAGTTTATTCTCAAATCTGTATAAGAGTATATTCGCTGGCCTGAAACGCATCTAAGAATGTGTGTGTGTGAGTGGCTGGGCTGGAAAACTTTTCCAATTGGAGAGCGAAATTAGTTTTTAAAATACAAAAAAAGAAGAAAAATTGCATTCAAAATAAGGCTGATTTATTTGACTTGTTCGTTTTTTAATTATTATAGTTATTATTAGTCAGCCACACACACACACTGCGTGTCATATCAACCAGGTTCAGCAGAAAAAAATAAGTTTTAAATTCCATAAAAATTTAAGTAAGAACAACAAAAATTTCTCTCCCACTTTTCATCCTAATTAAAAAATTGAATTAATTTTAGTGTATCCAGGCAAAAAGACTTGCGCATTTTTTCATATATAATTCTCGGCTGCATTCACAATATATACTATATCGTTCACAATGTAAATGATTAACGGGCATGCAGCAGCAGGCAGGAAGGGGAATTGCTTAACACTGCCAACAAAAAAGAGAAAGAAACAGAACCATGTTAACACTCCTACATGCCCATGACTTATACATTTAACATGTTGTGTACAATTAGTTCATCGCGCATTTGTTCAACTCTTCGATTTCATAATAATTGAGTACAACTAAGCTAAGCATAATATATGTAAATTCTGCACTTCATACACAAAACATTCTATTGCGCTGCCATGCTGTTGATGGACTGTAACGCTAATTGTGCGCTCTGCATGAGCTGTTGGTAGAACTCCTCAGCCGTTCGGCTGGTGAGCGCTCTTGCTTCGTGTCTGTGATCTGCCGAAAATTCGTTTCCATTTAGTAGCTGAGTAGCCGTTGATTATGTTTGCATGTATGTGTGTGTCTTCGGGCGCTCTCGGTTCGTGCACTAAGCAGGCAATGCATCATTATATATACTATGTACTATATACTATATATGTTTATGTATTGTTTGTTTATTGCCTCGGCTCTTTGATCTTTCGCAAATTCGTTGCGTTTAGTTGACAAGTGAAAAGTTGAGTTGCGCTGCTTATGCTTGTATGTATGCATGAACAGTTGCGAACAAAATAATAGCACAACTACATTTTTTTTTTAGGAATGAAAAAAGAATCAATTAGATTTTCAATTTTTGAAATGTTGAATTTTGATACATTGTTTAATATGTCCCCTATGGAATAAAGTTAGTACTGCACATGGAATTCTATTCAGCAAAAAATTATAAATCTCATAAGTAAAATGAGGACTATTAATTATGAAAATTTGAAATAAATGATCGATTTATATTATTATTATTATTATTATATTTAGTATAATTTTTGTTATTTTTATAATTGTTATTATTAATTTTTCACTACTTTTTGGTACTTTTCCCTTCAAGCAGTACTAAATTATTCTATAAAGTAATATATTTTCTCATTAGTAAAAAAAAATGTCAGAGTGGTGCTAGTGTTTTGTTCGCAACTGTTTGCTTGTGTTTACGCGACTTCACCTACACTGTGTATGTATGTGTTTTCTCAGTTTGCTGCAGGCGATCACCAACATAAATCAATTGGAAGCATTCTAAATTTTTTGTATGCTTAGCTCACCTACTTATACTGAAGAAGCAATAAGCTGTTTAAACAATCACATCTATTTGCGTATGTGTGTGAATATATATGTGCGTAATAAGAAGAATAAAAATGTATAAGAGTACATATATAAGAGTACATATGTGCATTCGTCATAAATTCATGCATTCTAATAAACTGACTGAAATTTCAAACCAAAAAAAAAAATAACTGAGAGATTTAAAAATTAATGAATAAAAAAAAACAATGCAAAGAAGAAAATATTAAAGTTAATATTTATTAATTATGAAAGCCACATCATTTTACAAGGGCTCTTAAGTAAACACGTAAAAATAATGTGTAATAATTTCAATAATAGTTTTTAAATAAGTTTTTCTACCCAGGAGAGTTGTTTGTAACTTTTTTACGATTTAAATTTAACGATAAATTGGCAAAATTCCATCTGATGTACAACTGATGTTTTTAAATTGAGTTGCGTAAAAAAAAACCACATGATGTCTTCAAAATTGGCTAAAACAAAAAACATAAAACCTTACTTTCAAAAGACTTTTCGCTTGGGCCTTGATTTGGCAAATAAATAAAGCCCAGCAAAAAACAAAAAATTGTAAAGAAAACCAAATTAACTAATTTAATAAACAAATTTTGGAAAAAAAATTGGAAAAAAATTTGGAAATATACACAATATAATTTGCACATTGAAAACTATTGTACTGAGCGTGCGTCAAAAAAATCATATATATATTTAATTATATATAAATTGAATAACATTTACAATGATCATTTAATTAAGTTAACAAAGAAAAGATGTTCTTAAGATTTAGATTTAGATTTAAACCTTGTTAATCACTGGGCTTCTCAAGAGCTGACTTCTAAGCACTCCTCAAGAGCTTAAGCTACAATCACATGCTCTATTAATCTATAATCTATGAATCATTCACTCATTCACTCATTCATTCACATGCTAAATATATATGAATATCGAGCGAGTAGTTTTTAAACTATATGATTAATATAATTGTTGTTGTGTCTTCATCTTTTTAAAAATATCTTCAAGGATCATAAGATACATATGTTAAAAAAATGCAGCATTTTCTGTTTTGTTTATGTTAAAATGGTCATCAAATTAATTGTTTTTGTTAATATCTCATCTTTTTAAATAATTATATATATATATATCTATATATAGATTTATATATCTATGCATTATGTTAATGAAACAATTCTGATTTCTGCTTTAATCTTAAGCCACAAAACTAGTTGAACTGGTTGTCATATATATATATACAAATATAAATATATATATGTAATTGTCAGAAAACTGAAAAAAAATGCATAAAAATTTATGAAAATGTTAAGAAAGAAAGAAGAAAAACACCACACTACAAGGTACAAAAAGGGAAAGGGGATTGGGCCTGAGGAACAGGTGAAAAAATCAGACAAAATAACATTCACACACACAAACAAAATTGCATCAAAAAAATAATAAACACACTTATAAAGTTGAATTTAGCATAAAATAATGAAAAAACAAAAAAACAAACACAAATGGCTAAAACACAGTTTAAACCCACAACTTAAATGTCGTTGTAATTTCATAAATAGTTAAATACGGCGAAAAAACTTACTTATATATATTAAAAACATAAACATAAATATAAACATATGAATAATAACAAGAAATACTACTACATACTTATATATACGGATATAAACCATAAATACATAAAATACTTTTAAAAAAATAAAGTGAAAGAGAGGGAAAACTTTCAAAACCGTTTACAGCAAGCAAATTAATTATGGAATCTTAATGTTGATATCAATGTACTTAGTGATTGAATGTGACATGCTTCAAAATACATATATATATATATATATATATATATATATATATATATACATACTGCAGATATATATATACATACACACTTACATAAAAATAGTATTTACATACAGTGGAACCAAACCGAAAAAATTTCAAATAAAAAACCCATACTTAAAATGCATTTGCAAAACTTTTTAACCAAAAAAAAAAAAACTGAAAAATACCAGAGTAAAAATGTTTTGAAGTGGAACATTTTACGTGAGAATCGTGTACCTACAAAGTGAAAAAAATAAACAAAATAAAAATAAAAAAGAAAACACAGAAAAGTAACGTAAAGTAACGTAAAGTAAAGAAAAATAAAATGATATACATTCTATATTTTTTGCAAAGCAAACTTGTAAAGAAAGAATACAGAAAAACTAAGAAACTAGCCAGCAGCAAACTGTATAAATCCAGACAGATTTTTAAAGAAAAAACAGACTATAATGATATAATTTTTAAACTGAATAAAATTGCGGCAAAATAAAAAAAAATCACAAACTCGAACACAAAAACTACAAAATATATAAAAAAATATATTTGCATAAAAGAGTAAATCTTTTATATGCCAATCTATATATATATACATATATATTTTGCAGACAACATATTTATATATTTACACACAAAGGAAAGAAATATACAGTTGCATTTCAAAAATATTTGGAAAATCGGTTTGCTTCTTTGCTTCATAGAAATTTTGATTTTTTGTGTGTATTTGACATGATTCAGATACATTATTCATAGATATATGTAAATGTATCCATATAAGTGTATAAATGTATCCATAATCCATAAACCACCACGAATAGTAAAAAAAAACCCTCAAAAACATAATTCTCATAATTCTCATATTTACCATGACAAAAAAAAACATACTATCAGCATATTTTAAGCAGATGAAAATAGAGATACACGAACTTCTTCGAAATCATTTAAATGTTAAATGTATATGTTAATTTTAAACAATAAACCAAAAGAAAACAAAAACCATGTGAAGAATTTGGAAAAAGCTAATTAAAAACAACAAAAATACTAAACAAAAACCAGTACATTAATAAGCTAACCAAACGAAATGAAAATTCTATAATATAATAAACAAACGAAAAATGAGCAAAAAGATACTTTAAATATCAAAAATAATTTGTTTTCTTTTATTCCGTTTTTTGCCTAAATGCAAAATATATTTAAATGCTTCAGCTTGTGAGTTGAAGCACGATGTGGTAATTGAAGTATCGGTTCAATAATAACAGTTTTGTAACAAGCAGCTTTGTGATGCGTAAAACTGGCGCAGTGCGGAAGCGACAAGTGTGGAGCGTGTACCAAGCACAGGCGCAGCAAAATGATTTGAGTTTCATAAATAATTTTTCCTTTATTTATTTTTGGATAAATGGAAAAGTTTGGTTTCTTTTATAAATTCTTCAACACGAATCGAAACATCTGTTGATTAACAGAAGTTCTTAGCAATATTGTAGCAATCAGCTGTGCCATGCAAAAGGTGTCCGCGGTGTGGCAACTTCATAGAGTGGCTGGAATTTTTATTTTAAGAGCAAGCACAAGCCGAGCAAAGTGGTGCTTTAAGCATCAAAAACAAACTATTTTTCACTTCTTCTTTTTAAGTAAATGTAAAATATTTGTGTGTTTCAGATATTAATAATTTCAATCGATATATCGTTTCAATACAACGCCACAGTTTTGTAGTAATCAGTTTTGCGTTGCATAAAACTGCCGCAACGTGGCAACTCCCCATGTATAGTGTGGGCCGAAGTTTTTTCATTACCAAAACAAGACTATTCCTGCAACGCAAATAAAGCAAAATACTGTCGCATAGATTATTAACTCTGTTCCCTAAATTGACATTATATACCTGGCGAACAGGCAGACACATAATGAGTGGAACTGAGTCCAAGAAGCCCTCGACGAAATCAAAATCAACAGCGACCGATATTGATTCAGATGAAAACAGTAGCAGCGAAGATGGTTGGTTGCTGTTACAGATTGTATACATATATATATATATATATATATGTATCGCCGCATTTGCCGTCGGATAATCAATTAATAAATAATTTACAGATGGCACAATGCACATGATTCGTCGTTTTTTCTCAAAGACCTTACACATGGCTTCGGACAAAGAGGATTCAAATGTGGACAAGGTGAGAGTTCAATTCTGCTTCACATACGGGAAAACAAAAAATAATATATAAATATAAAATGTCGCCCGCTCGCTACTGCTTATGTCAACTCAAAGCTGGCCAAATAAAAACTGCAGTTTCCAGCTTGCATTTCATAGTTGCATTTGCCTGACAAGCTGAGTCAGAAAGATAGATTTCGAACTCGCCGCAACTGCAGCCATGTCAGGTTTTCGCTGTGATGTACAGTTACTGTGTAGGGCGCAAAAGCATATACACTTGCGAAAAAATAATAGCAGCACTTTCACAAGAAATATTTTAACTCTTATTTCTCATTATTATTTCTTATTATCAATTTGTATTATTATTTTTTATTATTATTTTTTTAAATATTATTTTATAATTTTTTAGTAGTCTGTTTTGTATTCCTATGATTGTATTGTTGTATTTCTTATTATTTAATTTTTTGTATTATTATTTTTGTTTTCAAATGAATTTAATGAACTCTGAAGTTTCTTTCCAACAGAGCATTCCCCAATCGCTTACACCCAACTACAAATTTATCATTTCTCTTTTTTTAGGTAATACCCGAATTGACGTTTGAGGGTCTTTTGTCTCATTGGCGCGAAAATGGCTTCAAGAAAATTGTGACCATGGTCGGAGCGGGCATTTCCACATGTGAGTTGATATCTCGATCTGCACGGGTATATATATATATATATATTGCTATTCCTAATTAAAATCTTATATTTGTAGCTGCTGGCATTCCGGATTTTCGTTCGCCCGGTTCCGGTTTGTACAACAATTTGCAGCGCTTTGATTTACCACATCCGGCATCGATATTTGATCGCGACTATTTCGAGCGAAATCCGTCGCCATTTTTTGTGCTGGCCAAGGAGTTGTATCCGGGTTCATTTGTGCCGACGCCGGCGCATTATTTTGTCCGGCTGCTGCACGACAAGGGTCTGCTCCAGCGTCATTATACCCAGAACATAGATACCCTGGATCGTCTGACGGGTCTGCCCGATGAGAAGATTATCGAGGCCCACGGCAGTTTTAACACCAATCACTGTCTAAGATGCAGAGAGGAATACGATATGGCTTGGATGAAGCGCAAGATTTTCGCGGATGAGTTACCCAGTTGTGAACGTTGTTTGGGTCTTGTTAAGCCGGATATTGTCTTCTTTGGTGAGAACTTACCGGAATCATTTTACATACGACCCGAGGAGGATTTCGAGGATTGTGATTTATTGATCATAATGGGCACATCCCTGGAGGTGCAACCATTTGCCTCACTCATCCATCGGGCGGGTCCACGTTGCATTCGCCTGCTAATCAATCGAGATGCCGTTGGACGTTCGAGTTTCGCTCCTTGGTTGGATGTCAGCGAGAGATCTTTGCTATATGGAAAGTCCAAAAATACTCGGGATGTTGCCTTCCTCGGGGATTGTGATGCGGGTGTTTTGGCTGTGGCCACAGCTCTCGGCTGGGAGGATGAGCTGCAGCAGCTGGTCACTAGTGGCAGGGAAGAACATGCTTTGGCAAATCCCCTGAATTCCGACAACGAAACTACGGATTCGGGGCATGAGGAAGACTTTGAATCGGAGTCGTTGGCCAGTTCCAAGGATTCGAATTAGAATTTGGATTGAAAATGTTTTAGTTTTAAAATTAAAGTAATAATATGTATTTAATATATTTAAATAGCAGTTTTATCGACCAGGAATGTCTATATACTCCATATATATTATATTTCAAATCTATGTTAACTGATTGGTTTTGAAAACCTTGGATTTTGGATTGTGAAAATATGCTTAGCTTAATTGGTAAATTTTATTAAGAGCGCATTATGTATATATTTACATAGCAAGTGTAAGGCCTAGGAATGACTATCGATTTAAATCTACGTATTTATGTTTAATCACATCAACTAAAAATGGGTTTTATTTATGGTAAAATTGGCGGGAAATGTGAAGATGACATCGGTGATCTCTTGAAGTATATGTGGATACATTCATATTGATGAACAGACTCTGACCAGATATGCTCGACATCGAACAACAATACAGACGAAAATATTGTATTGGTTAATAACAAAATAATAAATAATAATAGTAAATAACTCATGAATTTTCTAAATACATTTAAATAGTATCATATCCGAAATAAAATATATTAATATACAAGCATGGCAACATTATTTCTTTATGAAAATCAAATGTCAAAGATGCAAATTGGGATGCACAACTTGGGGCACCGAATCGTACTATAGGTAGAGAATATGTGTAAAGGCACCGGATACTTACCTTAGTTCGATAGATTGTCGATTATCGATTATCCTTCCTCTCAGCCTTCTTTTAACTGTCCTGTCCCTTTAACTTGTCCTAGTTATTCTGAATTTGCTATGTATTCAAGGCAATTTAGTAGATTTCACGGCCTTTCATTATAATTCTAATAGAAGTCAATATTTTATTGGCAATAATAATAATAATATAACAATAACTTAAGCCATTTACTGATTGATTAACTATTTTAATTATTACTAATTATTTAATTATTTCACTGCGCGTGCTTTGTGGGTTGCTTATTGGATTTGTGGAGTTTTAATCTTAAGCCATACTCCATAATTGTACATTAAGTACTATATTCTCCAGATCGGAGATAAGGTAAGAGAATTCATTGTATGGCCTGCCGGCATAACAATTTTTTGATGTTAATTATTCAGGCGCCATTAGCGTCCTTCTTGTAAAGCATCAACCACAAAAGCTGCTTTCAGTTGGGCGAAACTTTCCGGTGCACTGGGCAGTGGGGAGGGGGAAGCGGGTATTGGGAAGGGGGAGGAGGTGGCAGTTAACCGCCAAACAAAGGTTAACTTCTCATCTCTCTGGCTGCGAATTGTGACCGCACACATCGTCAGTATCGCCAGTATCGTCGGGCAACAATCAACTACAATTGTGGCCCGTTGGATGGGGCAAGCTGTTTGTGGCCCCGGTGCATCAAAGTTAATGGCACACGATCTGCCCCAGTGCCATCAAACCATACAAGCGTATCTGTGACATATATGTGCTTGTACACTCAGAAAATATTAGACCTGCGTTTTATAAAAACGCGGTGAAAACTAGAAAGTTTGACTTTCAAAATTGCAGCTCAACTCACCTTATTATTCTGAAAATATATTTATAAAAACATGGACTTTGCTTTCTTAATTCCAAGATTAATTGATCTAAAATTCAGAAAATTTCAGTGTGTGTTTTCATATGTGTACAAGGAATTGTATAATTAGCTTTTGATGGCTTATATTGTTAACAAACATTAAGGCCTATAAAGCAGAAAGCAGGTAAGCTGTAATATAAAATTAAAAAAATTGACATATTTCTGGGGATAGTCGATTTAGGGCAAGCCTTTCTAAATCATAACATTTATTTTTCCGATTATATTTATAAATTATTTTGAAAACTAGAAAAACTTTAATATTTTAGCGCAATTTTAATTTCTGAGTGTGTATGTAGAAATTATTTCCAAAAACAACAAAAGCATTTTGGTGCGAGTTTCTAAAATTCAGTTCGATTTATTTTTGCGAGTGTAGTTGAGGCACGGTTTAAGGTTGCGGTTCAGCTGCAGCTTCCGTTTCTGCTTTCTGCGATGAATTGGCCAATAGAAAATACAGTTGCCACTGGCTTTAACAACAGGGGAGGAGGATTAGGATGATGAAGAAGAGGGGGAGGCGGAGGAAGAGAAGGAGAAGCACTCGTGTGCACTAATTAAAACCAAGCAGAGATCCAGAATAATCGAGCAATGCGACTGCTGCTGCCACAGATAGTAAATCAGTCGGGAGTAATGGCAACATGTCAACTTTGCCACATCTCTCCCCCCCTATCCCCCTGCCCCTCTCTGTCTCCCTGTCTCTCTCCTCTCTCTCTCTCTCTCTCTCTCTGGTTCTCTTTCTGTGTTTTGTGGCCAAATGTGCAAATGCATTAAGTAATCAGATGCAGCAGTAACAGCAATGACAAACGGAAAGCTCATCGGAAATGTTGATAGCCGCAATTTGTTGCAGTTGCAATTGTAGTTGCAGTTGCAGTTGCAGAATCGTAAGTGGAGACCAGCTGGTTAATTAAACTAATGGATTTTCTTAACGGCCTACTAAGTCGTGTGTCACTCAACTGATAAAATCAGCAACTATGATTTCTGCTCCAAAACCGGATACATTCGATATATTTACGTATCAATTGACCCCAATGACTCAACTTGCCGCAACTTTGCTGAACTTGCCGCTCTCCGTGCCCCTCACGGCACCTCTCAATTCACTTTTGGAACACTATTAAGCGCATTCCACACACGAACTGGCACTTGATGATGCTTGAGGCATGGCACAGTGGGCCAAAAGCTATTTGTTTCGATCGAACAGCACTAATTTACAATAAGATTTAATTAATATTTAATTTAACATATATACAACAATGGGATGAAACTGTTTAAGATAATATATACTCTTAGGATAATTTAAAAGCACATTAAATTGGCAAATTAAAATGTTATAAAAACAGTATAACATTTTCTTAAAAATATTATAGAATAATTAAATCGCAATAGCTTTCTTAGAAGATGAAGTTGAGCGAAAAACTGATTTAACGAGGGATGGGTTGGAAAGTGTTAAATTGATTAGATAAGAGCTTCTTGGTGGGTTAGGAAATTGGCATAAATTGGTTTTGCATTATTTGAGAATATTAATTAATTCAGAGCACAATTCAGTTGGATTTTTTTGAAGACTGTTTTAATTTATTAAAATATTTTTAAGCTGTATATGCGGCTGATTTAAGTTTCTTAATGAGAAAATGCCACACACACATTGGAAATTCTAGCTGTAATTTTTTCAATATATCTCCATTATTTGACCACAGTACAATTTTAGCTTGGCGTGCTTGTTTAGTGTCAGCATGCCTCATATTTGTAATCAAAATGCCAGCGGCTCCCCTCGTCCCCCTTTTGGCATAACTTGGAAGCCAGTTCATCAATGGCAAATACAACTGGAGGGCGGGTTCGAGATTGGAGTGTTTGTTGCGTTCCTCTCGATGTCATCAGCGACAGCTGTGCGCGTATTTGGATATTGAATTCTTGACATGATTGCCCGGTCACAGCTTGTCGTGCCGCCATTTAAATGAACATATCCTAGTTACACACACTCAGGCAAGCATTTTAAAACCGCAGCGCTATATATTTATGTATTTAGATATATATATATAAGCCGGAGTTGCAATACAAATAGTACGCATAAGTACATATTTACACTCACACAAAAAGCGTCCTGAATCTTAGAAAATCCCCGGTTGCAATTCAGCATATAATTCAGAAAAAGTAATGTTTTTGTAGTAAAAAAAAGTCTTTTAAATCTATGTCAAAATTGGTTTTTTTAGAAATTATTTCTAAAAATAAGGAAAACTTGTTTCTCCGAAAAAATAGACCTGACTTGTAGAAAATCACCATATTTTTAACAGCGAATCAGCAAACAGCGAAGTTTTTCTTGTTCTGGTGCCAGCGTTAATATTTCTAAAAATTAAAAAAAAAATTCAAACATTTAAGACAGTTAAAAAATCACATTATTTAAAGACAGAGGACCTCTAAACTAAGATTTCTAGTTATCTTATAAATATTTCTATTTAAAATTTGGAATGTAAGTTTAACTTTTCATTTAATTTAATTTATTTTTCTTGTGTTATTTGTCTGTGTCGAGTGAAAAATTTGCTAGTTTTCAAGACGATATTCTAAAATTAAGGACGATTTTGTTCGGAGTGTACACATAGCTCTGGCCACATAAATATATGTGCTTGAGCTGCAATGCAAATAGAACGCGTAAATACATATTTATGTACATGAATGTACATTAGGATTATGTGAGCATCTCACATATATAGATTACATTATTTACGTTATTGTGAAATAGGCGGTAAAATGTCGTCATCGCTGCGTAAACGAAATCTTTATGAATATTTTATTATTGCTTTAATAAAAAAAAGAAGAAAAAACAAGAAGAAATGAAAACCTAAAGAAGCAGGGCAAAAAAAAGGAACATTCTGAAAAGCAATTTGTGTCAATAAATGTGGGAGTGTGTGTGTGTGTGTGTGGGCGTTTAGCATTGCACATGTGTTGATGTTTCATCTTTGCTGCTGCTTGATATTTCGTTGGTGTAATATCAGCAACAACAACAACAACAATGACAACATAATCGTCATAATCATTTTATGCGCATATTTTGTAGCATACTTTTGTGGTCATAAATTTTTATTTACGTCGCCCGCAATGCTCCAAGTGTGATTCTGTGGGGATTTTGGATTGGCAAGGGGAATTTCGGTTGGGGGTTGGTTGTTGGGGTTGCTCACATATTGCATAGAGAAATTAAAGTGCGATAAGCTTTGTTTATTTTCATGGCTCGTGTTTTACAAGCACCTTATATGTCCTGCTTGTCGGAATGTGAACTTTAAATGGCATACACTTAGAAAAACAGCACGCCCTACAACTTTTCCTTGCTTATAAATATTAGGAAAAATATTTGTAAAAATTAGAAAGGCTTGCCCTAAATCGACAATCCCTTAAATATGACGATTTTGCGCTTTATTTTATTTTATCAAATTAATTGATATCTATTTATCAACAACTTACTAAAACTTATGGCGATTTATGTGCTGAGTGTACAATCAAATCAATCGGCTAACAATTGTGGCGTTGTTTTTTTTTTGTTATTGATAATTGTGGGTTCATAGTGTGTGTGTGAGTGTATGTGTGGTTGTGTTTTTGGTGGGCGTGTTTAGGGCTGCAACCTCATGGCCAAATTGGCGGTTTTGCCGGCTACAAATGAGCAGTGCGGCTAAAATAAATTCAGCTTGTGGCTATTTGATGAACAATTGCAAAATCAATTGAGTTGCGAACATAAAACAATTAAAAGACTAGCCCCCAAAAAATGGGCAGGATAATAAAAAACTACGTTAATTAACTGAGCGCAGCAGTGAAGTGTAACGAATTGGAAAACCAAATAATTCGCATTGATTTCGTTCATTTCAATCACGTTTGACACAACCAATCACACACATACACACTAGCACACACTCGCACACATTCATAGGCCTGCACAGCGACCGCATGTGCATTGATTTGCTGAGGAAAATCGCTGACATCGTTGGTTGAGAGCTTGTCCATTGATTTGCAAAGCCGAGTCCGATATGAATAAATGAAGGCCAGATTTGAATGTCCCCCAGTTCGGATACCCAACAATAAGAGCAGAGCACACAGGTTTGCTTGATCTCTCCTGGCTGGTTGCTGAGGAGGTCCACACACTCAGCAAAAAAATTCAAACTGAATTTTAGAAGGGTAACTCGCTTTGTTATTCTGCAAGTATATTTCTAAAAAACACTCTTTCGCTTTTCTCAGTTTTAGGTTGCATTTAAGAAAAAAATATTTGTAATTTACGGATAAGGGATAAGGGATAAGGGATAAGCATTTGCATTTCTACTTTTTAGAAATGCATTTCTTAAAAATATGAAATATTTCTATAAAAAAAAATTTGAAAACACCATATTTTTGAATTTGTCGAAAATATTTATTTATATTTAGATATTATTTTAAAAAAAAATAGAACTCTTAATTTTATGGCGGCTTTCTAATTTTTGGAACATTTTTTTTCTGATTTTTCATATAATTTAAATCTGAAAAAATGTCTTACTTGTTGCTGATGGTTAGAAATAAGTTTCTTGGTTTGCATTTCTACTTTTATAAATTTATTTCTTAATAATGTGAAATATTGAAAAATGGATATTTTTTTTAAATATTCGATTTAATACATATCTTCCTAATTTTAAGAAATTTACTTTGTTTCTATTATTATTATAATAATTTTAATTAAATCTAATTATTTCTAAAAACAAGAAAAGCTGTACAGGCAGTTTTCTAAAATGCTTTGCAATATTTTTTCCAAGTGGAGCACGCAATGCAATTGGTGGCATTTAATTGTTGCACAGCGTGTACTGCTGCAACAAAAGGCTTTACGCTTTGTATTCAGCTATGAGTTGAAAAAATTGCTAAATTAAAACTGGTTCGAATAAAACGGACAGACAGGCAGGGCAACGGTCGGGACAGACAAATGCTTTACAAATGCTTTTCAATAGTTTTGTTTTTGTGTTTTTATGTTTGTGTTTCCTCTTCAATTTATTTGCATGTTGATTTCGTTGCCGCTGTTCTGAAATTGTACTTGTTTATAGGTACTTTAATAGAGATTTATACTCATGACAATATTTAATATCACATCGCTACGAGTCAAGTCAGTTAAAGGCATCACATTTATGTCATGGAATTATATTAATAAAAATAATTAAAGCATCATAAAAATAAAAGAAATGCAAAGTGAATAATTTCATAACAGCATCAAAATGTCAACGAAAACAAATATATATAAGTAAATAAGTGTATATATGCTTTTTATATACAATAAATAATTCATTTAAATGTTGGAGTTTGTTGAAAAAGTGATTTGTAAAAGCAATTATCAATATTTAACTCATTTGGTGGTTTTGCGAATGCAATTCAATTTTTAATAATTTATGAAGCTGTGGTTTAGACAGATAATATAAAAATACAAAAATGCTTGTACTGTTGTACTAACACAAAAAAACTGAATACATTTTAAATTATTAAATATTTCGGAAATTGTGCTCTCATTTTATATTTTTGCTTGTTTACTTTTTGTGCATTTTTTCACACGTAACACTGATAAGTCAGCCATTGAATGCCCGACAACGTTAAAATTAAATGCATTTAATTAAAGAAATAATTTAGCAAGTAGAACACCATTTCCAGAGCCAAGAATGCCAGTTAGCAACGTCTTGCATTTCCTTCGATTCTCGTTTCGACCACGTTTACAGTTGCCTCACCTTTTGGCCAGCAATTGAGCTGGGGCTGGTCATAGGGCATAGTTAGTTTCAGGATGTGGGTGTCTCGTCTTGCTTCGTGGCACTCGCCTTATCGCCGTGTCGACATTGGTAATTTAGAGAAATGCAGCAATATCCAGTGAAAAGCAGAGAAAGAAGAGGGAATGCATAAAAGTACACTCAGCAAATAAGATCGACCGGAATATATACAATAATTGGAAATCCTTCTTTCTATTTTTCAAATATAGATTTCTTAATGATAGAAAATGTTTTTATTTCTAGGCATTGCTAATTTTGAGAAATGTCACAAAGTAGAGATATGAGGGAGAGATGAAAAGAGATTGGAGGGAGTAAAAAAGTACACTCCGAAAAAGTCGTCCTCAAAACTACATAGTTATGCTATTTTTTTTAAAAATAATTTGTAAATATCAGAAATTATCAAAAATTAAATAGACTTGTTTCTATTTTTCAGTAATATAATATAAAAAGTGGAAAAATCACATCTGAAATTAAAAATAATATTTGTGAACTTTTAACATGCTAATGTTTCATAGAAATATAAGCAACAAAAGAGGCAACGAATATTAAAAGAAAACAAACAAAAATGTTAAAAAAATGTACACTGGCATTAAGAAAAGAAGAAGACTGGTTTTTGGAAAGATGAAATATACTGACTGTATAATAAATGAATTACCAGTACGGCAAATTTATAAAAGTATGGCAAAGTTATATATTCTCGAAATAATATTATTCAAGTTCAGTTAACTTTTGTTTTTCCGAGTGTATGTGAAAAAGCGGTTGTTAGCAAAAGGAAGCAGCATTACAAATGTCTGCCTACTTTAGTTTAGCTGCTAGGAGTATTTTTGTATTGCATTTTCGATCTGCACTTTACACGCTTTCATTACACTTCGTTTCCGGTGCAAAACACTTGACCGCTCCCTGAGCTCGATGCTTGTTGCCTTTGTTGGCATTAAATTGCTGCTGCTGCTGCTGCTGCTGATTGTTGTTGCACCGTTTTGTTACATCTGCTGTTTGCTGTTGCCGTTGCTGTAGCAACGCACACTTGAGCTGGGAGCGATTATCTATGAAACTCCAAAATGTCATGGCTCTGAGACTGTGTGTCATAATCATCGAAATTATGTTGCATTTCAAGAAGCGTCACACTCATTGCTTCAAGAACCACTCTCCACTTCCCTGCACTCCCCTCCCCTCCATCAAGAACTGGCAAGAACTGCATTGAGGATTTAAGCTGCAATTTCGTTAAACAATTTCGAATCGATTCTGATGGTTTAACGCCAAGTCTACTTCCACTTTGTTGTTGTTTGGCTCACTGCCACTTCGTGTTGCGGAGTGCTTCAAATTGTTTGCACACTGGTGGCAAACACAATTAAATGTGTAGATTATGGGTACAATCCGCATTGCATTTTAAAGTAATACACTCGGCAAACAAATTGAACTCAATTTTAGAAAATCGACTTAAAAAATATAAATATTTATTTATTTATTTAATGTTTCAATAAATTAAAAACCAGGAGAAATATTTATAAGATACGGTAAATATTGGCGTTGTCTGTTAAAGTTTAATAATAACATAAGAAACACAAAAAACTAATCAAAGAATTCTTCTATTTTACACACATAGGAAACAACAACCTGACGATTTACTAAAATTTAGGGTGCTGTTTTTGATGAGTGTACGGAAAAGCCAAGTAATTAATTACGTATGGCTACTTAATGTGAGGCACTTTCCACTCGATTTGTAACCAATGTGCAAGTTGTGCAAAGAACTTGCGGAAATGAAATGTGTTTCTATTTTAGTTTTATTTCTGTGTGTGCATTTACACGCTCGAGTGTTTGCGTCGAATCCACAAAATGCGAGAGCACCGACAAAAACTGAAAAACGAAATAAACTTCACAACACAAACACACAACAACCCGTGAAACTCAAGTCTATTTACAAATCATGGCCAAAATGCAATTTGCAATGCGAAAAAAGCAAAAAGAGGCGGAGCGAACAAAACTTGCCCAACTGCAGTCGGACAGTTAAAAGCAAATATGACGTTCAGCTTCAGCCAACAAAATATTTGTGCATTTTACACTCAGAAAAAATCGCACTGAAATTTAGAAAATCCTTAAGATAAACTTGCGTTATAATTCGGCAAGTATTTTTATAAAAGGCAAGTTGTGTATTGGTAAAAAAAGAGAATTTTTCTTTTCTTAATGCCAAGATGGAGTTTCCAAAATGTAGAATAAGTATATCTAATTTGCAAGGTTTTTTATTTTCACTATTAATATTTTCTAAAATACAGGGCCTTTTTGTTTTCCGAGTGTATGAAATACGAAATAGAAATTGTAAGTGTGCTTCCGTATCTCATTTCACACCCAGCCAATCTGCATAATTGTGCGGGAAATATTGTATGGCAAAATGCTTCGGCTGCGGCCTTGCAATGTATTTTCTGATATGTACACATATATATTATGTATATATAGATATATAAAGAGAGAGAGAGAGATCTCATGATGTCCTTTCAAGGACAAACGGCAGTACATGCCGCCGGCTGTGGCAACATTTGATGTGCCAGCTAATTAACATGTAAATAGTGTCGCAATTCTATGCGTTGCCAGTATTATTTGTGTGTGTATTGTGAGTGTGTGCATTATGATTTCCAGTTTCCATATCACAGGACATCTGTCACATTGTGTAAACCTTCCTTCTTCCCTTTTGCTGAATGTGATGGACTGCAATTGTTTTGAGTGCTTGTGCAGTGATGTGCACTACTTTATATATATTAGAAGAAAAAAAACAACACAACAAATCAGAAATAAATTATGTATTTATGTATCACAATAATCAGCAGTTTCTACTATTTTCTATATAAATAATTTATGGAACACATATGAATATATGGAAAACATATATATTAAAAAACAAATATATGCACAAGATACTACGCATTTTAATGCCACATCAATTACCAGTTGGACTGTATATATAAATTTTGATTATTAATTAAATAAGATAAATAGTTAAGAAAAAAGTAGACACATATTTTTTTTTGCATGTGTAGAAAACAAATAAAAGTTTTACTACACAAATAATTAAATCCATGAGAAATGTAAACTAAATTTCAACGACATACAAATATAGTTATATACGAAATGTCGAGATGCATACAATTTCAAATTACTAATTGTTATATATTTTTATTTACTTATTAATTTTAGCCATAATACAAATTAATTTGTATACAAGTAAAAGCATTTATTTTTTACACTATTAGTACATTGGAAATATTGGCTTTATTTTAATTATTATGTGTTCATAAATTGGGAAGCTATTTATTGTCCTATATTTTACTGAGTTCATTTTTTTAAAAGAAACTTTGGTTAAATATGAAACTAGGAAAATAAGCTCGTCGGAAATAATTAAAATAGTACTAAATAGTGAAATTATTAAGACCCACATATAGATGGAAACCCTAAATTCATACTTGGATTAGGTCGATTGGTGATCTTTAAATATTTATTATATATATGTTAATATTCCCCAGAGACAGAGCAAAGCTGCTTAAAATAAAAGGAAATGATTTCAAGTTCCACTTAAATCTTTAATTAATAGAGAAATAAACAAAGTAGTTAACTTAAGTCGCTTTCGCATTCGCGGAATGGCTGAGAGATTTTATAAGTTTAACACATAAATAACATATATATTATGAAGAAATTACTTCATTTACTCAAACGAATCGTTTTATAGCCAATAGCAGTCGATTGATCGAAGGATGCACTTCAAACTAGTCATTTTTCTGTGCCTGTTCAAATTGTCAAATTTGCAATCGAAAAAGGGTATTCTCTCAAATATAAGACATTTTACTATTTACCCTTTTACCTTTACCCATTTTCAATGGGTTTGCTTTAGAAATTGTTATGAAAATTCTGACGCGACGCTAAATGCAATATTGCTGATGGGAATTCGAGGTTAAAGCTTTAAGTCTCTTAAGTAAAGTTAAAAAATAAAGGCTCAATAAGAATAGACATAAAAGTGAGTGGAGAGGTATTCCACAAATTTGTTTAACTTGCAAGTGCATTTCGTGAACATCAGATTGCCAAAGATGAACAAAGCATAAACAAAGCAAAGTGCTTAAAAATCCAGAAACAAGAAGTACGCAAAAACGAAGTGAGGAAAATTTTAAAAGTAGGGACACTTGGAAACAAGCAGCACTTAGCCAATATTATTGGCCATATGTTGCAGCTGCCGGCCAAGAATAGCGCCGGCATTCAATTGTTGGTCAGCCTTCGGCCAAATGGCGAATGCTCTTCGATATTTGCGTGTGCGGTGTGTGTAAATTCTGGAAGCACACACAACACTCACACCCAGACACATATCTCTAGTGGCAATATATAGATGTGCTAAAAAACTTACACTCAGAAAAAATAGTTCTAAGTTTTAGTAAATCGGGTTACTTTTTAAGTCAATGGTTAGTCACCAAATTAATTCAGAAAGCAAATTTTTAAAATTGAACATTTTGGCTTTGTAAAACCGTTTTTGTTGCTTATTTTATTAATAAACACTTGTATTTTAAGAGTTCACATAAACAAATATTTTACAATGCTTATAAATTCGTATTAATTATTTTGCAATTTACGTAGTTCAATTACGTAGTACGTAGTTTTTTTCAGGGTGTATAGATGCGCTAACAAACTTAGGCAAACAGAAGCCGGCATACTTAATTCTTGCAAGTTATTTGAGAGCATGTCTGACTGTTGGCCAAAACATTTTGGTTAGCCGCACACCATTTTGGCCAACAGAGCAGCTTCAGTTCAGCGCACTTGACTGTTTAATTGCCATGGCCCCGTAGAGTGAAAGTTTAACTATGGCCATGGGATTGGCAATGGCAATGGCAATGCCAATGGCAATTCATGTGTGTGTGTGTGTGTGTGTGTGTGCGAGTGTGCCAGCGAGTGTTAGTCTGTCTATCAGTCTGTGTGTGTCCGTACATACGCACTGAAATCGCCAAATGGCTAATACTGCTCAACCAAGTAACGGCCTTTGGTAAGCTCTGGTTCTCTAGCTGCGCATGGTTTTTTTTTCTCCTGTTGAAATCCCTTAATCTGTCCTAGCCATACACGCAATCGGACTAACGGATTCGCACACACACTGAGAAAAAAGCCAATCTGCATTTTAGAAAGTTGTTCTTTATTTTAGAAATGATTTCGAAATATCAGAAAGTTATTATGAAAAATAAGGTCCAACAATAAAACAATTAAAAAACAGAAATAATAATAAAAATTTCAAACTATACTTCTTAAGTATTCAAAATAATTCAAAATACTGGAAAGGCTTGCCCTAAATCGACAATTTCATAATATTATGATTTGGTAAAATCTTAATTTTTCTAATTCAAATCAATGGATATGAGTTCTTATAAACTCCCTGAAATGTATGTGTAAGTGAAATCTTAAAATACTAATTTTATTATTTATATTTATATTTATTTATTTAGAAATATATTTTCTGATTAATAAGATGAATTACCGTTGGCAAATTTCTAACATGAATGACAATTTTTTTTCCAAGTGCACGCACACACATCTACACACTCCCACCTATGGACAGATACACTTTAACTGAGCAATTGAATTGTTTCAATTGCTATTTGGCCTGGGTTCAGTTTCAGTTTTCAAAGACCGTCATTTTGGCTTGACTTGGCTATCCACAACATTCTTAATGAAAGTCAATGTATTAAGAGGGGGAAGTATAAGCATTCCTTTTGTCCTTACTCTGCCCTGCTGTCGGACATTGTAGTTGTGGTTGTGGTTGTCAGTTGGGTTGTTTGCTCGGTCAGTTAATTGGCATTGCACTAATATTGCAGTGCCAGATTTGCTTGTAATTCTCTTGCATTGCAAATTGTGGCTTAAATCGCCTATTTAGCTGACAGTTGCAAAACTACAACTGGCACAACTAGCTGATAAAGATACGTAAACAGCAGCGATATAAACATTTCAATATAAGCATTACAGCTGGATTTTCTTGAATGTACAGGCATCTTGAAAAGCGCATGAAATTGAACTGAAAACATTGAAATTAAATTAACTAAAACAATTAAAAGAAATATTTATATTTAAGCATTGAGTGAAGGAAATATTATATTAATTAAAGTTCAGTGATAAGAAATACATATTTTTGAAAACACTACTTAAAAGCGCAAAAGTGCTTTGAGCGTATGTAGAGTGTTGAAATGAAAGTATATAATATTTTGCTCAGCTTTTAAATAATAAACTTTTAGTTAGTGAAATTTAATTTCACTTAAAATTCAGTGCAAACCAATTTATGTAAAAACACAACCAACTACAACTTTAAGCTTTAAGATGATTGTCAAGCATAATGCTTATGTAGACTGTTGTAATGGAAAGCGTAAGCTTGAGATTTCCCTGTTGCGAACTGACAAGCATTGAGTACAGGAAATATTATTTCGTTTAAAACTCTATGCTAACAAATATATATTTTTGAAAATAATACTTAAAAGCACATGGGAGCTTTAATCTTCTGTAAAGTGTTGAAATAAAAAGCTTTAATACGAGGTGTGTTCAAAAAGTATCGCGAATTTTGAATTTTCGCGGGTTACGTATATTCGAATTTCGATTTTTTTGTAGCGTTATGTTGGTACTCATGTCTCTCACTTATGCCGACAAGCTCGGCCATTTTGAATGTTCACTTAATTGTTGACAGCTGCTTTGCTTGCACGTGTTTTGGATCGTCTTCGATTTTTACCTATTCAAAAAAATGGATCAAAGAACCTGTATCAAATTTTGTGTGAAAAACGAAATTAAGTGCGCGGATGCATTCCGAATGTTGATTGTGGCATACGGAGAAGCTACCTTGGACCGAAGCAACGTTTATCGGTGGTACAAAATGTTCTCAGAAGGCCGAGAAGATGTGAACGACGAAGAGCGTGCCGGACGCCCGAGCACTTCAACAACAGACGAAAAAATTAATGAAGTGTTGAAAATGGTATTGGCCAATCGCCGAATCACCGTTAGAGAAGTTGCTGAGGACCTAGACATATCGATTGG